>JAAGVU020000049.1:9787023-9849824 GCA_011763525.2 Mormyrus iriodes
AGGGTCATCCTGGGGGGGGGTCAGGGTGGGGAGGACTGTTACCACACTCACTGTAACAAACAGCAGGGCAGGGTCATCCTTGGGGGGGGGTCAGGATGGGAAGGTCTGTTACCACACTCACTGTAACACACAGCAGGGCAGGGTCATCCTGGGGGGGGGGGGTCAGGATGGGGAGGTCTGTCATGTCATGTGTAAATTTTGGGCAATTATGTCCAGTACCTGCGGAATTGCGAATCTTCCTGACGCCCTCATCCTGTGCCTTCGCCTGCCCCTGATCCCCCCTGGGATCCTCTGAGGCCCTGAGACTCAACTGCCTGCTCAGGTGGTGCTGACTCATCACGATGGAATGATCCAGAACCTGCTCTGGCTGGGAGGAACAGGACGGAAGAAGATACCAGGCTTGCCGTACAGGAAAAGCATCATTCTCATAAATGTGATAGCAGGAAACAGGAAAGGAAGAAAGACACCTGCATGCCATCAGGTAATCCACCTAACACAGAAACATCCACAGCTCTTTGTACCTTGAAACGTGAACAGTCAACAGTCTTCTCCCCTTGTTCTTGTTCCACCTCCTCCTGTACCATATATGACTCCAATGTGTCGTAGATGTCATCAGATTTACATTCCAGTCCCTTCCAATAGGCTCTGTGATTCACCATGAACATCAGCAGATTACCCTCCCTATCTCCTACATTTAACTCCATTTGCTAATCAGATGTGTGTGGCACTATGAGCTAGTAGGCAATGCTCCGTTCGGAGAAACACATCTGCATAGCTTTACGTTTTCAGTAGATCCCATCTCAGTAGCTCCGCATTTTACTGTGCACATTCAGGGTACGTTCTTCAGGATAAAGCCACAGTTCTACTTGACAGGGGAAAAATCCTAAAAGCTGAAATGTGAATAATCCAGAAATACACAGGCTCTAAGCAGATGGAGATGGAGCCACATACAGCCTCTCCGCTCCTTCGGAAAAAGCCTCAGGAATGACAGCCATGAGGAAACGTGAACTGCTGTGACTGAAGGAGCCTGACACAGCTATGGTGCTATGGGAACCGCCCCAGGAATGTCACAGCAGACTCGCCGGAGGGGGCAGAGCCATGATGGTTATGAGCGGCTTTCATAAGTCAGGTAGACATAGAGAGTCTGAGCGTATAAATCCGAAATTGTCATGTTACACCTACCTGTCTGAGTCCTCAGCATCCACAGGCTGATTCTGGCCTAAATCTGTCCTAATTGGACAGTGGCACTCAGCCGTTTGCTCTGACTGATTTCCATTGGCCACATCTTTGTTACAACCGTCCTTCATAATTGCCTGCTGATTTGAATTCTGAAGAGCCTGATTAAAAAAACAAACAACACTAAAGTATCTCCTGCGCTAGCAAACACAGTTCAAATTTTACAAAATCATACGGGAGGAAATGAATGATAGTGTCCTAAAGTTACGGTGTGTTTATGTTATGATTAACACTTTACTTGAGGGGACACAAGTACTGAGTAATAACTCAGTTACTCCTGAAGTACAAATCATGAACAAATATATTCGCTACTTCAGACAAAAGAAGCGACGCGGTGATGAACAAACATGAGCTCAGTGTTTCACTTGTTATTCATTACTTGTTCCTTCAGTAGTTCACAAAGATTTACAGAATTAACAGATATAGTAAAAAATATAGTAACTGCAAGGGATAAAAGATGCATCATGATTCATTAACGATGAATTAACATGAGGTCAGTATGTAACTAAGACTTAGTTCATGGCTAATTAATACATAAGTGATAGCATCACGCTACACTATTGGTGTCCCCTGAAGTGTTACCATCTCATGTTATCAGCTAGACCGGCGTGACTCACATTATGCTCTGGTTTACAGGCAGCCAGCTCGGTTTTCCTGTTTTTCTCACAACTCTCCATCTGCCCCCCCCTTTTCCCTTCTCCTCTTGAGCCAAGGCGACTTTGTCTCCATTTTTGCTTGACTTTCCCTACAAATTTCTTTATTTGGCTGCTTCTTCTCTTGTTGCTCCTTTGTCCAGCTACTTCTTCCTCGTCCCTATTGGCACTACAAGGTACAGCATCCGGACCTTGGACCCCAGAACCGTCCCCAGCACATGCCCCCTGAGAGCTGCCATTGCTCTGCAGCATTTCTGGGGAGTCCTCATGTCTGGAGGCTGAGAAGCTCAATGAAGACATATTCATGGCCAGAATTTCATCTGGCTTTCTCAAATTTCTCTCAAATTCCAGGCTCTGGCTGGAGTCTCCAAGGATGTCTTCTGTAGTGCAAGAGAGCAGCTGGTCATCCTGTCTTGGAGTTTCGAAGGCTATTTCTAGGGATATGGGTTCATGGGAGATCTCCGCGGGGCTCTGGGTATCTGATTCCAAGGGGTACCCCAAATCACTCAAATTGGAGACCTTGGCTGCAGGGCCAGCTTGTGCAGGTTCCTCACAGCCCAACAATTCAACGTGAAAATCATGCCTCATGGCATCATGGGTATCTGCAGCAATCACTGAGGAGCATAATGCCCCCTGCTGGGGCTTCTCAGGGTCCACAGCACCCCAACCAGTCCCTTCTGCAGTAAGGGTTCCATTATCTTCTGCACCAATGCCTCCCTCCACACTAAGCAGCGCATTCTGGGTCAAATTTAGCGACTCATGAAGATCCTCAGCAGCCAAGGGCTCTTTGAGATGTTTCAAATAAATCATGGGAGGGGGCAGAATGTGTGACCTCCATTTGAGAATGACAACAGGGCTCTCTGAAGCTGCCCCTTCAGAGGTAGAACCCACTGAATCACTGCTCCTCTGGGGATCCTCACTGCAGCCTGAAATCATGCCTGTTTCCTCACTGCAGCCTGAAATCTTCCTCTGGTTGGTCAAATCCCCGAGGATAGACTTGTCTTCCATGGTGCGATCTCTCGTAGACACCTGGAAGAAGATGGGGGAGAGCCACAGAGGCTGCAGATGCGCTGAGCCTCTCAGTAGCTCCTTGTGATGCTTTTCCGCATTAGTAGAGTTTACTCTTCCTCATGTATTCTCTGTTTCTTCTTTTCCCGTGAATCTGCCGCACTTTGCGATTCTCCTGTAATTTCCCTGGACCTTCTCTCCCCTCTGACTGCCTCTTCTTCCTTCTGAAAACAAACACCTTCTCTTCACTCCTTATTTTGATGGGGGAAACCCTCTAGTGCAGTTCAACCCTAAGTCCAGCTATATAGGAAATGTGCATCCAGCTCAAAGCCCGGAGTGAATGACTGTTAGCCTGAAAATCTCACTGCTTAGCAGAGAAAAGCTGGCAAACAGGATAAACGAGCTGGGCAACTGGTCTCTTCTCATCCCTCTCTCCGCACCTGTTCTCTTGCACACCAGGCCACAAAATGCGGGGGATTTGGGGCAGGGGCTGGTTCATTTCCAAAACTCAACTATATATTTTCAAGCCACACCCTGTTTTAATAGCCCCTGATGGTTGTGTGTTCTTATCACAACTTAAAAATGGAAAAAAGTGAAACTAATTAAATCTGGCTTGCCGAACAATCCCCCCCCACCCCCCTACCCTTTCTGACAAGCTTTACGGGTCTGTGAAATTTTTGCACAACATAACTCTGCACACAATCATCAAAAGTTTGGAAACCCCTAATTTAGCAGGATACTTCCCCCCTCTGTTTATAAAACCATTTCATGCAATCGTATGAAATATACTTCACATTCACCCACCCATCCATTCTCTGTACCTCTTCTCCAGGTGAGAGTTTCCCTGAGGGCAAGACGTAATTTCCCTGGATTACAGCTCATTCCAACAAGTTGGTGACAGATGTAACTCCTCAAGTAAATCCCGTGTTAGCCTCTTAGTGTACGGATAGGCATGGTGGGGGACAAAGAACCAAACTACGCTGTGGCTCAAACACAATAAGGGACTTTATTTTAAGTGAAGTAAAACAAGAAACAAAAGGAATCACAAGGGGTCTAAAACACAAGGAGGTACAGCAGGCCAGAAACACAAGAACTAAAACAGGAAGCAGCACAGGTAAAAACACAGTCAACACAGGGAGCAATCCGCGAAACAACAAGACAAAGCAACTGAACTCAATGACCGACTGTGATAAGAGGAACGGGGGCAGGCACCTAAATACATACACAGTGAGATAAAACAAGAGAGAGGTATGGGCATTAACAAGTACTAATAACACAAGTGAGGGCAATCAACAGACAAAGGATCACCCGAGACTAAAATAACAAAGGTAACAGACTAATACAAAGAAACAGGGAATAACAGGGAGCAAGGAACTGTGATAGAAACACACAAATGCACAATAAACCAAGAAAATACAAAGAAACATAAATCTAAGTTATAACTAGTTGAGTCTCAAATGCATGATAGAAGGAGAAGCCCGGCTGACATGACCACCCACTCAGCCCATTAAGCCATGAGGCAACCCAGGCAACAGGAAAAGCATATGGAACTAATACCAAATGGGATGGCTGGCGACACCTGCTGCCCAAACAGGGAACTGACATAACACAAGGGAGCAGGGCAGGAGCCGATCCTGACACTTAGCCTTTACCCAGTGGGACATGAGCCTACTAAGGGATCACCTCTGCTTTTCCTATTAATAGGTAAAGGGATCCTTAAGGCAGGTAGAGGAGAGTATCTGAGAAGCTACCAATCACTCCATACTCTGCCTGCTGTCACATGTGCTTGCATGTATCTTATGACAAATTCATATTAAATGACTACACTTGGGTGTCTCATCAACTCTGTCATCTCCCATGTCCAGGGTTGTGGATTTGAATCCTACCTCCATCCTGTGATTGGGGTTTACATGTCCCCCCTGGGTTTCAGGGTTGCAGACTTTGGTCAGTTGGCTGCCATGAGATTTTCAATTCGAGACAAGTCTGCACACGCATTTACATGTATGTAACAGTTTTATTATGTTGTAAATAGTCTGTAGGGTTTGCAAACTACCCCAATCCTGTAGCTAATTTTAGGTTTATAATGGAATAATATATATTTACTGTAAGATTTCTTGCATGAACCTGAGAGTCAGGAAACATGTGTGCCATGCTAGATGCGTGAAAGTTGGCAGCCCTGGTGTTTTGTCCTTTGAAAGACTGGCATCCCATCCAGGGTGACCATCTCCATGACACCCTATGCTGGCTGGGACCGGCTCCCAGGCTCCCAATAGATGGATGGATAGATGATGCACCTCAAGATTCAGGAAGGTTTTACCTTCAAGAGAAGAGACTCTCAACTAACGCTAATTACACTCTAAAAGCTGGAGGGTGTTTCATGACAATATTCAATGAATAAATATGTCTTTTAAATGATTACTTAAGTTATATTTAAATTGTCATTTAAAATGATTGTTTAAATTACAATTTAGAGTGGGAGAAACAAGAATTCAACACGTCAACATTTTTGTCAGTAAATATATTTCCAATGAGGCTATTAACGTGAAATTTTCACCAGGCATTGGTATTAACTGAAGAAATCCACAAATATATAGAATTCACAACATTAAAGTCCATAGATAAAGTTAACTGTAATAAAATGGAATGACACAGGAACACGCTAACTAGTGGAGAAGCCTTTGTTTGTAATGACAGCTTCAAGACACTTCCTGTATGAAGAAACTAGTAGCCTGCAGTGCTCAGGAGTGATTTTGACCACAAACAGATTTCTTTAAATCTTGGAAGATTCCGGGGTCCCTCTTGTGAAACCTGATCTTTAGTTCTTTCCACAAACCTTCAATTGGATTGAAGTCCAATGATTGACTGGGCCATTCTAACAACTTGATTTTCAGCCTAACTTCCCAAAATCCTCAGTAAGCTCTCCTAACTTTAGGATAACAGTTAAGCTGTCCTAACTTTCACTTGCCACCACACAGTGTAACCTATAGCCACCTACTGCAAACTCAACGCCTGTTTCACGGTTTCTGAAAACTGGCGACATCAAGCGGTAAAATGGTGAAACTATCCGAAAGTTTGAAATCATGTTTTTTCCAAATGCGCTTTGCGCTGTCCATGAAGCCGCTTACGGAAAAAAAAACTGTTACCATAATTTCTTGGTTATTAGTATTAATGATATTTATTTAGCAAATTATTGTTATTTAAGAGCTGTGTGGGCACCATTTATGTGAAATCTACGCAAAGTTTTATAGGCCCCAGTAATTATGTTTCATAATCGTACTGCAGTCCAGAAGGACAGCTGGCAGAAATTCAGGCGTAGCTGAGGGTATTGACCCTTCATCATAACCTAAATACGCCTCTTCGTCCCTGACCCGGGCCGCCAAAGCGTGGAACTATTGGATAAACCTGATGACGTCTTAGAAATAATCCAATCAAATTGCTACAATTTGAGACGTCATGCCACGGAGACACGCCTTTCCCGGAAACGGGTGGCTTCCCTAAACAAAAACTCGATTAGGCGCATTCGCGTGCAGGCGCGCCTGGACGGTGAGGGACGATGCGGACCGCCGTGAGACACGTGTTCGTCTCCTTCTCTCTGTGCGCGGCTGTAGCTGCATGCGGTGTTTTCGACACTGTTTTGGTGGAGCTGACTTATGATCACTATGCCGAGAGGAGAGTGCAGCGGCTGCCCGCCTTCCTGGCCATGCCCTTTAACTCCCTGGTCAACGTGGGATATGCCATCGTGGGTATATACTGGCTTCTGCATACGACTCGGGAAGAAACGGGGAAATCCGCTTATGTTAAAGACGTGTTCGCTGTAATGGCCATAGCATACGGCCCCGTGCAGTGGGTCCGCCTGGCGACCCTGAGCCGGCTGGCCGCGGTTTTGGACCAGTGGGTCACGCTGCCCATCTTCGCCTGGGTTCCCGTGTGGTGCCGCTTCATCACGCACGGATGGCACGGCCGCTACACACTGGCGGTGGTGTCCTGCTCCCTAGCCAGTTATGCCCTGGCGCTGCTGCACGATCGTGGCTTTGAGGTGGCGCTCGCCTGTCACGCCGCTTTGGCCGCAGTCCGCGGAGCGCAGCTGCAGCGGATGCACGGAGACGCGGCCTCCCTGCGCTATCTGCTCCTGGCTCTGCTGTCTTGTTGCGGCTTCGTCGTGCTCAAGCTTTTGGATCTGCCCCTTTCGCACTTCCTGGCGTTTCGCTACTTCACCGGACACTTCTGGTCCAAGGTGTGCGACATCCTGCAGTTCCACTACAGCTTCTGCTTCCTCACACGCCTGGCGCGGATGGCGCGGAAGACGGAGGACCGCAGGGACTGAAAACATCCCTGCAAAGGAGTTCCTGGCATGGACTGGCTCGTTATTCGCTTTTTTGTCCTAACATTTAAGAAAAATATTATATATTTGATACACGGGACTTGTGTAAATTGTTGCGATTTAAAACCACTTCTAGCTGATTTCCAGTTTATCGGGTACATTCTGGATAAGATTTACTATAATTAAAAAAAAACCTTTTCCTGTACATTTATGAATTTACTGTAACATTCTGGTGAACCTACATCCCTTGCAGCCTCACCTGCCATCTTTTTTGTTAATTTACTGCGTGTTTTTTTTTTTAATAAAAGGACAAACTGAACATACTGGCTGACATCGTTGCACCTGGTAGCATTTATTTAGCAGTAACTGGACACTTGTTCATTCCGCGCCCGTGGTCATAAGTCTAGCTTTGCCGCCGCTGTCAGCACAGGCTCGGACGATGACTTGCGCTTGGTCCACAGGAGGCCCATCACTGCCACACGAAAGTCCGGGTTGGTGCAGTAAATGAAAGGGTTTATCCCACAGTCCAGGTAAGCCGTCACAGAAGACAGTGTGCGCAGCCAATCAGGGGCTGGCGATTGGTCCAGCCTCCCCAACAGTATCAGCTGAAATTATGCAGGCAAAATAGTTGTTATTGAAATCATTTTATTAGTTCACAACACTGAAAGTTAACATATATTAATGCTTCAAAGGAGACGACTGGCTTTAATTTTATCTGCATACCTGTTTGCCGCATTCCTTTCCATTATTTATTAATGCTGTTTCTAACACAAGTAGTTATAGTGCTGTACCCAGTTTTAGACAGTGGAAAGGAAAGATATTTCTGTGAAGGATGTGAGTAGTTAAGGACATTCTCTAACCTCTGAAATTGCAAAGGGTGTGTAGCAGAGCAGATAAAATGACACCAGCAACGGAGTAACAGAGGAGAGATCGTCTGGATCCCTGTGAGGAGAGAGGGAAGATGTTTATCCAGATTATTATCCACAGAAGATTATAAAAAGTGACTAACTGCTAATTATTATTTTTCAACGCGCTGGGTAAATGCACCTGCTCCTATTCCTAATCCAGCCAGCAGAGGTCAGGACCGAGCAGAGCACCACCAGCAGGAAAGGGGGAATGATGCAGACGCAGAAGGCGCACAGGATGTAGGCCAGCATGTCAGAGTAATTGTTCTCCCAGAAGACGGCACAGAGCATCTCTGCAGGGTCATATCTGGAAACGGAGGAAACAGGCGCCTTCTGCTTCTTTCCATATGTCAGATTATTTTCCTTAACGCTGGGACTTTTGAAATATCCTTGGCGTTTTCAGGTAGGGGTTCCCAATCACTAGATTTCTGAAGTGGTTAGCTAATTTCCAAAAATAAACTATATATTCAGTTTTTTATGACCCCTTATGTTCATGTTGTCTATTCATAACTGAGAAAATTGGAAACATTAAACTTATGGAATTGGCCAGCCTCTTCATTTTACCTGATCCATTTAAATGCCACAGGTACAGCGCCAAATAGCATCCCTGTGAGCCAGGAAATCAGGCAGCCTGCTCCCACAGCAATGGACAGATATCTTCCACTGCAGGCCAAATCCAGTGCTTGCTGGATGCACAGGACCGCTGAGATGCAAGGGACAACATTGTCAAATATTGCGGTGACCTTCTATCGCAGTTTAAATTATACCGGTATTTCACTGTAAAATAACAATGTGCAAATCGGTGTACCCAGGCTGCCCAGAGAGGAAGTGATGAAAGCTAATTTAAGGAGAGAGACAACCTCGCACCAAGGTGACCCCTGACCGCTAGTCAGGACAGCTAGCAGGGAGCTGGAGATGACGAACAGGGAGCAGCCGAGGTCAGAGAGTGACAGACTGACCACGGAGACCCAGTACTGGCTCTTAAACTGACCCCTTTCCTGAGAGAGAGTGGTAACAGAGAGAACGAGTTAGCAGGGGAGTGAGTAAGAGGGTTAGCGGGAGAGGTAGTGGGGGAGTCAGTGAGGAGGTTAGTGGGGGTGTTAGCAATGGGAGTAGTGAGGTAGTCAGAGAGGGGGTTAGCATGGCTGGTAGGGGGGGCATTAATGGGTAAAAGTGACTTTGCCTGAGTGGGTTCAAATGAGAGCCTTGGGGCAGGTACAACAGCACCATCCACAGAGCATCTACTTATAGATCTGCAAAGTTGCATTTCTTTTAAAAGGCCATTTTTCCTGATGTCCATTTAAACGGGACAAAAACGTAACTGACACAGTCCTTAAAATGTCATATGGGTGTAAAGGGATGCAGGTTCTTACAGCGGCATGCTGTTCTGCACCAGTCAGCCATTCACAATTCTTGATTCAGGACTGGTAGCATTTACAAAATCAATTTCCCATTTCTGAATATTTTATCTTGAACAATACTTTGTGGATTTTCCTGTCAAATGTCCTAAATGTAATATAAAACAATCTAGCTCAAGGCAGGCACTCATTTGTGTACCCCACAAGCTCCTGATACATAAACAAATCTACTAAATAAAAAAATTATGCAATACTTATTCTTAAATTAAATGTACATGGATAAAACTTGAAAAAGTCAAGGATGATGAAGTGACCTTTACCTTAATTTTGGTGAACAGGATCAGGGTATTTCCCACAACCCCAAGAATCATTTCCACACCAAGAACAGCTGCTAGTATGGACTTCTTAGCAATGAACCCCGGCATCAGTTCCAGGTCTGAGATGTTGCCTGACAAATTCACTGAAAGAGAAGGAGAGCTTATAGGAAAATATGTGCATTATTCATAGAAAGAGGTATATTAGACTTTCCAAATTACCATCACAAACACAAAACCCAGTCAATGAAATATTTCATAATTTAAAAAATATCGACCACATCAACAATAATGATGCTAAAAAGTGCAATGGTGTATACGTTAAAATCCTTAAGGACAAATGATTCCAATATATATCTGTGTCACCTACATCGCTGTACTATTACCGAATGTAACCATATAACTCACTTTAATCGCCTTTGTACAGAAAAACCACGATAATCATAACACTCCACGGGTCTTCAGCAATATCACAGTTCTGTCCACACATTATGAAGGCAGATGCAGTGGTTACTAATAATATCAAGGCAACTGACGTCACCACCATCACCCTCTAATTAATACCCCCTAGTTTCGTTTGAGAGCATTTCCTGCTCATCTATGCATGGTTATGATTAATAAATTAATAAGCTGAAACGGGCTACAGGAAGTGGAAACTGCTAAGACAGGCACACAATGGGTGATTTTTGGAATTAATTTTTAAAGGACATGTGAAAAATAATTGTATATTTTTTTCCAGTGGGAATTGCAAGTTGGAATTGATTATACACACTTGAACAGATGAATTAATTGTGCCCTACTCAGCAAATGCACATCAGACGCTTTACCACTGACTGGTACCATGGCATTAATGTGAAATACCCTTTAATGCCTAAACCAGGAGCCTGTATCACTAAACAGCATTGCTTACTTAGCTGGAACTTTCAGAATAAGTGACGGTAACTGGTTTTTCCAGATTGAGGTGCTGTAATCCCAGTTAAAGGTGAATTTTGTGGTTGTCAAAAGCCGGATGATTTTAAATACCTGTGAAAACAATGAGCACATGAATGAAACTGCAGTAAATTTGTCTTTATTTCATGTCTTGGTGGTCATAAGTGATTACTAAGGAAAATAGATATTTTCACTGAGGTCCCTGCGAAATCTGCCGGCTCTGAGACCTGCAGGGTGGAGGGCTTGTTCTTCCTGTGCCTCGATGTGTGGTGCAGCTGGACCCTCAATTTAAGATAGGAATAGAAAAGTTACACATCCTGGGCAAATTTGTCATACAATGTACATTCCCTATAAATCCATGAGCCATTGTGCCTGGGTATTGAATATCATTTGTGTGACCTTGACAGTGGACCCAGGGAGGCCCCACAAGTTACAACACATTGGGAAATAAAGGTTTTAATTGGAACAAAGTGTTCTGTCCCTAATCTGCACATCAATGTTGTGTAAAGGTTGCCTGTTCACACAATATTCTTTATTTTACTTTATTATAGTGATTGGGACATGAGTGTAGTAGTATTGGTGAATCCTGCAATATTTAGACAATTTAATCATTGTGATAAATCATTCAGTGCAGTCACCAATAAACATTTCTGTAATGAATGACAAACCTACGAATTGCTGGAACTATTTTTTTAAATATTCTCCGAGGTTTATGTCTGGGGGAAAACAGAAAATCAAGCAGCAGCATTTTTTACTGCTAAACATAAATGCTGAAAACGGGTGTTCAAATTAGTAAGATAAACTTTAATCGAATTAAGTTAAACTTTATTGATCCCAGGGGAACATTGAGCTACTGAACAAATCATGGAACCAGAGAAGAATCCGCTTCTATTTCGACCGTCTCTTGAAAAAGGGCCACGCCGAATCAGACTGCCGAACTGTTCTGTCCACTAGGTTTTGTTCTGAGTTTTTGCCTGACGCTCAGTCTAATTTCGGTTTCTGCATCGGAAAGTGATCCGGTTCACACTTTTAACTCTGGATTTTGCGCTGAACCCGCTTTCTGGAATACCCCCCAGCGTTCCCTACCCCTGGCCTAAGCAAAGATTATCAGGCATATACACAAATAATCACAACTTCTATGGGCTTGCCTCCATAGCGACACATTTAAAATGGCGCGGAGGTCCTCCCTCTCGCTCATATGCCACACTTCCGGCGCTCTGACACGGCGTTTCCGGTGTCGTCCGGCTCGGACTGAGAAGGGCGAGTAGAGAGAACCTGGTAAGTTTGAACATATTCAGTTTTTGGTTGTTTATAAAATTATACATTATTCATTGTCGTCTTCCATAGTTTTGGTTCGACAGTTTCGGAGCGAGTCAGGTTGATCGCACAGCACGCTGTCATTGAGAGTCCTTGAGGAATCACAACCGCCGTGTTTCAGACCAGCGCTGTACAGACGGGGATGTTCATGCGACAGCATCTGAAAATGCTTTACTTTCTGAATAAACTGGGATTAATTTGTATGGTATTTTGCGGATATGCGGACAGTAGCAGTTATTTAATTAAGCGCCATCACCGTAGTTATTGCAGATGTTAATGCATAGCTTTACCTGTCATCCCACTGCTAGAAATGGTAATTACAAATATTTAGTCATTTAGACTACTTTAGATGCATATGCACCCCCCACCTTTAGTATTGTACATTTAATGCTACCTTCAGTATCTGTTTGTATAAGTGTTATTTGTAAAAGTTGGGTACTTGCTGAGAAACAGAATATTAGTGTAGCATAGTCAGTGTAATGGTGAGATGACTATGGCCTCGACCCCCCGCCCCCCTCCTGTTTTTTTTAACAGACCCAGGCTATGATGTCTTCAGCACTGCGTATTCTGTACTCCATTTCCAGGCCAGGTAGGTCCTGCAGAAGCCTACATGTCAGCTCTGGAAGCCCATCGGTCTGTTGACGTGGTGGGGGGGGGTTGGGGGGGCTTCCCGCGAAGCTTCACTATTTACTACAGTCATGTGACAAGAGTGCTGCTTCAGCCTTGACCTGTACCACATCTTCATTCTGACCAGGGAGTTTCTCGGCCTGCTCCACCTTGGTGCGTCCGTTCAGCGTGAGCGTTCCGAAAGGGGGATACAGTAAGTGTCACGTTCAGGTTAATGTGGGATTGTCTAGCTCAGAGAAACCTGTCTAGGCTGTATATGAAGGAATGTGGCTCAGATTCTCAGCCACACATGGCAGGTGTGCACGTAAATGACACGTATACATTTATTAGCTGTCCTAGATTGTTTACAAAACTGTCCAGTATGTTTGCACAGCTTTAACCTGCACAGGCTGGAGGTGGCTGTCATGGTCATGTCTTTCAGTTAATTCCAAAAAAGTTCTGTCCCTTCGTCCAGTGAATCTGTTCCCTGTACACCAGAACATTTGCACTTTTTTAATATTTACGCTCATTTTTATTCTGTTGTGTCAAACTTTTGTCACATTTTCAGTTATATGATGTACAGTTGTGTAATGAAGCACTCGGTTGCCGTGCTCCATACTGGTGTTTTCGGCTGTGTGCTCTGCGGTGTCCAATAACTAATGCTGACCACCCCCCTCCCACACACACACACACACAGAGTATGTGAACGCCCAGGAGCTGCCCACAGATATGAAGTCCATCACTGACCGTGCTGCCCAGACCCTGCTGTGGACTGAACTCTTCAGGGGTGAGCTTTTGCAAACTTCTGGCCTTGACAGTGCTACCTATATGCCACATTAACCACATTGATTCCTGCTGCCCACCCATCCATCCACCCATCGACCCATAACCAGGGATGCCTTTCCCGGGAAGCACAAGGCAGGGGCCCCCCTGGCCAGGATACCAATCCCTAAGGCACACATTCAAACATCAGTCACCCGTCTGCATGGTTTTGGCCTGTGGGATGCTACGTAGCAAATTTACATAAAGCCACATGTTTGCTATGAAATATTCAGCTCAATAACCATATTTTAGTGGAATACAACACATTTAGCTGTATAGTGTTCATGGAGAATTGATCAACAAGAACATGAGTAAAAAAATGCATCGGTTCCAGATTCATTGCTGGTTCTGCAGTGACAGGCACCAGAACATCCTCTTCCTCCAGGTTTGGGGATGACGATGAGTTACCTGTTCAGGGAGCCAGCCACCATCAACTATCCATTTGAGAAGGGTCCCCTTTCCCCTCGTTTTCGCGGGGAACACGCTCTACGCAGGTACCCATCCGGGGAGGAGCGTTGCATCGCCTGCAAGCTCTGTGAGGCCATTTGCCCTGCACAGGTGAATCCATGCTGTTAAGCTCTGCCCTGCCAAAGTGTTTTCCTGAATACGAAAATATTGCCCATCATGCTATAGCTCTACAATGGTAGATTTCTTCAATATCTTGATTTTGCTGTTCATGTAACCTGCACGTTGGTTTCTTTGGACGACAAAGAGCTAAGACCCCTTTCTGCTTAGTGTAGGGCCCTTATTGAGCTCTAGCATCTTCCCTCTTCCAGGCCATCACCATTGAGGCAGAGTCCCGCGCTGACGGCAGTCGGCGGACCACCCGCTACGACATCGACATGACCAAGTGCATCTACTGCGGCTTCTGCCAGGAGGCGTGTCCCGTAGACGCCATCGTTGAGGTGCTGACCGGCAAGCCTCATAGACGTCAGGAGCGAGGGCCAGCTGGCACTACTGCACCTTTCATCCTCTTTTCTGTGGTCTGTCTGAGACTAAAACATGTGGCTGAAAGCCATCCAATGTTTTTTTTTTTTTTTTTTTTTTTTTTCCCTCCAGGGCCCCAACTTTGAGTTCTCCACAGAAACCCACGAGGAGCTGCTGTACAACAAGGAGAAGCTTCTCAACAATGGAGACAAATGGGAGGCGGAGATTGCGGCTAACATACAGTCTGACTACCTGTACCGATAAAGCAGCTGCTTCCCCCACCAGAGGCGACCGAGACTCTGTGGACAGACTGACCAGTCTGCTTGCTGATGGTGGCGACAGTTCCACAGATAGATCAGCCCAAACCTTCACACTGGCTGACAGATAGAACTGAGTTACAGACCAGCTCATTTAAAACTCAATAAATTCTTGAATTGTTTTTTTATCTTGAGTGTACAGATATGCATCACATACAGATTATTTGATGGCAGAGTCTGACGGGATGATACTGCAGTGTTCTCATCTTCGTATTGTACAGCTGTAATGGTGTCTGATGTCCTAACACATTGGCAGCCATAGACATGAACATTTCTCACCAGTGCTCAGGAAACGCAGCATTCAGAGAAATCTACAAAGAATAATTGTGAGGGTTTGTGGAATTGGTGAAGAAGGAATTAAAGCTTTTGTGTTCTACAGTGTGACACTGCTGTGAAGTAGTGATCTTTCCTCTTCTGGGTAACAGTCCTAAGGTTTTGAATTTTGTCAGTTTTGCACAGGTCAGCTGAAATGAGCCAGTATTACAGCCATCAGGGTGTTGTGGAGAAGCCATAAAATCAATGAAATGGTCATGTTTGCACAAGTACATTTGAAAGCTTCTCATCTCATCTTGCTCACAATGAGACACACATACAGGTCAGAGCAAGCTTGGGGGGGGGGGCACAGTGCAGGGTCAGTGTCCAGTACCAGGGGCAGGGGTTAAGAGCCTTGCTCAGGGGCTCACTGATGTGAGTCTGCAGTATCCAGGGCTTAGCCCATCAAGCCACTCACCACCTTTAAAATATTTCACATGCAAACACTTTGTTCCATCAGGAGAATTTGTCTACCCCAACTGGCTGGTTGGCTGATAAGCTCATTAATGCAAGTGTACTGGGTAAACCATGCCTTAGGAAATCAAAGTATAAAGACCTACGGAGAAAGAAGGATGTGAAGTTGATGTCATGCCATGTTGAATTTTGCGCAACATTTTGGATGGGTGGGCATCATATTGTGAGGGTCCTGCTGCCTTCCGATTGGAGGCTGTTTTGATATTCTTTCGTGATTCTGTAAAACGGCACCATGGTCGGTCAGTGCCAGTGCATCAAGAACTGCCATAGCTGGCTACATCAAGGTTCAGCAGGAAAACTGGACAGTGTGATATGTTTTTTTTTTGCCTTTCCTGCATGGAAATACAGGAAGGGAAGCAGGTTGGTGAGGTCACAAAAAGGCCTGGGTTGCTGCACTTAGGTCTTACATGTAACAAATACAATATGGTTCTGCCATGCGAGGCTGAGAATGTGACATTCTTAAAGTCGCTGCAGTTCGCTGTGCTGACGTGTCTAAGTGATGTGCAGTGATTGCTAAAACTACACTACAGCCCTGCATGCGCTGTGGTTTTACACTGGTCGGTTTTCCAGATTAATCCCCCCACACAGACACCTATGTTTACATTCAACAGGTGTATTTTTCATGCAGTGAAAATACTGAAATTACACAGGAATAAAATCCGTGACCCCACACCATACCGTGACCAACTGGTGACACTGTAAATGAACACTTAGAGAAAACGTACTGCTGTATCTCTGTCCATGATAGTGGTGCCTGTGTCGCTGACTTTCACCTACATTATCCATCTCTCAGAGGTTGAACAAAGCAGATCTCATGTAATCGTGTCTCCCTGAGAATTTCTAACCCCCAATTTTAAAAAGTAATTTTATTACTGGGATAATTGCGGTTGATGAGTTCATGGTTCATGTTGTCCAGACAATGCGGAATTACAAGAAAATAAATCCAGACATTACACGAGTAAAAATACATTTAAGTTTTCAATGAACAGACAGCTTTGTTAAGGCTCTTGTTTACATCTTTTACATTCTTTGTTTCTATTGTCTGTGAAGCCTTTTTATATAAGCGCACAACGGACTTTAAACGACTTTCCTCCGTTTAAGTACAGGGATCCTTTGTGAGATCATGCACATTAACCTTAACTGTCCAAGTCCAAAACTTTAACCTGAGGAACTACACATAAATATACATTTTAATACTCTTCAAAACACGCACGCAAAGTGTATGCACTCAGTCCAAAAATGAGAATGTGCAATCTAAGTTATAAGGATCTGTTTTATTCATCGTTATTAGTTAGTCCAAATACCGTTGCTTGGCATTGCAATTTTATTCAATTTTACTTCAATTTTTAATTTATTAATGGTCCCCTTTCTTTCGCTTTCCCCTTCGGTGAACAACTTTTTAGCAAAAAAAAAGACGGTACGCTGGTAATCAGCGCAGCAGGTACGGTAAACGGAGCACGCGTAGGATGAACTACACGTCCCATCGTCAGCCTAACAAATGACCACGTGACACGCGATCGGGACTGCGTTTCCCAGAAGCACATGCTGGAGCCGCGGAGATGAACAGGTCCGACCGTCTAAGCTGCTGGCGGGAGCTTCTAGCAAAGGCACCCCGGATTCGCTGCGCGGGGTACGCGCCACACCGGGCCGCCGATCATGTGACGCGGGCGACTGCGTCACAAAGCCGCCGTGAAGCCACGCTGGGCGGCGCCATTTACTCTTTTCCCCCCATTCGTCTCAGCACCGGGTACGTCTGCAGCGCTCGTATTTACACATTTTACTCACTGCACTATAGTTAATTAGCACCATATGCCGTTTGCAGCTTTTACAGCCTTCTGCTACCGGGAAAGGTTACCGCGTTGAGATCTGTATGTAGGGCCTTGAAAAGTTTGGCGCCTGTTCCGAGTTAGCGAGCTGCCCTGCGCCCTGGAGCCGAGCCCGGCTGCTTACTCCCGAACATGTCCGCATGGTGCTCTCCCTGTGGCCCGGGGCGTCGCACCTTGGCCGCCTAGCCCTGCGGGGAGCCGTCCGGGGAGCGCCGCCTGCGGGCTGCGTTACGGCGGCGAGCGGAGCGCTCCCGCGCCCATAACCGCGAAGCGCTTCCCGGGTAAACCGCCCCGTCTCCCGGGCTTTACTGTGAGCCGCGCCGGGCGTCGTTTGGCCGGAGCCCCGTGCGCCGTGTTCTGCTACGCGGGCGTTCAGCAGCTAAATTTACCGCACACGTGTCGGTGGAAGTTACTAGAATAGGGCGCAGGCAGCAGGGTCCGGGGCCGGCCCCGGGGTGCCCCCATCCCGCTCGCTGACTGTCCGGGGCCGCCTTGCTCCCCGAGTCTCCGGTCCATGCACTTCCCCATTAATTCCTTCCCTCTCTCCCTCCCTCCCTCCGTCCGATCAGCAGCACATCCTCAGATCCAGACCCGCAGGTCAGATATGGCGGAAGGAGAACCTCAGGTCCAGTTTAAGGTGCGTGTCGGCCTCTGTCGGAGCTGCTCCCTGCAGGCCGGATGGTCCCCTCTCTCGTACCCTCTCCATAACCCGCCGGATTACACTGGCGACTTAGGGATCGCAGTACTAGTTTTGGCCCAGTATATATTTCACAGTTAAACTGGGAGATATAAGGACGTCTCACTCCCTTCTCAGTGAACCTTTTCACCCTATATTATGGTTTTGTACAG
The DNA here is from genome assembly GCA_011763525.2 of Mormyrus iriodes. Lineage (NCBI taxonomy): Eukaryota > Metazoa > Chordata > Actinopteri > Osteoglossiformes > Mormyridae > Mormyrus > Mormyrus iriodes. The sequence continues at coordinate 9,805,199 of JAAGVU020000049.1, forward strand.
GGCTCTTTGCAAAACATTAATTTTCTCTTATGGTTTGGTTCCACTAGCTCTAAGTGCAGTGCAAGGGGGATCAAGCCAGTACTGTAATTGTGAAGGAAACGCCATGAATTAATGCCTAGACAGTAGTTTAAGAAGGGGAATGTGTGTTTGTGTAAAAAAAAAAGCCTTGTGTTTGAACCTCACCTCTCTTCTAGCTGGTGCTGGTGGGTGACGGAGGCACAGGGAAGACCACCTTTGTGAAAAGACATTTAACAGGAGAGTTTGAGAAGAAATATGTGGGTGAGAAATGAGGGCTGTGATGTCCCCTCCGCCGCTGTGACCCCTGTGTTCCTCCCAGCTTGTCTAAGCGCCCTCCCTGGTTTTTCCTAGATCAGTGTTTCTAAAACTTCCAGACACTCCATGTTTTTGCTCCCTCCCAGCTACTGAAAAAATGTGGACTGTCTGGCAGGGAGCTGGAAGGGAGTAAAAACATGAACCGTCTGGGTGTCCCCAAGGACCGGATTGGGAAGCACCATCCAAGTTATTGTGATGTGAAAAGGAAGGGTTTCTTTAACATAGCAGAGTGGGTGTGTAGTGAGCAGTTGTTAACATGTATGTCTAGTAAAAACGGCATCAGAGAGGATGATCAGGAGCAGTCTCCAGAAGGACACTCGCCATTCTCTGGTCTGATGGTGTGCAGTTATCTGGAGCATAAGCAGCTGGGTGGGTTGCAGATTTGCCTAGTGGCTGCCAGTCAGACTAAGCTTTGCACTTTGAGGTGGCAGTGTTACGTTATAGTTGTGGTCTGGCATCTTATCTTGCTCGGACATGGTTGCGTTTGGGCCCTGTGTGAACCTATAGATATAGAAAAACCACACACACCACCAGACGTCTAATAAACTTCTAGTGTTAATGCTAAAACCAAGATGTTTCCCACAGCCACCTTGGGTGTGGAGGTGCATCCCCTGGTCTTCCACACCAACCGAGGGGCTATCAAGTTCAACGTTTGGGACACAGCTGGGCAGGAGAAGTTTGGAGGCCTCAGAGACGGCTACTACATACAGGGTGTGCTGGCCTCTTGTTTTCCATGTGTCTGTTCTTTGGGTGCTCAATTTTTGCGCTTCCTTTGGTTCTGTCTGGTGTTTTGCTAACACACCCCCCCCCCCCCCCCCACACCTTCTCTCCTCAGCTCAGTGTGCCATCATCATGTTCGATGTGACTTCACGGGTTACTTACAAGAACGTGCCCAACTGGCACCGTGACCTGGTGCGCGTGTGTGAGAACATTCCCATCGTGCTTTGCGGAAACAAGGTGGACATCAAGGACAGGAAGGTCAAAGCCAAGAGCATTGTCTTCCACCGCAAGAAGAACCTGCAGGTAGCAAACTCTACCTCTCATAGTGGTAGTCCATCATGTAATGATGGCAGAAATGCTTCATGAACCATTTGCGGTATTTCTTGACCCCACTAGATGGAGCTGTCTGTTCAAAAATGTACAAAGCACGCCCCAAAGCAAGCAAAGAGCACCATCTAGTAGCATTTAGAGCCAGTTTTCTAGCTTCCCATTGGTTCAGCTGGTTGTTGCTCAGCCTTGGTGTCCTTGAACACAGCAGCACTTCCTGACATGCCTCTTTAATTTCCTAGTACTATGACATCTCCGCCAAGAGCAACTACAACTTTGAGAAGCCCTTCCTGTGGCTGGCCAGGAAGCTGATTGGTGACCCCAACCTGGAGTTTGTTGCCATGCCAGCGCTTGCCCCCCCTGAGGTGGCCATGGACCCCTCCCTCGCTGCACAGTACGAGCACGATCTCAAGGTACGGGGTTGGCAGGTGACATGGCTGCAGTGGGCTTTAATGCATCAAAGACTGTGTATGTCAAGATGAAACCTGGAGACCTCCTAAATCAAATTGCTGTAATCCGACAGGTGGCATCTGAAACAGCGCTCCCAGATGAAGATGACGACCTCTAACCTGTGACCTCGCAACCTCTCTGTGGCAGGAGTGACCACAGATTCTGTGGTTGACCTTTAACCTTTTACTGTACAACCCCATTGCCGGTTTTGTTTTTTTGTTTACTATTTGTTTTTGAACGTATGATGTCCTGTTGAAGAGATGCTATGTGCACATGTGCTGCATTGTGAGACGGACACACACATTTGGAACAAAGGACTCAGTATCAGTTTACTGAAATACAGAAGCTGAATGGACGCACTTAGTGTCTGAATTAAAACTGTCTGAATATGATCTTTTGTCCAGACTTTCATTAAAAAAAGTGAATGTTTTAAGAGGTTTGTAATTTATGGCACAGATGCCCTGGTGCAGTTTGTGGTTTTGGGATTTAACCTGCGAGTGGTAGTGGGGAGACGTGGTTATGTACGAAGAGCCAGCTGATGGTGCTTGATAGAGCTCTGTGAAGCTTTTCACAGGACTAAGCAGGTTCTCATAGCTCGGTGTAATCTGTGCAAATACTTGCAGTTTTAGTCTGACTAAGCTGCATCGAATGACTCCGCAGTCTTGGGATTTACTCACAAATACAAGTGTTGTAATTTATTGCATATTTTGTTACATGTATGGTTCTGCTACAATGCTCCGGCTGGAATGGTTTGCGCAGGCAGCCATCTGCAGGTTTTTCCTTTCGTTATGGAGGCGTGCTGAAGGAGGCGAGTGCGCCTCAGGGGGGCTGGTGCAGAAAGCGCTCTGGGTATCCCCGGCTGATTGGGGCCACAAGGTGCGGATTCGCGGTCTTAGCTGTTGGCCACCTGCCTCTGCAGGAAACCACCCACAGGTTCCTTTCTGGTCTGGATGGGCCGAGCACCACGCATCTCTTAAATCAGTCCGTGGCTCAGGGGGCTAATCCTTATGCCTGTTTGGAAGGTTGCTGGTTTGAGCCCGGCCTCGGCATATCTGTGGGTCCTTGAGCAAGGCCCTTAACCCCCAGCTCCCTGCGTGCTGCTATGGGTGGCTGCCCTTGGCGGCCAGCTTGCTCTCACCTACAGAGGGCAAGTTGGGGGAGGCGTAAAAGAGAATTTCACCATGGGGATCAATGAAGTGTCTTATTATTTCACATTCAGACATATATATGTGCTGTAAACATTCCAACTGGTACAGAAATGTTGCTTATACGTGTGACACTCAAGGAAACTAAAATGCCCTCAGCCGGACAGCTTGCAGTGGGCAATGTCTTAATGCCACTGGCTAAGCAGATAAAACCAGGCTTTAACCGTCAATTGTGCATGAATGGGGGGGATTTCAGGTTTTATTTTAGCTTTCTGTGAACAACTATTTCATGCTGAGTGTGTCCCCTCAGATGACCACCTGAACGTTTAATACGCATCTAAAATTTCTAATTAAAATGTATGGTTCTGGCTGCAGCTACCCAGATATTAACACAGCTCTCAACACACAGGGTTCCTAATGGCTGTTATGTCTGTTTGCAGGCGGATTAGGTGCAGGCATTTGGGTGACCACTGCCACCCTGCATTTTATCCTCCAGGCCAGGGGAATCTTTACAACCCACGCTGCCCAGACAGACGCTGCTGGTGAAGGGGGACGCCGAGCATGCGCACACGTCATGCAGGGGGCTTTACAATATGATTACATAGGGCCAGATTAGCGTCACTGCACACAACTGTCGCTGTAATCCCTCTTGAGAGGATAGGTTTAGCAAAACTACGGCTTCGGAAAGCAGCAGCCATATTGCGTGTTTTCAATGCATTTTAAACGGCGTTAAAACTGCGGTAAATTTATTGATAAGACAAAAGTTTGCAATTAACTTTTTGATAGTAATATTGTAAACCCAATGGTAACAACAGCTTCGGGACTTAAGCAACTACCAAGTTTTTAATTGGGGCTCGTGGGGTTTTTTCAGTTTTTCTCTGCAGTGGTATTTTAATAAAGTTGAAAATTGTCATATTTGGCCTTAAAAATGAAAGATCGACTGGAACAGCTGAAAGCGGTAAGTGTAGTGTTAATATGCTTAAAAATACATCTTTGGTTAGTCAAATAACGTTATAGATCAATAGATACAGAAAGAAGCAGAAAATACAAATGGCGGAACAAACTGACAGTAACAGTACGCGCTAGGAGATATAATTATGTTGCGTGAGAAAGTTTGAAGACGTTTTTCCAACTTTTGAAAAGGCTGGATTGTGGACTCGGGGTGTTGTAGGCTGTCACTGAGGTTTCCCATACGGAGGGTCAGAGCGCACCGGTCCCCGCCGTGCGCATCCCCCGCTGCCGGCTCATACCCGCGGCGCACAAGCCGAAAGCAGCTTTATTCCTTCTTTCCATTTGAAGGGAATATGCGGAGGCGTGCGTGTGCGCTTCTTGTTAGTGGGTGTTGTAATCACAGTCTGCTTTATTGCCGTCCTCTGGGTAGGCAGTGGTGTGCATCCATGTACATCCGTGGGAACATAATGCCGAGCCCCATCTGTAAACTAAAACTAAAATTACTCATATGCAGCCTATAAGAAATTAATCATGAAGGTTATGATATCCATGTCATTCCTTTATATCCAAGTGACCATACAACTACATAACGACTTGTAAGCACAATCCGGGCCAAACTGCCATCTGTTTAAATCACCTCTTTGTCTCAAGGAAAGAGTATTAAGCCGGAGAGCTGGGGGTGGGGAGGTTTGTGCATGGTATTATAGGGAGATTTAGACTGAACTATTATCCAGCCTGAAGGGGCCACTGGAAAAACTGTTCCTCTGTACATACAATTGGTTGCAGGGAATCTCTTCAAAGACACACTTTGGACAGTGCCGCAAAAATCGATTGAGGATGGTTTTACAGTACGGTCTGCTATAACGCGACAGTCGCGTTTCTGAGTAACTTCGCTTTAAGCGAATACGCGTTACAGAAACAACAGGGATTTGGGGTAAAATTGGGTTATGGGCAAAGTTCAAAACTTTACACACATAAAAAGTAAGGAACCTAACAAAACGATGGCACAGTGTTATAAATACAGTGATATAATAATAGGCCTAAAACTGAAATATTAAATAAATAAAATTTACAATAAATATGGCACTTTATCGAAGCTTTCCTCGATACTAAAAGCTTTCTTGTTACATGTCCTGCTTGGCTGTTTTGAACCAGGACACTTAGACAAGTTTTGGGGCGTTAAATAAGTGTTCTTTATCATGAAAGTTAACAAATGCAGAAGAACAGCAAAATAAACAGTTGCGGGATAACACACACAGTGAACTGATGCACTAACTGGTTTGAAGCACTGGAGCATATTTGCATTTCACGGGCACGCTTTATATGAGAAAGTAATTTCCATATGTACAGAGCCACACTTTACATTCATTTGGTCAGTAGGGTCATTCTTTTTGTCTGTCATGTAATGGGTCCCAGGACATCTGTAGCTGTGGATTTCAGTGAAGGAAGCCGACAGTGCACTGCATGGCTGTAATGTGCACAGTATTTAGTCAGGCAGCAGTGTAACCGCCTTAACTGTATGCCCTATACACCCTGGGCCATTTCTGAAATGATGTTGTGATGAGAGCAGCGTGGGCATCTCCAGTGGCTACTGCAAACAAGGTGAAAATGAAATGCAGTGTAACTGTTGGTCTTATCCCTGTTTTCATGTCAAACTGTCTGTTTTAATTGGTTAGCATGCTGATGTTAAGAGTAAAGTTAAGTAAAGAGAGGACTTTCTGCTGTGGGCTCAAGGCCTGAGGGAAGAATGTGCAGCTAAGATTCTGACATTTATTGAGACAGGCAGGGAGGCAGAGATGCCGCGAGGCTGGGGCACAGTAGGTGCCGCAAGACAGCAATCTGTAATGTTCTCATGCACATCAAACCCAAATTATCTACATTAAATAAAAGTATCTGCAAGTATGTATAGGTGAAGCTCAAGCTGGCAGGAATAGCCTGGACTCTCCATGTGTGACATGGATCCTCTATGTTGGGCATCTCCACTCAGACACTTGATGCAGATGATGTGGCTGAGACTGAGGTTGCTGTGGACAATGCCGCCTTTATGGACGAGTTCTTCTCCCAGGTAACTCGCTGCCTGTGCTGAAGGCCTTCTTGGCCAGTGTTGGGGTTCTTTTCGCTATGTCTGTGCTATAGTGTGTCAGGTGTTCTGGTGAGTCAGTGTCTGTGGGTCATTCCTTCTGCGGTGGGGCCCAGTCTTGCTGATCATATTTTCTCATTCCATCCCTGAGATTGAGGAGATCCGAAGCAGCATTGACAAGATAGACTTGAACGTGACTGAGGTCAAGAAGCTTTACTCCATCATTCTATCTGCTCCCACGTCGGATCAGAGTACAGCCAGCCGCCTCCTGCTTTTTACCCCCTCTGTATCTGTCCATCGTTCTCTGGAATCTCTTCACTTTTCTCTTCTCTCTTTCTCTCTGAAGCTCCCCTCGTTGTCCTTCCTTTCTCATTGTTTTTTGATTTTCATGTGAGTAATCTCTTTACAGAAATCCAAGATGACTTGGAGGCCGTCACCAATGACATCAAGAAAATGGCCAATAATGTTCGCAACAAACTCAAGAGTCAGTACACATATGTTAGGAGAGTCCATGGTTCTCTATGATCTATGTTAAGTATATGCTGACTTACAGTTAGGGCTGCTACAGCCGTCTGGTTGTACTAATTGGCTCTGGTGTATGCTGTTATTATATGACAGGTATTGAGCGAAATCTAGAATCCCCAGGGGAGCGAATATCAGCTGACCTGCGGATACGCAAGTCTCAGGTATAGGACATCGTTACCATGGAGGTCTCAACTGACTGTGTCATCCAGGTTTTGCTGCAGCATATCGGCTTCTGCTTCCTCTCACTTAGTACGCAGTTCTGTCGAGGAAGTTTGTGGAGGTGATGACCAAGTACAATGAGGCGCAGGTCGACTTCAGGGAGAGGAGCAAAGGACGGATCCAGAGGCAGCTGGAGATCAGTGAGTCACCTATGCCTGTAGTGTGGCGCCTGTAAATGTGCAGTCTGCTTTGTGGGGACATATTTTGAGAAAATCGCCCAGATATCCTAAAAAAAACTATTTAAGAGACTTTTTGGGTAGTTTACGCTTAGGAATCAGGAATTGTATTGAAACGAGTGTCACCACAAGTAGAGAAACACTAACATGTATCTTTATGTAAAAGCGTAAGTGCTCATGTGTGAATCGACTGTGTACATTCAGCCAAAGATATGTTTTGTTCACTGAAGTATTACATTTTTACTTAAACATCTAATTTACACAAAATATCATCCCTACATCTCTACCAGAACTCAAAGACAAAACATTCACAGCAAGAAGCTAAGCAGTGATGTGAAATCCAGATCAGTATTCCATGACCTCTTTAGGAAGGGATACTGAGGACAAATGTGGGACCTGTATTAACACTCTCCTGTTTCCAGGCTGAATGTCAAGCTGAGTTAACTGAGAGAATGTCAGTGCTGTATTGATTCTGCTTTAAATGATAACAATAGCGTCCCGTCTGCCTGAACCCATTATCCTGTTCTGACGTAGCTGGCAAATCCACAACAAACGATGAGCTGGAGCAGATGCTGGAAGGTGGAAATGCAGCTGTTTTCACAGCTGGGGTGAAGTCCTCTTTCTTACTGAGAAGTCTGTGCTTGACCTGCAGTGGTCATTCGCCTTTACTGTGTAGGCCAGTGCGTTTGTGAGTGAATTCACATGACTTCTCATTGACACGGCTGTGTGCCATTAACTTCTGCCTGTCTGCAGATCGTGAGCTCGGCGATCTCCCAGCAAGCCCTGAGTGAGATTGAGGCCAGACACAAGGACATAGTGCGGCTGGAAAGCAGCATCAAGGAGCTGCATGACATGTTTGTGGACATCGCCATGCTGGTGGAGAACCAGGTAAATGTCTGTTTCCCTCACAGAAACTGGAAAGCCTGTCGGGCTGAATGTGTCTCTGACTCACGGTATACGGCTCTTCAGTCAGCGGGGGCACCAGTGGGGGCCATCTTAGGGCCCTTACACTCTTTCTTTAGCACTGTCAGTATTTGCTCCTCATTGAGCTCCAGTACATCATTTCCCTGGAAAGAACAGCAATAACCACTGGGATTTCCTTTGCTAAATGCTTCCGGAGGTAAATGTGGCTGTGTGGTAAGTCTTTGTTCATTAACTGCTTTAGTTTAGCGGTACTGCTGTCCTACCTAACAGAACACTAAGTGTTATTAACTTGTCAGTGTGTCACACCAGGTAATCTGTTTATTCCAGGGTATAATAGTGAATAAATTAGGCCAAGTCTCAAAGCAGAGAGTGGACAAGAGGGGATAAAGCAAAGCGCATGAAATCAGCGGTGTGCAAGGTACGGGGTATTCTGGAGACAAGCCTCTAAGGTACTGTATAAATCCTTGGTACTTGGTATTCTGCAGCATAGGCCGGGCACAGTGTGCTTGTCTTGTGAATGGCGTCGTCCTACACACTGCTGTGGCACAGACTGTCTGGATTCACACTCACGTGTCAGTCTCGATTCGTTCCTCTGTATTTCCTTTCCTCTAGTCCCCTAGTATCTATCTAACTCATCATCTTCATCCCCACTTCTCGTTTTTTTTCATCTCCAATTCTCCCCGCTCCTTTCTCACCCACAACTGCCAAGGGTGGCATAATCGACAGGATTGAGACCAACATGGACCAGTCGGTGGGCTTTGTGGAGCGGGGGGTGGCAGACACAAAAAAAGCAGCCAAGTTCCAGGCTGAGGCCCGCAGGGTACGTGCAATAACCTTTAATCTGCCAGCATTCAGCTTTCACCCCACTGGATGCTTTCGTTCCATTTCACTATTGTATGGATCAGTAAAGTGTATCTGTGTCCTTCCCTGTCCATTTGCAGAAGAAGATGATGATCATGCTGTGCTGTGTGGTTCTTGTTATCATCCTCAGTTCTGTTTTGTACAGTTTCATCACTTAGAAAGCAGTAGGTAAGGAATGCTGGCCATTGCTACGCCATTCACTGCGACCTTTTTATTGTACAGTGAATTTTGAGCAGTGCTGTGGGCATCTTTTCACTGTACTATGAATTGAAATGTTAAATATCCAAACTAAAGTGTCTCAATTATTTTCCTTTAGGTACTTCATAGATGCCTCCCAAAAACAAACTGGTTTTTAAGAGTTAACAGATCACTGAGAAACTGCTCTAAAATCACTTGGAGAGAGACTCCAGTGATTGCTGCCAATCAGTGTTTCTTAAATCTACTGTTAAAAATGTTTTATGCCTCCTCTCTCTCTCTCTCTCTCAGTGTTGCTTAGTCACCCTCTTCAACTCCTTCCTCCAAACTGGCTCAGTCCCTGGAGGAGGAAGAGATATTTTGTGTGATGTTTTACTGAATTTTGAAAACCAGAAAGTGTTTTGATTACTGTTGTTATAATGAACATATAATGCTGTTTTATGTAAAATAGCTCTCGAGAAAATATCATCACGGAAACCGGTTCGATAAAAGTATGCAAATATAAATCATACTTAGAGATATTTTTGCCATATCTACTACGAAAAACTGTGTGTGATCCATTAATACGCCTCGGAAGCAGGCAGATGGCGCTAGTGCTTAAGAACCTACTGTAGATAAATTGATTAATATGGAGACACTTTAACGAGACCACGTTTCAGTCGTTTTCTTCTGTATGTGTCCAAACTTCACGAATAGTCTGTTTATAGTGGTGTCACAAGACGTACTTATAAAAAACTAATTATATATAGCCGTTTCTCTATACTACAGAACGAATAGCAGTCATTTTCTTTACTCTGTTTTTGTTGTACTTGATATTAAAAGTGAAATTTACGTGTCAGTTCAATTGCTTATACACCTATAATGTTTTTTCATCAATTACTTAAAAAGTTCTCGCTAACCTCCATACCTACGACAATATACATCCTGGACAGGGCTGCCAACTTTGCTCAGCTGGCTAGCGTGACATTTTCAGTTCCAGACAAGTCTGCACACACATTTACATGTATTTAACAGTTTTATTACCTTGTTATTAGTCTGTGGGGTTTGCAAACAACCCCAACGCGTTTTATGCATTTAATTTTAGTTTTATAATGGAATAATACAGATTTGCTATAAAATTTACTGGGTGAGCGTGCGAGCTGGCAGCCCTGCATCCAGCTCTTCCTTCGCTTGTAAACTCTCAGACTTCCAGCATCACCCTGTCACCATCTTCACACTAGGCTTTACACTCCCATTAAGAGCTCCAGGCGGCTTAATCACAGGGGCTGACAGTTCAACACACTTTGTACCTCCACTCGCGACGTCCGCCATGCAACGTTAAATCTACAGTGACTGGCAGCATCTCCAGTGCGATTGCTGAGGAGCTCATGGATACTGATACAACGACCGAAGCTCTAGTCATACGTACCGAACATATATGACGTTCTGGACATTTCGGCCAGCCGGAAACGGTGTTCACGAAACTGCTACGCGGCATTTGATTGGCTTCGCTGCTGACCCCGTTTTACCATGTTATCCAATAATTTATATTTATTCAATGACGACGCCTTTTCCCGTCAATCAGAACGGCAGTTGTTATAAATCGGCGTTTCAATTGGGTGCTTCTTTCCTCCAAGATTTTTAGGCCTTTTATCCAATGCCCTTCAGCCCGCCCTTCTTAAGAGTGGCTTTGTTGCTGACCAATTAAAATATATCCGGCGGATCTATGACCGTTAGTCATTGGGGAATATTGCAGTAAAGGGGCGGGTCTTTAATGGAGATCAGCGGCGTATTTGTGACGGTATGAAAATGGCGGCGAGTGGCAGAGCACATTAACTTTATCGGATAATAACGCCAGGAACGTCTCTTTAAAACATTGGAATTGCGTAGTATGAGGGAAAGATACATGGGTCTACGCAAAACGCGGTCTTACGAGTCATCTCCATGACAGTTCCGGTCCCAGATGGCAGAAGGCATTCGACTAAAAGGGCGCAAAGTTGCTCCAGAATACCGTGTTTGCCGTTGAATTTTAAACTTGGACTCGCGGAGAGGAGCGAGCCGTCGCTCGTGCTTAGGAGCGCGCGGGGAAGGACGGCTGCGCCGCGCTGGGAACCGGCACAGCGAGGGCCCAACGGTCGTCGGCGCCGAGCGCTCCGTGAAATTTACACACTTTCTGCGGAGCGATAAGCGGAGCCCAGCCGCGCTAACGGCCACCACAGCCAGCTAGCTCTTTTATTTTCTCAGTGCCGTTTTGTTTTGGTTTTTGCAATGATTCCCTTTAGCGCGGGGTAGCTAGCTTGCTAGCTGGTTAGGATAGCTAACTAGCTAACGAGCTTGCCGTGGTGTGTAAATAAGCCGTATTTGCGTGTAATCCCATTATTTTGTTACGACATTTATATTGTAAAGTGAATTTTGAGTTGTCCGGTAGACATCAGGTCCTAGGTGCTAGTATGTGCGTTAGCGTCGGTTAATAGTCAGCTAGCCTGTTAGCAAGCTGACGCCCGCGCTATCTTTTTTTGTCCTTTTTGATCAGTTACTTTCTTGTGAGTTATTTATTTCGCTTCACACGCTTATACCAAAAGTTGCCGGGAGCAGTCCGAACTGTGACAGAAAGTAGTTACCCGGTTGGAGCTGCCCAGAAAAGCAGATTGGATATTGGCCGTGGGCATAACTTAGCTGACTTACTGCTCGTACTCATCGCCTCATAATGGAGGACGCGCGTCCCCGCTACAGCAAGCGCCTGGTAAGTCGCCTAACGCCTCTTAGAATGAATATTTAACTCTATTTCAGTTTTGTACTGAGTGCAGAACAGATTCCCCGTTGAATCTGTTGTGGTCCACGCTTTCTAGTAGCTGTCAAAGTATGTCGTGCCCGGCATCTAGGCGGCCGTATCACTTCGCGTCTCTCCGGGACGTGTTGGCATGGCGATAGACGCTCCGGAGAGTATCGCCATGCCAACACGTACCGCAGAAATGTGGCCTGGTGTGACTACCTGCATCCGAGGTTGCCCGTGGTTGCATCGGAGGAGCCGGTGTCTCCATACCGACTGGACACGTGACAGTTAGAGGGAACTTAAAGCAGAGCAGAGTACGGTTTCGCGACGCTAGGCCCACGTTACTGCCCTGCTTCATAAGGCGCCTACAGTTTGTGCGCTTGTCTGTGTTGTTCTACTGCAGTTTTAGGAGTCCATCTAGCTGAATGCTTTATTAGGTTGGTTATTAAAGAATGTGATGTTAGCTAGCTATCTGTAACTTGAACTTTGTTTTATTAGTATTTATTACAATGCGGTGTTATTTTTATACACGTATTTTTATACGTGATATTTCCACTCCGAACTCTTAACGCGGTCACAGTGCCAGATTCTTAAAACGTCATGACATGGACAGTTAAGGCAAAGTTAAGTTTGTGTCGTAAGTGTTTATTTACTAAATTATTTTCAGGCAGTATTTATAAAAGTGTCATTTTAAAGGCGCGCAGTTAGCTTTTGTTGTAGTAGTGATGTCCCTGATGTGAGAACATCCTTGTCTGTTATTTGTGTGGCTGAATACTGTAGTATTCATTAATGTCCACCAGTGATCGTTATGTGGTGCCTGGGTTAGCTTGCCAAGTAAAAGGTGGGGAAAAGAAGTTTTATTTAATAGTTAGTTAAAATGCAGTTATACAACTTCTTTATATATAAACATTTTTGTTTTTACTGATTTGCCTGTAAGGCCCCTTCTCTGCATTTAGCACAGGGAGTGAGGGGAAAGGTAGTAGATTGATTAGGGTGATTCGGGCTGTGAATGCTATCGTTTCCACCAGTGTTGCTTAAGATTTTACTGGCCGTTTTTTCCTAATCACCGTATAGCATAAACATATAGTCTACAAAAATGCAGTAGTTTCCTATTTGTGTTTGTTATGCTGAGCATCGATGGGCACATGCCAGAGGGAATGTTTACACTGACCACTGATGTTCCAGCTCTTGCATGTCGGCAACACCAAACATAATTTTTTATTATTATTATTGTTGTTGTTGTTATTATGTATCAGTTAAGAGAACATGCAAAATGATGTTTTTATGGTAATTTGCATTTTCAGTTGAAGTTGATGGTGACTAAACACTGGATGAAAACGGAATTGACTTAGATAACATGGAGAGGGTGGGGGGTGGCTCAGAGAGAGAAAGAGAGATGCTGTCTGTGCTAGAGAGGGGGCTCCAGTGGTACAGTAGAGGGAAGCTAAGGCAGACAGAGGCATGTAACCGGAGAGCCTGTATGAGAAGCTAGCCATGTGAGCGGAGGTGCGGAAATAGAGTGGGGGGGGGGGTGGAGGGTGGGGGAGTGAGGAGTGAGCAAGCTGGCAGGGAGGAGACACTGCAGAGGAAAGGGACGCTCAAGGAGAGACAACAGGCTTTTCTCAGAGTGCTGATGATGGAGGATGGCGAAGAAGTGACAGCCATTGGGAGTGAGAGTGTGATGAAGAGGAAAAAAGGAATGGTGACTCTGAAGGTGCGAGGTGTGTAGTGTCTCTCTGCAGGGCTGCGGGGACAGGCTGCCGCTGGTGTCTCTGTTTGACCTTTAAACAGCCGACATTACAGCACTGCCAATGGCACTTTTCAATAATACCTGATTTGTTAGCCTGTAGGTTTGTACATTATTATTGCTGTAATTGTGGCTTTGTATTGTGACTAAAAGGAATGACCTTCTGTTCTTGGAGCACACTTAGAAGCGCAGCTTCCTAATGATGCAGCATATAACTGCAGTCATTGGTAGATGCAGATAAGAGGAAAATGGCGTGTTTGTCTTTGTCTTCTGGGATCCTGTATCTTCAGTCTTGTTCTGTTTTTTGAAGGTCCACTATGCTATGTACTGTCCTTCAAAGGGCTTTCAGTGTGAGATGGCTTTCCCGTGTCAGTCCTTTCTGGTGTGTTGTGAGTTTTTCTTGTATTATGCACTGAGGTGGACTGATGTGTATGTTTAGGGATATTTAAATTTAGCTTGTGTTTATCAAAGGAAGGGTCCTGTTACTTTTGTAGTAGTTGTTTTAGCCTGGTTGGATACTTTAACAAGCTATCCATTAGCATAGCTTGTTCAGCTGTGGATGGGAGAAGAGAATGCTATCATATCACCAAAAATGCAGAATGTTTCATGGATAAAAAGGTGTTGATTAGCAGCACTCCCAAAAATTGTTGTTTTGCAAGGTTTAGGAGAACCGCTGTAGCCAGTTGGTGAGTCATTTTTTCCTGTAATCAGTGTCATTGTTCTCTGAGTATTGGAAAATTCAGCTGAGAAGGAACATGAAAAGTAGAATGTTGTGCTTGTGTGCAGTTATGTTGAAGTTTAATGCTGCTGCATTATCATGCATCACTCTGGATGTGCATTTTTGCAAAGAACAATAATATGAAAAGCAGCAGAGAGGCATGAATATATCAAGGGAATGGAATAGTGGGCGGGGCCATAGTTATGAAGGTGTAGCTGCATGTGCTGGTGTGTGGGGATTGTTCTGCATCTGTTGCCCTGAGGTATGAGGCAAACCCAAACCCTTTAAGTTTCACTGTCTCGACATGTCCTCTGTGGATAGAGTAGGGAGCTGTATTTTGTGAAAATGTATCTGAATTTGTGCATGTAGAAGAGAATTTCATGCTTGATTATCAGGTATGTCGTGGTCCTCCAGGGCTCTTAGCCTGAGTCCCCCTTCCCTTAGGTTCAGCCTCTCCTGCTTTGCTTCTAGGTTAGCCCGTCTTGTTCTATGAGCAAGTTCGTCATAGAGCTTGAATTTACTGTGCTATCGCTAATGATTTGAAAGATATACAGATTTAGTATTTTCCAGGGTTTCCCTTTAATTATAATGTGCAGCCTCAGTATAATGTGATTTCAGATACAGCGCAGCCACCATCTCGGCTTAAAGTTATTCTGTAGATGTTAAAGTTACAGGCTCATTGATAAATAGTTTGTGCTATAGCCCTTGTCATATTTGTTTCGCGTTCATATAGGTTAATGTTTTTATTTTCAGCGGTCAGGCACAAGACGGCGTTACCAAGATGACGGCATCTCAGATGACGAGATTGAGGGGAAGAGGACTTTTGACTTGGAAGAGAAATTGCAGAGCGATCGATTCAGCTCTAGTTTGGTCAAAAGAATGGAGGGGAAGGGTATACTGAAATTCCTAATGCTAATTATTCTGTAGACCTAAACAGAAATCTAGAAATGATCGTTAGTCTGTAGCCTTTGATACGCATAGCCCTAATGTGAATAGATTACACAAACCAACATTTTCTTCAAAGATTGATTTGAATCGGGACTACTAGTACTATAGTACTCATTCTGTTACCCCATTGCATAATTAAAACACTCACTCTAAATGGTTATTAATGAATGGTGAGCCAGGACATTCTTTAAACATTGACATTAATACAGTTATGGCCTCTCTGTCTTCCCGATATACTGTGTTTGTTCATTGACTGTTTTTGCCCCCTTTCCCTATGGAAAGTCATATTACGTGCATGTTCCCACAGACTTCACGTATGAATACATCCAGAGAGAGGGACTGAGGGACCCCATCATTTTTGAAAAGCCTGATGGACTAGGAATCAAGTATGACCTTTAAACTTATTCTGCCGGCTGCTTAAAGAAATTGTCATGCTCCTGTATATATTTGCATCTGATTTGTATTTAAGCAAAACATTTGCCACAGTAATTATTTAGTTATTAATATTATTTTGTAACACTTTAATAATACTTTTATAATGTCCCTTGCAGGATGCCAGACCCGGATTTCAGTGTCAATGATGTCAAGGTGTTTGTAGGTAGGAGCCCTCGTCTTGGCTTCTCTTATTTGAGCATTTCCTTTGCACCTTTCTGATTGGCTGCTGCTCTCATCCAGTCATCATGGCTTTTATTCGAGCATTTCCTTTGCACCTTTCTGATTGGCTGCTGCTCTCATCCTGTCATCATGGCTTTTATTTGAAAGTTTCCTTTGTTCCCCCATGATTGGCTGCTCCCCTGCAGGCAGCCGACGATTGATCGATGTGATGGACGTGAACACACAGAAGGGCATTGAGATGTCCATGGCCCAGTGGCGCCGCTACTATGAGACCCCGCCGGCCCAGAGGGAGAAGCTCTATAACGTCATCAGCCTGGAGTTCAGCCACACCAAGCTGGAGAACCTGGTCAAGAGGCCCACGTGTGTGAGTGTCGCCCACACTGCCTCCCCAGGAGGGAAAGGCTGCTGCTGGTTGAATGACCGCAGCATATCCATCCTCCGCAGGTGGACATGATCGACTGGGTGGACAACATGTGGCCCCGTCACCTGAAGGAGCGTCAGAGAGACTCCACAAATGCTATCATTGACATGCAGTACCCCAAAGTGCAGAAGTGAGTGCCCTTTCCAGCTCTACTATTCCCCTGCCTCTCTGTGTGTCTGCTGACCTTGTGGCTCCCCTTGTGCTTAACCTGTGACCAGTGCTATGTCCTCCCCTCAGGTACTGCCTCATGAGTGTGCAAGGCTGCTACACAGACTTCCACATCGACTTCGGAGGCACCTCCGTGTGGTACCACATACTCCGAGGGGGCAAGGTGAGAGCAGGCCTTGATGTTGCAGACAGCCCCCTGGAGTTGGAGAGTGGAAGCACAGAAAGTGTACTCTGATCAATTTGGATATTTTTTTTTTTTTCCCCCTCCTCAGGTGTTTTGGCTGATCCCACCTACTCCACAGAATCTGGAATTATATGAGAATTGGGTGTTGTCAGGGAAACAAGGTGACATCTTCCTGGGTGACAAGGCAACCGACTGCCAGAGGATTGAGCTCAAACAGGGCTACACCTTTCTCATCCCCTCTGGTATGATTGCCACCACAGGCTTTTCTTAGGAAGTGGCCATTCTTGGTCTGACTGTCCTACGACTTAAATGACATAGCAAAGCCTCAGTTAAAATGTAGCATCTTTCTGGCATGTAGTGCAAGTGACAAAAGGAGTTTTGTTTACTTTGTTTAGCTTGAGTGCATGTGGCCCTTCAGTGATGCTAAACTCTGGTGTATGGCTGTCCTTCTGTCCCAGGCTGGATCCATGCTGTGTATACGCCGGTTGACACCTTGGTGTTCGGGGGCAACTACTTGCATAGTTTCAACATCCCTATGCAGCTGCATATATACAGCATTGAGGACCGCACACGGGTGAGAGAAGCTGGGGGTGGTTACCTGATTCTGTCTGTCTGGCGGGGTTTTGTGTGGGGTTTGCGCTGGGCCTGACTTCACTCTCTCGCCCTGCAGGTTCCTGCCAAGTTCCGCTACCCCTTTTACTATGAAATGTGCTGGTATGTGCTGGAGCGCTATCTGTACAGTCTGACCAACACGTCACACCTCACACCTGAATTCCAGAAGCACTCGCTGGGCATTGGTCTGTCCCCCGCCTCTGCACCACTACGGTATGCTTTGCAGCTGCATCCACATGTATGTACGACTTGCAACTGTATTCTCAGGCCTGACGCAAGATCCATCATCCCAAGACGAAACCCACAACGGTCACATCAAAGATGAGGAGGAGGAGGAAGAGGAGGAGGAGGAGGAAGACGAGTCTTCTCACATGCCAATCAAGCCTGGCACCAAAGTTCACCTCACTCCCTTTGAGCTTGAGGGGCTCTGGAACCTTCTTGGGAAGCTGGAGTCTCTCCCTTCCCATAAGAAGTGTGTCCCAGCTGGCATCCACAACGCCCCTGCGTTGCTGCACGACATCAAGGTATGATGAGTGACTATTTTGGCTCATAGGACTGTGTGGTGCAGCCAGAGATACTTTACTCCTCTTCCTCATCCCTGCTGTCTTCCTCAGACTTTGCTCCAGGAGCATGCCAGCGACAACCCTAAACTGTCCTACACTGGAAGGCCCATCGTCAGGTGGCCCAAGAGGGTGAGGTGTCACTCATATTAAAACACCAGTCAGTCAGTCCAGTGGGACAGGCATGCTCATTGGCTTTTTATGTTTTCCTCTGCCTCCAGCCATCCTGGTACCAGCCCCCTCCACCCCCCCCAGTGGTGGGACGGCCACGCCTTTCATCAACACTTGCCCCGCCGCGGCCCGTCAAGCCTCCGTCCTCCATGTCAGTTCTGCGCCGGCGCCGGGTGCGCTGCAAACGCTGTGAGGCCTGCCTACGCTCCGAGTGTGGGGACTGCAATTTCTGCAGGGACATGAAGAAGTTTGGGGGACCAGGCAAACTGAAACAGACCTGCGTGCTGCGCCAGTGCCTAGCTGTGAGTGCGTCTGCCGGCACACACGTGTTTGCGAGTGCGTGTGTGCGTCTGCTCACGTGTGCGGCGACCATGTGCTTGAGTGTCACTTGGTTTTTCTCTCTCAGCCCGGCCTGCCCTTGTCTGCAGTGTGTGAGGTGTGTGGGGAGGGCAGTCAGGAGGCTGGTGAAGACACACCATTTTCCCTCACACTTATGGAGTGCTCCAACTGTGCCCAGATTGCTCACCCCGGGTGCCTGAAGGTGACACACCGCAGCCCATTTTCTCTGTTTGTGCCGCCATGCTTTTCGGAGAACGATGGTGTAAAAAGTGCTCTGCCTGTGTGCAGGAGCCAGGCGAGGGTGTCGTCAACAAGGATCTGCCCAGTTGCTGGGAGTGTCCTAAGTGTGCTGTGGGCAAGGACTCAGAGTCTGAGGTGCGACCTGTCACTCATTGGATTCATTCATTTAAATAGTCTATATAGGTGGTTTCAGTGGTATACGTGTCTTTGAGAATGTACCTGTGATCCCACTCTCCTAACACGGTCCCCTCCCCCCCAGTCCTCTGGCAGTGACGATGACAGCGTTGCGTCTGCAGGCTCTCTTTCCCCAGCCGCACCTGCCTCAGAGAAGCGCTCTAACAAGAAGGGGGTAGGGGGCGCTGCTGTCGACGAGGGTGGGGGCGGCCGGGGAAGGGGCAGGCGTCCTGGGCGGCCCCTCTCTGCACTCTCTATTGCGCCCTCTTCCTCCCACCGGCTGCTTCTGCACCAGCAAAACAGGAAGCGGGCCGGGGCCCTGGAGCTGCGTCTCAGGAAGCGGGTGAGGCCCCTCCCTCTCGCATCACATGACTGTAATGTGCTGGCCCTCATTGGTCGCCTGACCCAGCCAAGTGGATTAACTTGACCAGTTTTAGACTGCTGGCTGATTTGGGGTGTTAATTTTTCTCCCTTTTTTGTTCACAGATAAAGTTGGAGCGAAATAAAGTCCTGCAGCTGGTAAGAGCGCCTTTACGCCTCCTCCTGTTGAGGTCACCGGATGGCGTTTCCAGTCTCTAACTTGGGCTTTGCTGTGATCCCAGAAGCGCAAGTCGTCTGCCCTCGACTCTCGCTCGTCTAAACTCCTCTGTCACCGTGGAAGTCATAAAGATGAAGACTCAGCCAGCGATGACGATGACGACGATGATGATGACGATAGTGGGGGAGGGCTTGGCAGCAGCAGGAAGCTGGCCTTGCACATCCGCGGTGGCTCTGCGTCACGTTTGCATCACTCCTCCCTGCGGGGTGTTGGGTCCGGTAGGCGGGGCCTGTGGAGAGGCTCCACCTCCCGTGTTGGTCGCAGTGGCGGTGGTGCCGCTCTTAGGATGCGGCGTGGCATAGGGGTGCGTGACGGTCGCAGGCAGCGGGGGGGACGCCCTTGGCCACGGGGAGCAGGGCGGGGCCAGCGTCGGCGTGGTGATACGGAGGATGAGGACAGTGAGAGCGACAGCGATGACCGTGATGCAGAGGAAGAGGATGAAGATGAGGAGGAGAGCGAAGACGGGCCCTTGGACAAGAGGAAGCGCTCACATAGACACTGCAGTCAGGCAGAGGAGGATGAGGATGAGGACGACAGGGACAGCGAGGACTGTGGCATGGATGGCACAGGAGGGCAGGACGCAGTGGACGAGGACATGGATGAAGATGAGGCAAACCAGTCAGACTCGGAGCCCGAGCCTCCTGTGTTGCTGGTGTCGGACCTGAACGATGACCTGCTGAATGGCTCCTACTTGACAGTGACATTACAGCGGCCACCCAAAGCCAAGCGTGACCCTGGCGCCATCGTCCCCAAGCTGGAGGCAGCGGTGTCTCCCAGGGCTCCGCCCAGCAGCCAGGGCTACGTGCAGCGCAAGTCGCTGCAGAGGCTGCGGCACAAGAACGGCGCCGCGGGCAACGGGCTCATGCTGGGCCGGGGGGGCGGGGCCCCTGGCGGAGAGCGACACCCACGCTCTCAAGGGCGCAACCATGCAGAGGCCCATGGCCTGGATAGAGACGAGGCCTCCACCTCCTCCTCTTCCCGATCCTCAGCCTCACCTACCCCTCCGCCCCCCG
Source organism: Mormyrus iriodes (assembly GCA_011763525.2). Classification (NCBI taxonomy): domain Eukaryota; kingdom Metazoa; phylum Chordata; class Actinopteri; order Osteoglossiformes; family Mormyridae; genus Mormyrus; species Mormyrus iriodes. The sequence goes on from JAAGVU020000049.1 coordinate 9,825,365, forward strand.
CCACCTCCTGTTCCCCACCCTCCTTGCTGTCCTTGCCGTCCTTTAAGGATGTGGGCAATGAGCCCGGCTGTGAGAAGGAGGTGTGGGTGTCCGTCTTCCGCTATCTGACCCGTGCAGAGCTGTGTGTCTGCATGACTGTCTGCAAGAGCTGGTACAAGTGGTAAGTGGCATGAGAGCATCCGAGGGCGGTGCTTACAGGATGAAATGCAAGAAGTGTGCATGCATTTTAAAAAAAGGTGGATGCCCTGTGGATGCGTGTTGAGGGGGGGTCGATATGACGTGGAGACATGAGGCTTAGAGTTATCATGTGTGTGAACAATGCTGCTTCCTTTGGTCCCGTTTGTTTGATGTACTTGCTGTGCTGTCAGAGGGATGAGGATGGGTGGATGAAGCTGTATGTATGGGAGCTACAACCTGGTGTTGAATCTTTGGCCCTGCTGTATCCCCAGGAGCTGCGACAAGCGCCTGTGGACCCGCATTGACCTGAGCCGCAGCCGCTCCATCAGCTCCCAGGCCCTATCGGGCATCATCAAGCGGCAGCCTGTCTCGCTTGACCTGTCCTGGACCGCCACCTCTAAGAAGCAGCTCACCTGGCTCATCAACCGCCTGCCGGGTGAGCAGATTTGATGCACTTTGTTTCATTCTCACATCCTCTTGATAGTTTAAAAGACATTATATTAGGGTGCTAGGGACCCCGTGCGGCAGATGCCAGGGGCGAGCCGTGCCCCCAGCCAAGGGCAGGGAGGAAGTTCTGCATCTGCTCTGTGGCTCTTCCTCAGGCCTGAAAGACCTGCTGATGTCGGGCTGCTCCTGGTCCTCCATCTCCGCCCTGAGCTCCCCCAGCTGCCCCCTTCTCCGTACCCTGGACTTGCGCTGGGCGCAGGGGGTTAAGGACTCTCAGATCCGCGACCTTGTTACCCCGCCAGGTTTGTGTGGGCTTTGACTGTGTCCAAATCACTGGATTTAAATGCTGTATGTTAAATTAAAATTTCAAGTATGCCAGAGTAGAGAAGAGAAGTTCATTGACATCACCAGGGATAGTAAAATAAAATGAGACCTTTTTTGCTCTCCTGTGGCTCCCCCTGCAGGCTGCGATAACCGCAGCAAACTGAGGAACATGCTGTCGTTTCGCTTGGCGGGGTTGGAGATCAGTGACTCCACCCTGCGCCTCCTCATTCGCCACATGCCCCTGCTAGCACGCCTTGACCTGTCGCATTGCCATGGCATCACCGACCAGTCCATCAACCTGCTGACAGCCGTGGGCTCGTCTACCCGCAGCACGCTCGTCGAGATGAACCTGGCTGGTATGTTGCTCTGCCTCTGCCTGTTGCCGGCTCCCGCACTGACCCTGCAAACCCTAACCCCGTCTCTCCACCCCCAGGCTGTAATAAGCTGACAGACGCCTGTCTGCTCTACCTGAAGCGTATGTCTGGGCTGACGCTGCTCGACCTGCGTGGCTGTAAGGGTGTGACGCGCCATGCCTGTGAAGCCTTCATCTCTGAGCTCTCCATCAATGCGCTCTTCTGCCTGTCTGAGGACAAGCTCATCCAGCGGATATCCTAGTGCTCGGCGGGCCCTCCTGGCGGGCCACACTCTTCCAGAGGAGATTCTGAGGGACCTGAGCGGGAGGCTGTCAGTCGCTGCTGTGTGTAGGCCAGAGTCTTGGGTGGGGGGTGAGCGGAGTTAGAGAGATGGCCGTTTCGGGAAGATGGGTGGGCACTGGCTCGCTCGCCTGTCAGTGTTGGAGTGATTCGGCAGACACTAGGCATGTAGGTGCTTACAGGGAACGGATTTAGCAATTGGGCGCGGGCGGGCACCGCGGCTGAAACGCGGGCCAGGCTGTGAGGACGGGGGGGCGGTGTGCCGCCCAAGCCCCGGCCGGGAGCCTCAGCAGAGTCTGCAGCGCCGGTGGCCCGGCTGAATTGCCCCCCTCAGCCTCCCGGTTTTTGTACACAAACTGACACTGCTTCTTTTTAGAGCGTCTTTGATTCCCTTTATAATAAAATTCTCATCCCTCCTTCATGGCCCCATTTCTCATGCAGATCCCTGCAGTTCTCGACTTGTTACATTTTGTTTTTCCTCCCTCCTGCTCTGTCTTTAACTTTAACAGGGAATATATATACTTTTGTGTACGTTTGTTTCTGTTGGCCTGTAGGCGACAAACAAAACACTTGTAGCAGTACGATAATTATTTTCTGAAAATTTTTTTCAATTTTATTTGTTTTTTCCAAGAAAAGAACAAAATAAAAAAAAAAAATTTGACTCTTTTTGGGGGGGGTTTATGGAAATGAATTTAGGCGTGAATGTTTACATTGGGTGTGACTGGGACCAGGGCCACTCCCGGCCATTCTGAAATCCAGGTGATGGTCGCCGTACTTTACAGGCACATGCTTCCTGCGAGGGTCGATAGGGCTTTAAAGAATTCGTCTAGTTATTTGAAAATCACATTTAGTATACAGGTGGTCCTTCCTTTACAACGGTGCGATGGTAATGCGTATTCAGTACTGATCAACTGTGAATTGTGATCTGAACCCCGGCTAGCAGTTTGCTGTGTGACGCTTTCTGCTGAGGCCAGGCGATGGCAGCGTCCACCCAGCCACACTTTCACTCTCTGTAGCGATCGCCCGTGTAAACATACACTTACTTATACGTTTATTCTGGTGTTAACCCAAATTTTTCCAAGCTCGTTATGTCTACTAAATGCTCAAATGATTCATCCATATCACATTCGGATACTTCTGATTTGCGATGAATTCATTCGGATGAAACCCCACCTTAAGTCGAGGAGCATCTGTATTTTCATGGAACAACTTTATACTGGATCGCCTGTCATTTCTTGGTTGGAGATGGTTTTGGATCTGTAGCTTTGCCAGTGAACCCATGGGTCTGAATCTAAGTGAGAGCTCTTGTGCTGGAGAATGTTTCAGCTCACACCTCTCTTGCTTGCACTAAGATTTATAGCGATTACAAGAAGTGTGGATGCATTTTATAGAAAAAAATGTGAAATACTCAAAGTTAATATAAAGTGACTAAGAAATGTTTATTAAACATTTTTCATCTGTTTATTAAATGTACACCAGTCGGTTTAGCTGGCTGCTGTTTTCTGCGATCAACTCGTGTTTCTCACAGACGAAATCATTCATAAACATGAACATCGCACTATACTATAATTGTTCAATCAGTCACGTTGAAGCAAATTCATGTTTTCAGGACCCACATTATAAGAGAACATAGTGCACATTCCTACTTGTTGAAATTACCAGCTCCCCCTGCAGAATCCAAGACACTTTGCTTATTCCTAGGGGACCAACATGTCATCCACATTAGAGAGCTCAGTTGTCCTTTAACCCCAGCTGCCAGTTAATGCAGCAGAATCTGAGGTTTATTGTTTTGACTTGGCTGTGTTCCAAATCCTGCTTTACAGCATTTTTGGCTCTTTGCTGGCTTATCTAGACTTAGGTCTCCCTAACTTATAGCTTGACACTGATTCATTTAAGGTATTTGATGTTTACTCTGCCTTGGTCTTTCCTGGATCTACCTTTGACCGCCAGACTCAGTGAGCCCTGCCCCCCCCCCTCCAGATTTCACTGTAAATGCAGCTGCACTTGGGGAGTGGCCACTGAACCATTCAAGATATGTTTGCTGCTCAGGTGTTAAGCATGACACCGAACCTGATTGCAGGCGGGAGTAGGATGGCCAGCATCAGCTACTGGAACTAACTGAAGCTTTGAAGAATGAGATGAAGACAGAGGCACAAAGAAAAATTCACCAAGTTCTAAAACCAGAATTTCTGTGAAAGCTGGACTTACATGGTACTTGTTCCTCAGATATTTCTAGTATGTTGGTTTTACTGAGGAACTTGGAATGGTCTGCAGTCACAAATGAAACATCTATCCAGCAAAAATGATACATTTAAGTTCTATATCCAGAAAGTTAACATCTGATTACTTGAATGGGCCACATCAGGCAAACCTCTTCAGTGTGAAGCAATGCATCCATGGCAACCTGCACGGAGACATACAAACAGCACACAGAGGACAGGGAGCCATGTGACTCAGCTCGCAAATAACCTGCAGGCAGATGGCACCATGGGTGCTGAGGCTACGTAATCACAATAGGTACAGCCTATCGTGAACAAGCATTAATCTGCGGAGGACCTGTGTCCATAGCTCCAGAAGAACTTGATTTCTTGTCATAGCTACAAGGACTAAGACTGCAGTTCAGTGTATTATTCACCAGAGCTTGTGATGAAAAATTTAAATGTTCAGATTTGATTTCCAGGAAAAATGTATATACCATGACTTTTCCAAAAACTCCATTCATCTGAATTGCTAATTGAATATATTCTACCTATAACAAAATGAGAGACAAGACTTACAATCATCTTCCTCCTACCTCCCAGCAGGCCTGCGACAGGCTGTGGGCTCACCTGACCTAAGGCCATGCTGGTCACAAGCACAGAATTGTTCCACAGATTTAAATGAAAAATGCTATTTCAAAAACAATACAGAGAGTATGAGAAAGTGTCCAAAATTTTTTTTAAAAATTGAACAATTTCCACCCACAGAGTGTAAAGAGTTGGGATCCAGACAACTGTTTCACAATACCGAAATGTCCCTCTGCTCCCATCTGCTGGCAATACGTGACATTACATTTTTCTCGTCCAGTTCTTGTCCTCAGAAATGCGTTATTTTGCTGTACCAGCTGAAAACCATTTGCTATAATTTGTGCGCGATTACACTAAAACCTGCTGACTTACAATAGTGGTAGATTTTTAAATAAAAACACTATAATTTTAATGAAATCATGCTGACTAACAGTTTCGTGCGAGGCCCCCTCCCAGGTCGCATGCACTTGGGGCAACGGTCTGGCTTCAGCGTTACCATGGATACATGAATGTGTGGGTTGGTGATCTGCTCTGAGCTCTGGACTGTCTCCCTGAGTCCTGCTAAAACTGTGCTGTTGTTGCCCAGGATTGTCTCAGTCAGCCCTCTTAATAAGTACCTCCCTCAGTCAACATTTATAAAAATCTTCTAAAATAAAGACCTCTGACAAGCCACCACTGCCTGAATGAGAGTCTGGCTTTTCTGCATTTGAAAGCTTGAACTCTGGACCAAGTTTGTTTGTAAGGATAAAATTCAGGAACTCGTTGTTACGCAACATCTGTGCAGTTGTGCAGCTTGGGGATAAGGGAATGTGGAAGAGCTGTGGGCCGTAATTCCCTTCCGTCATTTCAGCTTTCCATGCTATTAATACGGTTAATGTTACTGTCATTGACCTGACACCATAGATTACTTGCCAAAGGCAGCTGCATGTCAGGCCTCAAACACCCAGGCATTTGCTACAGTCTAACTATGCATGATTCTCCTCCTGTGGGTGTTTCTATGCATTGTTCAGGCATTTGCACGGCAGAAACCTGTTCTGCACGTGCGTGACTCGTGTGAAAGCTCGCCTGGGCCATGTCGAAAAACAGCATCTTGTCGCCGCAGGATCATTGTTGAGCCAAACATCACAATGGGAGAAGGAGCCATGTCTACCCCCAGACTTCCGTGTGAAGTTACTTACGATCCTTATGAATAAGTACGGAGTTATTTGTGATCTTTTTAATTTCTTTCATTAGTTTAACTGGATGAACATCAGCCGAGCAGAGCAGGGAGTCAAATACAAGAGAAGAAGAAGCATTTCCTCACGCAGAGAGTAACCTTTAATGCGAAAGGTGTGAATGACGTCACCGGGACTGAAACAGCACTTCTGACATGTCGAGCTCACAGCCAATCAAAAACAACCAAAATTATTCTTCACAATCATTATACTTTTTAATTATTTAACCAACATTTTTAATATGGTGTAAATACCTTTTTAGAAGTATTTGTTTTTCAGATGGCTTTTCATAAACACTCCTCCCATAAAACGCTTTCGGGATAGCGCATAGTTATATATGCAGCAGGACGCTAGTGCACCTGTACTGGGGATTCGCACGTCTGCTGACTTGGCACTTTCTGACAAACTCTATGCATGTCGCATGTAAGTGCTGGCTGTTTCAAATGAAGTTGTGTGTTTCTAACAGTATTTGACAGTAATTGCATTACCGCTGAACATCATATACATATATATATATATATCGTATATTCTATAATTCCATTTTGTTGAACGCACAGCATAGCTACCCTGCATGTGAACCTCTCTGCTTCATCCCCACTTTGCACAGCCAGAACAGCTCCAGAATTGTGTCTGTGATGTTGGTTTTCATTGGAACAGAGAGATCTTTAACTGATGACATGTTCGGCGCTGTATACAGCTCGTAAAAGTGCGTCATTAAATGTTTATGCCAGAACTATGCTGGCTGGCAAAGGGTCCAAGCCCCCCCACACCCATACAGACGGTTTGCAAGATTGATGGACAGAGGGTTAGACCATGAACAATAAACAGAGACTGTGGGGGGGGGCAGGAAATGATAAAGAGATGAGGTGAAGCTGAAAGAGAGCCAGCTGCAGAATTCTGAGATCGATGCAAAAAATCCATCATCTCTGCCTGTGAATGAGACGATTGTAAAGAAACAGGAAACAGGCATTTCCATGGAGGAATTGGGGGGGAGGGGCGGGGTCTGGAAAGGCAGCTGCTACGGCCGGAATGTACCACTAAAGTAACTCTGCTGAGGAGGGTCTGTCACACAGAAAGGGCAGAGGCTCCCCAAAATGGCTGGATAGATGGAAGAACTGAACAGAACTTATCTGTACTCACACAAAGTCAGACAATCTTGTCATGGAAAGACAGGACAGATATGAACTGAAATACAGGCGTAATTTTTACGACTTGTATCATGATAAAAATATGTATATTTTTACAGGAAAAATATAACTGAAAATATTCTAATGTTTTTTATATAAGGTACACTGAATCTGAAGAGGCTTGGATTTTATATAAGGTACACTGAATCTGAAGAGGCTTGGATATGTTGATAGATACAGTCCACGCATACAGCTTTCCTCAGTTGATGTCGGATGGTGTGCTGTGGGTGGGGGTGGGTGGGGCATTCTCCATGAGACACTGCAATAGAAGAACACATGGGTGACCACAGGCCATTTTAGGAAGAGGAGCAATTCAGATCTTCTGCATTCTCAAATATATAGTAAATAGTGGGACATTTGTTGGCAAAATGACATACTGACATGAAAATACTGAACAAATAGCTTAATCTTTCAAAAATACAAGCTGTTTTGCTCTAAGGGTTTCATAAATTCTTGGGCTGTTCAGGGAAATAAGCAGCAGACCATCTGCCTGTCTGTCTTGTTCTCTCACCGCATATTCAGTGGAACTGTGTTTCTCCTTGTACAGAAAGAATGAAAGAGTGGATGAAATAACAGCCTGAACGATGGTGAAAACAAGAAGGCAGGACTTCACGCCTCTGCTGAAGGCCTGGGGAGGAAAGATACACAGAGGTTCATCAAGCTGAAAGCAACACACTGTGTGGTTCTGCCATGAAGAACAGCTGACATTATCCAAAGAGAGAGAAGAGCAGGAGGGGAAGGAGGATATGCGCAGACACTGTGCAGACAGCGCAGACACATTATCCAAAAAGAGAGAAGAGCAGGAGGGGAAGGAGGATATGCGCAGACACTGTGCAGACAGCGCAGACACATTGTCCAAAGAGAGGGAAGATCAGGAGGGGAAGAAGGATATGCGCAGACACTGTGCAGACAGCGCAGACACATTATCCAAAGAGAGAGAAGAGCAGGAGGGGAAGGAGGATATGCGCAGACACTGTGCAGACAGCGCAGACACATTATCCAAAGAGAGAGAAGAGCAGGAGGGGAAGGAGGAAATGCGCAGACACTGTGACACTGTGCAGACAGCGCAGACACAGTGCAGTGCAGACACATTATCCAAAGAGAGACATGAGAGCAGGAAAAGGAAAAGGAGGTGGATGTGCACAGACACAGTGCAGGCATGGCACAGACACAGTGCAGACGCAGCACAGACACAGTGCAGGCACGGCACAGACACAAGTAATGGACCCACTCTGGCATAATGCTGCGGCCCACACAGGGTCGCTGGGTTGCTGATGGAACAGTCTGTTTCCTGGTTGTTATGGAGGTCGATGGAGTATAAAATGAGGGCGAGGGTGGAGGTCAGCATGGCCCCCAGGGTCACTAGCAAGCTGACACGGAGCTGGGGGAGTGAAAAGGGGGACCAGAGAGATCAGAACAGGGCTCAGTGGGGGAAGGACACATGGCAATGACATCGCTGGACTCACCGAGTTCATACTGGCGAGCTTTCCCACTTCCATGGTAACCGCTCCAGACACAATGAACTGCAGTGCAGGAAAAACAAATAAAAGTCTTCATATGTATTGATACTGAATGACTCACAAATGCTTGTTAACAGTTTAAAGTTTAGTTTAGGCAACTAATACATGACAACTTACTTATGTTCAAATTGTATTCGTATGAGTTAATTAATCATCGCAGCTCCGTTATATAAGAACCCTGAGGTGATGGTTCTGTTGTACAGTACGGTGTGTTTTTGTTCAGTAGTGTCTGAGAAGTGCAGGGACGCTAACATGCAAGAGTGTTACTGGATAATGATCCCATGCTTCTGTTTCCCTGGTGGGGTCACGCTGGATTATTATTGGCTGAATAATTTGTTTTGAAAATTACCCTGAAAGACCTTAAGATAGCTTTCATAGAGGTGTTACTAGTAGTAAGGAAAACACACCTCTAACTGCTTGAGATCCTGACGCATTAGCTGTTCACACCTATCTGAAATCAACTAACAACCAGAAGATGGTGTTAGTGAGAAGCGACGTGTCAGTTGTTACCATAATGGCGCTCCACCAAGGCACCCCGAAGGTCATGACCTCTGTGTATTCAGTGAAGTGCAGAGGCAGGGAGTAGCTGATGACCATCAAACCCAGCATCACCTGAGAGACCTGCAGCAGAGCAGCATCACACCGCACATTTCCTTTGGAAAAGTAACAGCATATTTCTATAATCACATCAGATGCAAGATGTCTTACTAGCCTTCTGGAACAAGTGCATCTGATTGCTTACTTGTTCAGTCAAACCAGGGGCGTCATTAGGTCTATTTTAAAATGTTTTTTAGCCCCCCCAAATAAATCAGCATTTATTGACTTAAGTCACTATAGATTTTTATATTATATATAAGTTTGCCATCGCCCCCCCTAGTAAAGACTCACCCCCCCATCCATTCATCTCTAACTACGGCCCTGACTAGCAGGACACAAATACGTCATAAATCAGCCAGAGACGGCAGCTGGAGTGGCGGCTTACCCCCAGCACTTTGGATTCCACTTTTTGGAGTCGCTCCCGCAGCCTCTGCTGCTGCACCAGCAGCTTCTCGGCGCTGCGGTCGCTTACCGTCACCGACAGGTTCCTGGACACCGTCACATCCATCGCGCTGCAGCGCAGAGGGGGAAGCGGGGGCGCTCACTGGCTGACTAGGGGATGGGCTTATTGCTCAATTCTTGCTTTTAAACTTATATTTAGACGTTTGTTTACGTATTAACACTTCCTTACGTAATGGTAACAATTCACACAATTATGTGTAAACATGTAACTGTTTACGGTACGAGTGCAGTTTATTGTCCGGGACTTTGGGGTTGGATGTTTGCGCGGTCTTATATCATAAAAAACATGGAGATTTCTTACAAGACCTATGTATAGCATTAACTTATGCAGTGAAATAAATGATTTAACGCACAGTCGTTTCACCAATAAGTTTTTAATCGGAGACATCGGACTGTGGTGCCGAGATGATGCTAAGAAAACAGTAAAATAAGAGATTCGGTCTAAACGACGTACGGAAATCGGAGAGATGGAAAGAAAAAGGCGTACCTGAAGTTTCTGGCTCAATAGCGCAGGAATAAAAAACCCAGCTTGTTCTTACGGAACTTGTAAAGAGAGCCCGCGGGTAGATGTCGCTTCGCAGGAAATGCGATCGGTTTCGCAACTCAGCCCCGACCCGATTCCCGTGGCGAAGCCCCTTCCCCCCCCTTTCTCCGGGGTAACATGCGAAGGGGCGCGTACCGTACCGAGCAGCTCGCCCCCATCCGCCTTTTCATGATCCGCCGCAGCCGAAGGAACGGACTCTTTCCGCGCAGAGAGGTGGGTCAGCCGTTATGTTTAATATGCACCTTGAATGCATTTATATTAAATGATCAAATATGTTGAAATCAGACTGTGTTAGAATGCGATGCAGCACAAGGTTCATATGTTATGTTTCGACAAACATCACTTAGTTATCTTGTTAGTTTTATTAAAGGTAAAAGTATTTCACTAATACTACTACGAATACACAATGGTAGGAATGTTAAAAAGTTTTTTTTGTGCTTTACTTAAACACTAAACTTTGACCAGGAGACAGTATTGCCATTTATCGGAGTTACGTAATGTGAAAGAAAATTGTTATTTTCGTGTAACATGCCCGCAGTTAAGTACTGAGGTGGGACACGCTTACTGGCGCTGCGCTCGGGTAGTAATCACGTTTCTGCGAATTTTCTCCAAGCTTGGCTGTACTGCCAGCAGTAAAGCCCCCCCAGAAGCTCTCTTCGGCCGTACACTAACCACTAGGTCGTTCCTCTGCGTCCAGCAAAGCTCCAATCCCGCTCCGGATAAAGGTCTCCTCCCTCCGGCTGGGCGCCCGATCTCGCCTGCAGGCAACTTAGTATCCTTCTTAGTGCAGACGACGGGTCACGTTGTATTCATTTCAGATTGTGCGGTTTGTTAAACGTATGTTAAACAAGAATTTATATGAGATGGATGAAATTTTACATACCATAAAAATAACCTCAGACCGCATATCTCCCACATATGCCAAATACTGTTACCTGACGAGAAATTAACCCTCCTCACCGCGGGGGGGGCATTGTGGAGGTGGGAAATATGTATACAAAATAGATCGCAAACTGCACATTTTCAAGCCGCCAAATAATCTTTTAATCAGATTAGAAAATGGTGAAGGGATCCTCCTTGCGCACAAAATTGTGGTGCTCTATTAAATCTCCGTTACCTGTAACAAATTAACCATTTTTTTCAGTTATCCAAAAAAGAAAGCGCCGTTGTACTGCACTGACTGTCAAAGGGAGAAAGCATATTAATCCTGTAGGGTGTTTGGGGTATTTGGGTGAACATTAACCAAGACAGAACCGTGTATTAGGTCAAGAAAGTCCTTTCTTTGCAGGATGGCGCCTCACCACTTAGAGACCGTAAGGACGGCGTCTCCCAAGCTGTACCGGCCCTTTCTCTTCTGGGACTCCGAGGCCATAGCGGTGAGCCGCCGGGCCCCGGGCCCCTCTGCGCTCCACTTACGTCATGCCTTCATACACAACCAATGTATTTTCATGCCTATCCTATATGAAATACTTATTTTGCGGGAAAAAAAAACATACGTAAAATAATTCAGAAAGTAACGTGGAGCAGAATTAAGTGTTTGTACCACTGTCATGTTTGAGTGTTTTGAAAGTGGTAAAATTTCATTTGAAAGGAAAATTACAAAACATACAACATATAACCATAATAAAGATTAACGCAAAGCTTTTATTTACAAATTCACATTAAAAATAGGTGCTCTGGCGAAAAAGTCTGATAACGGTGAACAAAAGCTCCTTTGACGTAACGTAATATTGTAAGTTATTCTGCACATGACGTTTTTGCGTTCGCGCCCTTGACGCGGAGTTTTTTCACCATTTCTCCAGGTGGGGGCAGTGTTGCTGGGGCTCTTCCATTTACTCCTGGCCGTGCCCCTGTATTACTTAGACGTCAGCCTGCCCATGTTCTATCTTCTCCCCCTTTGTGTTGGCTGTATGGTACCTGTTGATCCCGTTTTATTTTCAAATTGTCATCGTTGCGTCATTGTTATTTCATTATTTAATAAAGAGAAGTGGTAATACTTCATTAATCCTGAAAGAAATTCCAAAAGTGTTACAGCAGCACGCACAAAAGTGACATCACTGTACATATACAAAAGACAGTAATCTAGTAATCAAATACTAATGCGTAATGTACAGCATTTAAAAATACAACAGCATGTCGTGTCCGATGAGTAATCGATACTATCAGGGATTGACAGAAATACTTCACATCCGTAGTCAGGATTTAAGTCTCACACTCCTGTTGTGCCAGATGTTTATCTTGAATTGAAAATACATGTATTTAGTTTCCTAAAAGAAACATCATGTTGTTCTTTACAGTTTGTGACAGCTGGGTCTTTTACGGTTGCCTGTGAAAAGTCCCCCAATAAATCACTCGTAAGTACATTCTGGCTTGAATTATTCATCTGTAAGTTTTATAGAGTTAAAATAATCTTTAGGATAATAATTATAAGAATTCCCTGGCTTCTGAATTTGAGAGTGTTGTAAAGTTATGCTCAGTGTTGAAAAGCATTTTAAGGGAAGCGGTTTCCTTCACTCACCCCCATCTCTCTCTCAGCTGAAGAGCTGTGCATATACTAACATGGCTGGTGTAGTTGGTGCGTTGAGCGCCATCTGTGTCTACGGCCCATCCCTGGCATATCTGCCCCCCAAGAAGCCCTGCAACATCACTGAATTTGACTATTATGATTTTACAAGGTGTCCAGATGAAATACTGAATGTGAGTGCCCACCGTTTCTCTGCACTTCCCAATCGCTCTTTATGCCACTGCAGATCTGCGGTACTTTGTACTTCTGTACTGCCATTTGGCTGTAGGGCTCTAAACCAGGGGTTTCCAAACCAAAGTCAGGCGGAGTCCTGTGGTGTAATGGGCAGCTAACCAACACCTGAAAGTCTGAACACTTCTGGCCTGTTAATGTGTCTGTCAGCATCTGCACTACACCACTCCAGACTGTAACTGCCTTCTCCCTCTCATTCACAGGATTTCTTTTCAGGTATCGCAACCCTGCTCTTTGTTTTTGATCTGGTGGCTCTTGTGCTTCACACTCTCCTTTCATTTTCTGCACTGAAAGGCCTGAAAAATAATCAGTCGCATTAAAGAATGGATTCATGGATTAGCACAACACTGTCTGACAAAAGTGTATATACAGCTCTGGAAAAAAATAGAAGACCAAAGTAAAAAATTCAGTTTCACTCATTTCTCAACTTATGGGTATCTGCCTGTGTAAAATATACTATTTTTTTTTTCTTTGCAAACTCCAGTTTGTATCTCCCCTGCTTCACACTGATGAAGGGCTTCCTCCTTGCTTTATGGGACTTCAATCCTGCTTCTAGGGGCCTGATACGAACTGTCCTAGTAGCACATTTCACACCACTTAATGTTTCCCAACCCTTTGAAGGTCACCTGATGTCATCCTCTGATTCACGAGTCACTGCCGGATAAGTTGACAGTCATCTCTGGCATTAGAAAGTCGCTTCCGCCCTCTACCTGCCTGGTTTTTGGTCGTTCTCAGTGTCTCCTGCTTAACCTTGTCCTTGTGTACTGCTGTCTTAGAAACTTTGAGCCTGGAAGCAGCCTGCCTCGCAGTGTAGCCTTCTGCCAGCAGAACCAGGATTAAATCAGGATTCAAAAATGCATTTATATTTTTTAAAAATATATTGTGGTCTCAGTTTTTTCCAGAGCTGTATAATCAGAACTTGTACAGGAAAATGTAGATCAGCAACATTATTATCAAATATAAAAGTTCAACATTGTCAATTTGTTTAAAACGTTGACAGATGTTCCTGTGTAACTCTATTTTGTATTTGATCTAGACCCAAATGATCGTAAGTTCCAAAATGAGTGGGTGAATTAGCCAGTGAATACTCTTGCAGAACCTGTAAACATTTGCTCTTGTATGATTTTACTATGGTTTTATTTAGTATCCTATAATATAAGTCACGTTTTCCATAATCCTGTTTATAGGATCTCAACTGTGAACTATATCCCCTTTAGCGCTTTTTTCTGTGTATCTTAACGTTTTGTATAATTTATCATGTCTTCTGGCCCATATTTTCATTTGCTAGATTGTATTTGTTTCTCATATCATGTATATGATTAAAACATATTGCTCTGAAAACTGGTAGTCATCAGTGAAAATGTTTGTAAAATGTTACAAAAAACTGTCAAGAAGTTTTCTTATAACTCAGAATTAATGTAGAACGTCACGGTACTCCTTTTACGTGGAAGTACACGTACAAGTGATCGTCTCTTGGCAGTCTCTTCAACTTCCACGGAATCTTTATAAAATGTATATATATTTAACGTTTTTGTCAGGTTATTGTTTACCTTTATGTGGCAAATCCCCATCACACCAGTGTTTGCGTAACGCGCCAGTCACGTGCACGGGGTTTCCCCTTAAACCGGTTGCGCTGCAGACCGAACCATCACTTTAACTCGAAACTGATTAAGCTACACTATAATCTACATTTTAGGGCTTATTATATGATACATAGGCCACAGAATTTCACGGCACTTATATCATTTAAATGTATTTTTGATATCCATATCGGCGCGGTTTGATAGCGAGCAAGCACACCCCCGCACTTCTGGGTAATTGGTTCACCCAAAATGGCTGCTGGTCTCTGTCAGTCTCAAGTGAAACTTTTCGGAAAACGAGGAACAGCTTGACGGATCCGAAGCGCAATTCAGGTCGCAAGCTGCGTTTAGCCGGGCTGGTTATGACTTAGTCGTCGGCGGGGAGCAGCGTGGAGAGCCGGTGCTGATCCGCTCGGTGAGCCCTGTTAAGTTAGCCGGCGCCTGCTTTGTGGAACCCGTCGGAGCGCAGCGCTAGCCGCTCGGCTAACGCCGCATTTCGGACGCACTTTCTCTTTGTTTGGACCGCTTTCGGCTCGGTCCTCTCTCAGCAGGACCGCTCTGTCATTGCCGTGGATGTCAGTCAATGTGGACCCACATTCAGCGCGTCTGATTTGATAGCCTAACGTGAGTATGGTTTCGCTCCGAAACCAACCTTTGCGTTCGACTGTAGAAAACACCAGCTGACATCTTAACCCTAAATCTAACATCATAACCTAGCCCTAAATATATCATCATAACCCTAGATATATCATCATAATCCTGAATCTATAATCGTGAACCTAACCCGAAATATATCACGATAACCTTAAATGTATCATCACAGCCCTGGCCGCAGCCCCAGGGTAATCCTTTCTGCCCCCGCACAGGCAGTTCAGACAGTCCGCCCTGTGACAGCGGGGCCCCCGCAGCCTGCCGTGTCTTCCCCAGCGTCGGTAAGCAGCTGCCGCAGCTCATGATGATGGATCCTGCTTCTAAATGTCTGATTTGTCTTGAATGCATTTTGCCTGCTCTATTTTATTATTACATTCTGTATTTATATCATAAATAGAATAGTAGTTTAATCAGCGGTTTGTTATTAGTACTCACAAGTATGAGTTTTATTTTATTGTTGTATTTTTACTTTCTGGGAGAGCCGTCTGTCAAAGCGTACCCATGGCCGCTGGTATGTGTCCCCGATTCAGGTTGATGGAAAAGCTTCAGCAGCTGAGCCAGGCAGAGCTGCAGGATTTACTGGATGATGAAGACCGGGTCCAGTCACTGGCTTTGGAGTCCGATGAGGTACCCGCTGAAAAAAACCTTTACAGGGGGGTTGGTGTGTGTATCAGGCACACAGTCTGGCCTCTTTTAATGTGACTTGGTTGTTTAAATGGCTTAAGTTGCGTATAGTACCCAGTGACACTAAAATGGACAGAAATTCAGTTCAGATAAAAAAAAAAAATTGTTCCCAAGAGGAGGCATTTCAGAAAGTAACTGAGAATATTACAAATGAGTGTTGATCACTGGAAGAAATAATAGTATTTAACACAATGACCCTGTTAAATTGCCAATATTTTAAAGAGCCGTGGTCACCTGTAAGCTGTTTGGAACTTCAGCTGTTGTAAAACCTGGTAAAGACTGAGGTCCTTTTTGTTCAGGTCATCTTACATTAATTTACTTAATTTAATTTAATTTAAATGATGCCTGCGCTCACAATTTAAAGCAGATTTAGATTTACAGTTAAATGATTAAAAAATACTGGGCCAAATTGTCTTTGTTTTCTGCAGAGTGCTTTTCATAGTCAGCATTATGTCAGCTAGATGCGAAACTGGGAGCTGCAGCTGTTTGCTGGGTGTGTTTGCCAGTATGGAGAAACAGCCCCACAGCATCACTGGTCCTCAGCTCAGTGACGTCAGCAGTCTTTCTGCACCACTGTGACACGTCTTACTCCAAACCACTTCTGCTATTTGCTGCCAGAGAGCCGTTTCATTCATGTCTGACGATAGAACCTAGTGTCAGTCAAAATTGTGACTTTGAGCAATCTACGGGTACGGATGCTTATGAGTGCATGTTGGCTGGTGCATCCTGTTGGTGATCGTAGTTTCAGAGACTCATCGAGCCAGGGTGCAGTCGGATTCTGCTGATCCACAGCTGTCTTGAACCGTCCAGTTCACTGTGCATGTGGGCTGTCTGCTTCTGGGTGGGAACATCCCAGCTATGGCCATTTTAAAATCGTTAATTATTGCCCTAATAGCAGCGATCTTCACTGTGGGAGCCGTTTTCAGTCATTTTCAGTAATTTTCTTTTCTCTTGAAAAGTCATACCTGAATTCAAGGTGAGATTTATCTCATTTTGAGTGTCAGACGCGGCTAATTTTTTTGCTTATCACAATTCAGCAAGTTCAATACCCAGTTGCAAGAAAAAGTAAGTGAACCATTCAGAATTACCTGCATTGACTACTAATAAAGTGGGGTCTCATCTTCATCTGTCACTAATATGGACAAACACAATCTAATCAAACTAATAACACGCAAACAGCTGTACTTTTATTGAACACAGTGAGGAAACATCCACAGTGCAGGCTAGAAAAAGTAAGTGAACCTATATGTTAATACCTTCTCTAAGAGCTAATTGGCAAAAGGTGTTTCAGTTAAGGAGATGACATTTCAGTGGTGCTTTGCCCATTAAATAAAGGCACACAAAGTCTGGTGACTGACAAATCTGTTCTTCTCACAAAGGATTAGGTGGTGTAAATCATGCCTCGATCTAAACTTTCACAAGACCTCAGAAGGCGCGTTATAGCGATGCATGAAGTTGTAAAAGGCTACAGAAACATCGCTAAAGACCTGGGTAACATTGTCAGTGTACGCTTAGGCAAATTGTTTATCAGTGGAAGAAATTCAGGACTATTGCTGCTCTCCCTAGGAGTGGGCTAGGCCTGATAAGGTCACTCCAAGAGCACAACGGGCAAGAGGTGAGGAAAAAACCCAGGGGTAACTGCAAAAGACCTTCAGAAGATGGCAAACCAACTGCAAAATCCTTTGTTCAGGTCCACTATTAGGAAAACACTGCACAAGAATGGTATTCATGGACGGACACCATGAAGGAAGTCGCTGCATTGCGGCCTGTCTCAAGTGCCCAAGAACGTCTGGGTGTTCTACAACACATCTGGGAAAATGTTCTATAGACAGATGAGACAAAGGTGGAACTTTTTAGCACCAATGGACAACGCCATGTTTGGAGGAAAAGGGCACTGCATGGCAACAGTGAGACCTCGCTGCGAGTGTGATGTGTGGTGGAGGGAACTTCACGGTTTGGGGCTGATTTCCTGCCTCTGGGCCTGGAAGCCTTGCGATCATTGAGGGAACAAGGAATTTAAGTGTACCAAAACATTTTAGTGCAGGATGTAAGGGTGGCAGTCCATGACCTCAAGCCTAAGAGACGTCGGGTGATCCGACGAGACAATGACCCAAAGGACAAGTAAATCAGCTAAAGAATAGTTAAAAAGGAATAAGGTGTGTGTTCTGGAATTCAGAGTCCTGTGCCGTTATTTATAAGGTGTCTCAGAGCAGGAAAATGGTTATACGTGGCCCAGAAGTCTCAGGGTGACGCAGTTCTAGTCCTACTTTTATTCTTAGGAGCAGTTTATTAATGCAGAAATCTGGCTAATTCAAAGTGTTCACTTAATTTTTCACACAACTGAATGGTGCATCAGGACTCAGGAGAAACACTCCACACTAATGGGAAACTGGAAGTATGTCAGCAGTGCAGCGGGATGCCAAATAAGCAGCAAATCTTTGCACCCGACCTTTCCAGAGTTACATGGACAGGGGCTGTGATTTCCGCAGGAAAGGAGAATTTCTCACTGCTTATATTTGTAAGAGCCTTACGTTCCCCTTTGTACAGGGTTCAGTTAGTACAGGCTAGGGGTCTCACTTTCTAGATGACTTATAGATTTACTAGTTGATGCCTTTGGTCGTGGTCGCCTGGTCGCTGGCAGTTTGATTTCAGAAAGCGTCACCAGATTTACAATGGAAGAACTGTAGAACGTCTTTGATTAGATTAATCTTTCTATCTTTTTTGGCTGTTGAGAATATTTTGAATATTATTCAGAATTAGTGGCAGTTTTACAACGCTGACACACACAAGCTCAGGCTGTGACTGCGTACACTTCGGAATGTAGCACAGCGGCATCTTTATATGAGGTGAAAACACAGGCTGAGCAGTGTGGAAATATTTTACAAAAGATGATATCAGTTCTGGTGTTACCAGTAGATTATGTAGTGCTACTCTGAAGTGCCACAAAGCAGGGTTTATTAAATGCCGACAGAGCCCAGCCCTGCCTCCTTCAATGTTAACCTTTCTCCTTAGTGTCCCAAAATTTAGTAAAACATTCAAAATGAACAGTTTAATAAAAGGTGTTTTTTTTTCGTCAGCTTTCATTTTCATTTTCATTAATAGCTCTGACCAGGCATTCATTCCTCGAGGAGACGTGATGTTCCTACATGATGCCTTGATTTCCGTCCCATGTTCTTGTATTTTGACTTATTTCGCTTGCAGTATTGTTGCGAAAACTTCACGAGAGTCTGGAAGTAAGACGTTTGTAAGAAGCCATCCGTGATTCAGCTTGATATTTTACTGCATTTTCGCTGGGACATTACGAATGCTTAAGCGAGAGTATTTACCTGTGATAAATCATTCTGATGCATTTTAAAGTGTCATTTACTCGTTATGTTTAAAACAATTGAAGTACTATGTAACCACACGACATGCACAACGCCCATGGCAAATAAAATGCACTTTTTCGTTTATTTTGTATTTTTTTAATGTGGTAACAACATGCTGGCAAATGAACATACTGCCCCTTTAAGATCATAAATGAATATGTTAACTAATAATCCAATGTACAGAATGCCCCCCTGCTCTGTCCCTGACAGGACCCCCCTTATCTGCTGAATAAATAAATGTACATGTGAATGGCAGAGCAGAGGTGTGAGGCTGGACAGTCAGCTGACTGGCTGTGTGTGTGAACGCCGCTGTCCTGCCCAGGTGCAGAATGCCCAGCTGGAGCGGGAGATGGCACTGGCCGCGAACCGCAGCATGGCCGAGCAGAACCTGGAGCTGAAGCCCCAGCTGCAAGAGGGGAGACAGCGGCTGGTGGAGCGCTACGCAGAGCTGGAGCGCGTGAGGGCCGTGTACCAGAAGCACTGCGCTCACAGAGGTACGGCTGCCACAGGGTGACAGACACTCAGCAAGCCACTTAACATTATTAAAATTGTAGGTTTCTTCAGATGAAAAACGATATCTTAGAAAATCGCTGCAAAATTAGGCCGTTATTGGGATCCTATAGAGAGTTGGTGGTTTTATTTTTAAAACTATCCCTGCCCCCCACCCCCAGATCAAATAGCAGGACAGGTGTCTCCCGAGGGACTCTTCCTCCAGCTACAGACAGAGGGCGCCAGCACTGAGACTGAATCTGAGGTGAGTCGTGCAAGTGGCATCTGGTACCGTGCGTAATAAACAAAGGTGGGTGTGCAGCAGGAAGAAAGCAAACAGAAGCTCCATGCATTCAGGCATATCTCTCTGTCATCTGAAGTGCATCATATTCGTGGGGTTGTG
The DNA here is from genome assembly GCA_011763525.2 of Mormyrus iriodes. NCBI lineage: Eukaryota > Metazoa > Chordata > Actinopteri > Osteoglossiformes > Mormyridae > Mormyrus > Mormyrus iriodes. The sequence goes on from JAAGVU020000049.1 coordinate 9,845,206, forward strand.
CGTCTCGTTGTGAAATAGGCCTGTCTCTTTAAGAGCACCTCTTTACTATGCTAATTGTGTGTGCTGACCCCTCCTCTAGGCTCTGGCTGACGACTTCCTCAGTGGCTCTCTCCCCCTGGAGTCCTTCTTGGATGGCTTCCTCTCGCTCCGTTCACTCGCCCACAGGCGTAGGGTCCGAATCGAGAAGCTGCAGGAGCTGCTCCGCAAGAAGCGGGAGGGGAGCAGTGAGCTGACGGGCCCTGGGTCCGGGCTGATGACATCACAGCCATGCGCCAAACCGGAGGGAGGACCCGGGGTCCCGTTGCCATGGCAGCCCCCGCCTCAGCAGCACAGTGACGTTGCTGCCTCAAATGGGAATGGCAGCGGCTTTCCCAGCGGGCCCCCGGCGCAGGCCGGCCCTGCCCTGCTTTACCCCCCCTACCCTGTCGCTCCTCCAAACTCACAGGCTGCAGTTGCACCTGCAGGCCCCACGAATCCTGCAGCGCCGTTCCCCTCCTACCCCAGCCAGGGCCCAGCTCTGCCCCCTTTTGGGCTCTCGTCCTGCCCTTACCCCACCCACCCTGCATTCCCTGTCCCGCCGGCCCCCCAGTTCGGTCAGTACGGTGCTCCCCGCCCCCAGTACCCCGCTCCCTACCAGTATCCTAGGTATGATTACCCGGCCGGGCCAAGTTTAGCCCCCCCACAGCCTCCCATGGGCAGGTCTGGCTTTGTCCCCCAGCCCTACTCATAAGTCTGTTGCTCTGCACACTTTCCTGCTCCTTCTCCCATCTCCGTCTCTCTCTGGGTTTTTGTCCCAGTGTTCGGCTCGCAGTCCGAATCGGGGCTTTTGGCAGTAGGGGAAGTTCTCTTAGTCGTTGTGGTTGTTGAATGTGACCCAGGGAATGCCGCTGTGTGCCGCTGCCTTTGAAGTCCACCATAGCTTTGTTAGCATATCTTCTGCACCCCCTCCCTCCGCTAACGGCCTGGCATCGCGTGCCGATGATCCAAGCCCCCGACTCCCACTTTCAAACACTGCAGCTTGACGGTGATTGAAGTGGCCGGGGTACAACACCATCCAGCCGTGTTCCGTGTCGTCATGGGTAGCGGCTCACAGCGAGGAGAATGTGCTGGGGCGTGCCGGAGCGTGTTGGGGCTTATCGGGGCATGTCGGAGCATGTCAGCTCTCTCTGCACTTTACCAATGAACGTTTCCCAAGATAATCCATCTTGAGCTCACTGTACGCCCCGTTTGTTACCCTCGTCATTCGCCCTGTCTGTTACCTGCGCCATCTGCCTCGACCCTTTTCCTTACTGTTCGCCCAGATTGTTGCCCCCGCCATGCGCCCTGGCCCCTTCCCCTGCTGTCTGACCCGATTGTTGCCCCGTCGTCCGCCCCGGCCTTTTTCCCCCGCCGTCCGCCCCGACTGTTGCCCCCGCCGTTACCCCCGCCATGCTTCCCATCTGTTCCCCTTGCCGTCTGCCCTGGCCCTTTCTACTGCCATCCACCCCACCTGTTATCCCCGCCATCCTTCCCATCTGTTACCCTGTCTTTCTCTCTCCTCTGTGTTTCTCCTCTTTGTCTTGCTGGATTTCTTGGGATTTTTTTTCTCACATTAGAGCCTCATTAAAGCACCATTGAACTTTGTATAAAATATGAGACTATCAGTAATTTGTATGAAAACAATATAAATGAAGGAAAATGTTACAGATGTTCTTTAATCTTGACTCCATGTAAAAGCAGTGGAAGGAATTTGATTTATGGTGTTTCGGGTGCTGAGATGGTGTTAGACGTGTAGATGGCATTAATACTTCCTAACAAGAAACAAATTGAATTTTGATCTGCTAGTGACTGTAACCTGTTCAGTTTGTGTGGATATTAAACACTGAAGCAGCCGTCTGTGAGTCTGCATGTTCTCACTGCCTTCTCTCACTTATTTGCCAGCGTTAATGTATTTGTACACAATCCCTGCCAACCATCAGCTTTATTGTGCTTGGTGATCGTGCCTCACATACACAGAGAAAGTGTATATACATATAAAGTAGGGGGTGAGCAGTGCTGGTGTGCAAGACTGCACTCTGTACATTCCCACTGTAGATCAATGGTAATTGGTTAGTAGGACAGCTGTGCCTTTATGTCAAGAAAGACCTGAAAGTTGAATGGTTCAGTTGAATATGAACCTGTGCATGTATTCTGTACACATGAGACTAGGGCTGCGCGATATATATAATTTCAGTATCGTCATGGCGATATGCGTATGTGCAATAGTAACATCACAGGACGTGCAAAGTCAAGTAAGGCTAATTAAATCAACCACGTCATGCTATGATTTTGTTTTCTGCTTAACACAAAAGGAAAATTCACCCGGTTCTCATTTTAAATGACTAACATGAGAAGTCTGATATAATTTACTTAATCACAGTCATTCTTATCAGAGCTGCCCAATGCGCAGTATTAATACTGACATCGCATATTATACACATGCAGTCTTCACATTGCAAAGATTACGATGGTCAGCTGGGTTAAGACAATAAGTTACGCAAAAACATTGCCACTCTGTCATAGGGAACAAAACTTGGCAAGCTTTGCAATTTTAATGATTCCTTTAATGTAATGGAGTATATGTTAAAAAATCAGTATAAACTTTACTGCTGCTCCTGCGTGAGCTCTGCATGCGCTCTTGGAGCCAGTCATAATCATTTTTGTCCTTGCTGTTGTACTCACTTATAGACAATTTGCACATTTGTGAGATATTTGATAGAAATGAGTGAGGAGCTGAAAAGCGAACGTTAACTGGTCCCCAAAAGGCATTCGCCTTCTGCTGTTTGGGAATATTTTGTTTTCCTCGTAGACAAAACTGAGCAAAAGCAAGTGACTAGTTGGCACTGCTTTGTGTCTGTTGACACAACTTGCGTCAACACTACCGATCTCTTTCATACACTCTATTGGTAGATACGTTCTATTTGGTTATTGTTTATTTCAGGTAAATTTAATCTTTTTTTGTTTTATAAATATCACAATATTAATCTAAAAAATTTCAAATATTACAATTTTTTTATATTGTGAAGCTCTAATCAGGTTTTTGAAACATCCTCTCAGTCTGTATATGTATAAAAGATCCCATTTCTTGTCACACTGGTTTTAGTAAATCCTAGCAGTTGAAAGTCAGCACACAGGCGACACTGTGGACCAAGACTTTGCTCCCTGATATGCTTTGGATGATACTTGGTAATAGGGACCCAGTCGGCTTTTTGTTGTTTTTTAAGACTTACGTCAATGTGTGTGTCAGGCAGTATTTTCACATCATTTTCATGCTGTTTTCACTGTGTGAACATCGCAGACCTCTCAGGCCGTTCCTGAGCGCAGTAGGGAGGGGGCTGTCCCTGCCTTTAGAAGTGAATGGTGAGCCCAGCCAATCACTTGCCACCAGCCCGGCTATTTCAGCCACCTGTCGCACTTTAAAAACAAGTTCGTTTACCAACTTTATTTTGCCCAGGTGGTTGCTGTTTATTTGATTGTTTATTTGTACTGTTTTGTTGTGGAACGACCGGACTGATACACAAGCCGGTTTGCACTCACAGAGTCTCTTTTCCTGCTCGCGTTCCCATCATATCATGCATTCGTGTCCTAAAATGATGGCACATTATTCATCAGTTCAGTTCTTGTAAACTGTAGGTGGTATAGATAAAAAAATAAGCAAAACATGACAGGAAAGAAAACAATGGCATTACTCTGCACAAATTGCAGCTCGTGTTGTCTATCCATCTTCCAGTCCAGTATAGGGTCTAGGTAAGTCTGGCTCCTATCCCAGCTAGCGCAGGTCACAAGGCTGGGAATGCCCAGGATACGATGCCAGTCCATCACAAGATTATTTTATCACATACAGGTACTTTGTCATTAGAGAGTGGCTGGTGCAGAAAACGATCGCAGATGTGGAGTAGTTTTGTCATAAATATCATAAAAGCACATTAATTTATGAGTTTGATTGGTAGCTACATTAAAGTGATAAAAACTAAATACAACACACAATGGATAACGTGAAAATGCTGGTCCTTCATATGTCTTTCCATATATAAATTAAGATGACTTCCAGAGAGGCACCGAAATGTCAACTTCAAGCCCAGCGTGGAGTAAGAAGCGCGGGAGCAACGACAGAAATCATAAGAGGTAGGGAGTATTATACAGTACAGTGTAGGTACAGTGAATGAGCGCGGTGACACAGGCAGGTTAGGGTTGCAGTGTTATTACAGTACAGTGTAGGTACAGTGAATGAGCGCGGTGACACAGGCAGGTTAGGGCTGCAGTTTTATTACAGTACAGTGTAGGTATAGTGAATGAGCGCAGTGACACAGGCAGGTTAGGGTTACAGTGTTATTACAGTACAGTGTATGTGCAGTGACTGAGTGCAGTGACACAGGCAGGTTAGGGTCGCAGTGTTATTACAGTACAGTGTAGGTACAGTGACTGAGTGCAGTGACACAGGCAGGTTAGGGTTGCAGTGTTATTACAGTACAGTGTAGGTACAGTGACTGAGTGCAGTGACACAGGCAGGTTAGGGTTGCAGTTTTATTACAGTACAGTGTAGGTACAGTGACTGAGTGCAGTGACACAGGCAGGTTAGGGTTGCAGTTTTATTACAGTAC
>JAAGVU020000049.1:9869234-9907116 GCA_011763525.2 Mormyrus iriodes
GGTCCATGGTGCCCGGCTGCCCGGATCTGGCTGCTGAGAAGCCGCTCCGTCCCTAAGCGTCCCCCCTCGGAGTTCCGCGCAGGCGCTACGGCGGATTAAAATGCCGCTAGCCGGCCGGAACTGGATTTCTTGCTTGGTCGGATGTAAGGTAGCCCGAACGAAGATAAAGCCCATTTAAACTCCGCTGTCTTAGGCTCTTTGAAACGGGCCCGACGCGCTGCATAGGAGCGTGTTTAACTTCTGTCTGACGTCATTCCGAGTCCGTTTTTTGGAACGGCATAGAAAGACGTGCTGGGCGCAACCAAGTGTACAACAGAGGGGGCGTCACGGTCCTCTTTTCATTAACAAGTGAGGGTTTATTAAAAGAAGTAATTTAACATTTTCTACTGTACATTTGGGTGGGGGAGCAGGATGGTATTTCCTCAGTGTTGGGGGCACATGACCCCCGCCCTCCCTAAATAATGCATGGTTACGCCCATGAACATAACAAAACCATGTGCCCTGTAATTCCGGGAGGGGTTACAGGCTCGCGGAGAACCTGCACTGTATAAGCGGCAGGGGCGGAGGTGGGGTTTGGTAATATTTGCTGGGGAGGGGGGAAGTCAGTAAGCTGTCGCGAAATTGGGGCTTATTGTGTCACGAAACTTTGCTAGCCGGGGGTGAGGTGATTAAGTAAATTTTGCAGTCAGCCCCCTCTCGCGGTTAATGAAAATGGGCGGAATTGTTTAAAACCAGTTAACCATTACCAAAAATACTGAAAAATCTAAAACCAAGTAAGCTTTATGGTCACTTGCCACGATTACCTATGCAGAGTTGCAACCATGGTGTGACTGTTGTCTTGTCCTGCCTTGAAACACTTCAAATTGCGTTCACCTGGAAATCTAACATTGCAGTTTAGATGCAGTTAATCCCTCAGTGGTACACCAAAATGTGTGCGGCTGCACCTGATTTTTCTACTGTGCATCATATCAACTCTTTACAATTTCCTTAACCAGGCTACAGCAGTGAAATGAGTTCTGCAGGACACATATACAAGTCTTGTCCCAGGAGCTGCCGTAAATGGGGGTGGGTGGTTGGTTGGTTGGTTGGTTGGTTGGAAGACCACCTAATCCATGTCGCAGGAACACTATGAGCTACTTCTGGTTCTGCAAACTTTAAACAGAAAGGCTCCTGTGCCTGGCTAAATGGTTCAGTTCTTGTGCTTCGATTGGCTTGTTTCCTTGATTGAAAGACTCATCTGGCTGTTTCACATCAACATTAGTGACACATGCATTATTAAAGGAGACTGACCAATCAGCACGCAGCAAGCACTCAGTGCTGAAGTGAAATCCAGGTCCTTTTAAATGAAATGGTAAGTTTACAAATCCTGTCCTAGCTCAGTGTTCGGGATTAGGTGGTCACCCGTGAGGGGGTGGTCATACATCAATTAGTCTGGGTTATTGGGAATTCAGAATCCCTAGCAACCTCCCCATTTGTCCCATATATCACCACTGTGGGTGACACTGAATGGTCAATTACTTTTCATTGGAGCCCTTTTAAAATGTCAGATGAAGTGTGTAGTGCAGTAGTGTACTTACCTAAATTTTCAGGTTTTATAAACACTAGAAAAAACGGAGAGGTATCAGTTTGATTTTTGTTTATATTTTAAATATTTGAGGTCCACCAACAGCAAAATGTTTTGTATGATCTATTTTTTATTAATGATGTAAAAACTGAAGAATGTATTCCCAAGGTACCATCATATCAGTATTTTTTCTGGTCCAGGTATTTTCCTTGTTACATTAAAAGCTGCTTACATTAGCCTGTCAGCCCTCTGTGATGTAACATGTACTCTCCAGGGAACGGAATAATGCAAAGGCAGGTACACTTAAGCACATTTCCCAATGCAGTTAATAGCTGTATAAAAGTACACAGCATAGTATACTTATATTGCAACACAACAACTGTTCTTTACCTTTATCAGATTAATTTTTTCCACAAATACGTCAGGTGATATTAAAAATGACCTAATTTGCAGGTACAGATTCAGTCTAAGTAGTGTTAGCAGGTGAATGGCATTCACCTTGTCCCAAATATGGCCATGTGGTTCCTCTGCTGGTGGATTCTGAGGTAACTTCTCTCAGCGTATCGTTTGCCACAGTACGTACAGCTAAAGGGTCTCTCTCCACTGTGCACCCGCTGGTGCATCTTCAGCTGGTGCAGGTGTGAGAAGCGCTTGTCACACTGCGTGCAGCTGAAGGGCTTCTCCCCTGTGTGGACTCTCTGATGCCGCTTAAGGTTACCAGAATGTGAAAACTGCTTACGACACTGAGTGCAGCTGAATGGCTTCTCACCTGTATGGACTCTCTGGTGTATTTCAACTTGTTTCGGGAAATTGAATCCCTTCCCACAAAATGCACAAAAGAAGCGTTTCTCTTTAGTAGTCACCCTGCAATGAGTCTTCTCCCTCTGTGGAGAGAGACACTCGTCGGCGTTTGGGATTTCGGGCTCTGCCTCGTCTGCGACGCCTTTAGCTGCGTGCTGGAGGCGGGGGGGTCGCCGATCAGCGTGCAGTAGCAGCATGTCTGCTTTCCAGCTGCAGGACCTTGAGGACAGGCCCAAGCTGGCACGCCGCTCAGTCGCAGGTACGAGCAGCGGCTCCGAGCTTCCTGCTTGTGTCAGCTCTGCCGCATCATCACGTCTTTGATGGCCAGACACGTCAAACAGGTGGTGATCAGGGAGCACTTGACCCTGCATCATGGTTCGCCCCTGCGCCAGCCTCCCCCGCTCTGCCTGGGCCTGTGGGGCCCCATCCCATGTGTGTGGGTCCCATGCGTTGCATTCCGGCCTCTGTGGCTCATTGCCCTCGGCTGGGCCCTTCCCAGGTACCACCGACGGCTTCCCTGCTGATCGCTCAGCACAGCTGACTGTGAAATCCATCTCTCCTGGGAGAAAAGGTTGGGAACCAATTTGATCAAACAAGTGATGCACTAACACAGAGCAGCTCTGACATCTTGGCCTAGTTTTTCCTGCATTTGCCTGTGACCAGATGGCATTGCTGTAAGCATGCATGTGCAGGCATGTCTTTGGCAGTTTTGTACCTACTTCCTTCATCCGTCGTCAGCATTTCCGAGGGAGAACTCCCTCCAGGAGCCCCATCGAGCCTCTCTTCTTTGATAAGAGCAGATGCTGCTCTTCTTTCCTCCATGTTAGGCAGCTGGAACAGAAGAACTTGGAAGTTACGATCAGGAAAGTACTCTGCTTCACAGTCAGTAAGAAAAAAAAAGTCAACAAATATGACATTAACCTAATCATATATAATTCAACAACCGAGGGGTGGGGGTCAAAAGTAACCAGGAATCACTGGGTTTCTTTTTTTAATATCCACTGAAATGTACAGCCACGCTGTGTGCAAACCCATTTAATTTGATTTTGGATGACAATATGCGTCTAAAACTTGCATCAGCCGAACATTTATGCAAAACCACAGAAGAAAAAAAAAACTGAAAATTACCTGATTTCTTGGTGAGAAACTGTATAAATATTGCAACATGTTTCAACAGATGAACATTTGCATTGCACATTATTAACTATATATGTCAACAAAGTTAGAGAATCATGAAAAGCAATTGCTGGAGGCCTAGATTCCCTATAATGGACTGTAGGTATAAAGCAAGCAAATGATCACCAGCAGTAATTCTAGCCAGGGAGACATTTAAAATCAAACAACAGTTAGGCACAAGAAAATCATTTTTATTACATAACAACAAATGTAAATACAGCATATTAGCAACATTACAAATACAAGGACATCAGACTAATAGGATTTACTTTTCCAGGACATGCACCAATGGGCTTCAATTACATATTTACACGGGATTTGCTTCAAACACTGGCTCGACTGAAAGTTTTTCGACGCGATGTTTCAGACAGCTGCTACACCAACGGAAAAGTTAGTCCTTCAAAAGCATCAAATAAATCTGTAAATTAGTGTCACTTGGTTGTAGAAGAACCAAGGAAAATGCGAAGACTTGGTGCTTTTATGACATTTAAGCATACCAGCAAGATTTCCTAAAACAGAAAAGTACCTAAGGTTACTGTGGACGTAATAATTATACAAAAGCATCGATACGATACATCAGATGAAACTTGAAGTGCAAGTCAATTCAATGCAATGTGCTGCAACAGAAAGTCAACAGTCAACATGATTTGAATGGAAATATGAAAAATACCTCTTTCATTAAAAGCCACTTGGATCAGTTTGCAATCATAACACAGCCCCCCAAAAACTTTCCTCTGCAAACTGAGTACATGTATCAGTGCAAGTCTGAAATGCTGATGTATGGGAACCACCTCTCTGCATCAAGGTAGGAAAACGAGTCTAATGTTACGCTCCTGCAAATTAGTAAATATAATTTGCAATTCAATACATCGCTCGTGTCTCCAAAAGAAGTGAAAAGCTTATTTAACACTGTAAACCATCATGTGGTTTTTCTGTTGGTGTACTTTAAGGTAACTTTTCTCGCCAAATCTTTTACCACACTGCATACAAATAAAGGGTCTCTCTCCGGTGTGTACCCGCTGGTGCATTTTCAGCTGGTGCAGATGAGAGAAACGCTTGTCACACTGCAAGCAGCTGAATGGCTTCTCTCCTGTATGAACTCTCTGGTGTCTTTTCAGGTTCCCTGACTGTGCAAATCGCATTCGACACTGCGTGCAACTAAAAGGTTTCTCACCAGTGTGAACCCTTTGGTGAATTTCAACCTTCTTTGGGCAGCTAAAACCCTTCCCGCAGAAGGCACATAAGAAGCGCCTCTCTCTGGCACTGGTTTTGGACTGGTTATCACTTCTTGAAGTAGCAGAACTCACAGGGATACATCGATCTGACACAGCGTGTTTTGAGACCAGTAGGCTCTCTTTACATATCATTGGCGGATTTGGGAGGGAGGTATTAACACTTTCCTTCCACACCTCCATTCTCTCCCTGTCATCTCTATGCTGCCTGTGATGTACCACGGTCTCTCTGTCCCATAAATGCAAGTGAAGTTCTTCTTTAATCGGCAGTGAATCAACTGCACTGCCTGATTTCCATCCAGGAGACTTTAAACATGGTTGATGCTCACTGACACTGGCCTCTGTAACAGCAGCAGGCTGCAGCTCGTACTCAACAGAAGGGCTTTTCAAATTAGTTTCTGTAACATACAAATCAGCTGGACCACCTGCCTCTATTTCTCTGCGGACAAAACAAGTCTTTAAGTGACCGGCTCTCTGACACACCGCAAACTCGCAGGCCAGGCCACTCACACCCTCCGCTCCTGTATGCGGGGGCCTCTGCTTTACACTCTCCTTCTGAGGCTCTGCCTTCAGGACAGTCTCCAATCCACTGACCTCCCAAGCACCGTGACTGCTCCTGTGCTCATCGGCAAGCTCCTCTGTGCTTTTACCGGGCGAAGTCTCTTCGTCCAAAGCGGTTCTCCTTTCTCCAGCATCGGCTCCCAAATCCAAGCATTCTTGAGAAAATACAAAAAAAAAAAACATTTAAGAGAGGAAGCTTGCTGATAATTTGCAGTAATTTAATAGTCATCAATTTTCATGTGCACACTGATATAACAGAGTTCAGTATTCTTAGAGGGCACACATGACCTAACATCCCACATGAAATTCTTTGATGAAATCGACTTACGCTCTGCCGTGATCACCATTCCTTCCTTTGGACTGCAGTTTCCAAAGTCTTCTTCAGAGGTCTCCTCTTTAATCAGGCCTGGCTCAGCCATAACTTCAACAGAGTCTACTGTCTGATAAAGTTACTGTAATGAGTCCCAGTTGCTTTTAAATGTTTATTGAAGTTTCTAAATTTTATTGTCATGTGTATAATGCAATGAAATTCTTGCGTATGTACTTCCTTCAGACTATGATGCCAATAAAATGTATTATTCAGTTATGTTTTTATTAAAAATCAGACACCGTTTTAAAATTTACCCGTGAGAACAAAAAACAGATGGACACAAACTGACCTCATCCCTTCCTACACCTGACTGCATTGAAGTATCTCGACTGAGGTCCATGTGACTGCTGAAGACACTTTCTTCAAGTAAAAAGTTGCCCTTCTCTGCAAAAAAAAGTTAGTGTGTGATATCCCTTTCTCTCACACACCAGAGGCATCGTTTTTGCCTGCACTGAATATGACACAGAAATTCAGCTTTACTCCGCAAATTTCCCTTTGCATGTGCAATCGTGCAGAGTGACCTGCGCGCGGACACAGCGCGGGACCCCGGCTCACCTCGCGGGGCTGGTCGCCGCGCGCCACGACTTCGCGCGACCTGCAACTCTAAATTCTCCAGCTTCCTCCTCAGCTGCTCGTTCTCCTTCTGGCTTTGGGACATCTCCAGTCGTAACAGCGCGTATCCGTCGTCCACCAACTTGCAGATCTCTGCTACGGCCGCGTTAGCCAGCACCTCCATGATGGAGGCTACTTGTGTGTGGAAAGCAACACAACTTGACATTTTAACTACTCGAACGACGAGTCTCTTTATAATGATCTATTAGAGGCGCGTTAATATTGTGTTTCCCTAGAATGACAAGCGGCTTATTTAAAGAAATAAAAACATGTGACTGCCGTTACATATTACATTTACAAGCTATTGAAAAACGCAGCGGTGTCTTTCCGGCCTCCACTTCCGGGTTCGCGGAGCCAGGCGGAAGTGCGTAACCGATGCGGCACGTGGGCCGCAAGGGGTTCCGATCTTATGGTAAGAAATACTAAGTTGTGCCTTTAGCGCGACCTTTATACAAAAAACACTTTTCATTGTTTTGCTTTTTCCTTTGGAGAAAAGGAGGCAACGTCTAACTATAGAAAGTACTAGAATTACTAGAAACCAGTGAACGAACAGAAATTAAATCTTTGTCAAATCGAGAAAACCGTGAGGATTCATAATAATACGTCTATTACTTTCCTGAGCTTGCTTCTTTTTATAGCAAAACATGAAAAATTAATCCGTATTCTCACTTATAACCTTTATTGTCAGAGGACATATCCTGTAATAGTAATTACTCATAATAAGGATTATACAGTCATAAACATTACTCAGTAATGCCAATTAACGTTATATGGTCACCTGTGTGAGTACAGTAGTATACAATAACCCTGTTCTGAATTACATTTTAGATAAGTCTAAATATCCACTAATTAATCAGGCTCTTAAATAACACTTATACTGTGAATGAAATTGTACTTTCTTAAGAAATTTATCCGTTAAGTAAATACATCACAGTACTGTCTACTAGCAATAATGAAAAATACTTGTTTTAACTATAGAACATTACTCAATGTATATACACATTTAATATGTTATTATTAAACTGTAAAAAAAATCCGAGGTAGTTTTGATATCCAGTAGCCATCAAGCATAAACCATATTAAATTGATGGAGACAGCATTTGTATTGTGCATTTTCCAAAGCTTTTGCTAACAGCATACCATATGTCATATCTCCTTGCCAAAGGAACCCACAATCTTTTATATATATATATGTGTGTGTGTGTGTGTGTGTGTGTGTATACACACGTACACATACATATAAACAAATTGTGTATATGACTGGTACTGATGCAGTTTGAACACTTTAATTTTAAATTATTCTGTTACTTTCCAATATGAACATTCTGGTGTCTTATAAGATTGCCCAAGATGGAAAATGTTTTCCCACAACGTGTACAACTAAATGGCCTTTCACCTGTGTGAACAATTTGATGTACTTTAAGGCTGCAAGACTGAGAAAACCTTTTTCCACAAAGCGTACAGCTAAAGCGCTTCTCCCCCGTGTGGACACTCTGATGCCGTTTGATGTGACTTGACTGAGAAAAGCGCTTGCCACACTGAATACAGCTGAATGGTTTTTCACCTGTATGGACTCGCTGATGTGTTTTAAGCTGGTGCAGGTAGGAAAATCGCTTCTCGCACTGGGTACAGCTAAACGGCTTCTCGCCAGTATGAATCCGCTGATGTCCTTTCAGATCTCGTATATGAAGAAAGTTCTTTCCACACTGTACACAGCTAAATGGTTTTTGTACTGTGTGAGGTGACTGGAATGTTTCTAAATCCTTTGATTGGCTGAAACTATTCTCATAATATGTGCATGAAAACTGTTTTTCTTTTCTGCCAACTCTAAAGTCTGCCTTTCCAGTTTTAGGAGTGACATTTTTTTTCATACATGAGGCTTTGCATTTTAACTCTGTAGTTTTTTCACTGACTGCTATTTGGGCTTGTGAAGGACACATGTCAGTTACATTGTCTACTGAAGTGTCCCGTTTCGCTGCATTACAATGTTGAGGGTGAACTCTGCCTATCACCGATTCTTCGTTCCACAGAGAATGTACCTGAAAGTCTAGTTTAACATGTCCAGGGTCGATTGATGTAATTCCAGAGTTCCAGTCAAATGGACCCAAGAAGGACAAAGTGGGATCTGAAAAGCCCACAGAACCATAAGCTGCCTGTGGCTCAGCAGCACCTGAGAACGTTTTGGAATCTCCTTCTGAAGTGAACAGGCAAGATGATTCAGCCTGTGTCCCACTATCCTCTTGGGACAGTAATGGGCCAGGCTGACCGTGTGTGTTATCCCGCATGTACACACGGTCTTGTATGCAGTCCAGTGTGCTGCACCTTTCAACTCCATCTTCAGCTCTTGACTGTTGGAGTCTGTGCTTAATGCCATCGTTATTTTTTTGACAGCCACTTTCCAGTGCTCCGAGCTCCCAGTCGCTGTGCATGGGCTGCTGCTCATAAGCATCCTCCATGTCTTCATCAGAAATTACATCCCTCTTCCCAACTGATCCTTGTTCACAGTTACTAATCAAGTCCTCATGCCCTATGAAAAGGAAGCAGAAAGGTACAGTGAGAATAGTTCACTACAAAACACCAAATGGTTTTATTTTTCCTACTTACTTTGACCAGATATTAGTCCTTGGGAATCGATGCTTCCAAAATCCTCTTCATTTCTCTCCTCTTTGACATTTACTTGCTTGGGACCTTCTCCATCCTCATTTGGACACTTCAAATGGGAGCACTGATAAAACACATTTAAAGATTTTCCCCCAGAAACTAGCAAACAGCAAATATACTTACAATTAAAAAGTCTTGGGACAACTGCTTAATTCCGTAAAACTGTTGCAAATGTGTTGGTTTCATAAAAAAGTTCACTGAGAAGCAATGTTAAACATATCTGCTCATATCTTCCACATAGATATGTGCTTTTTATTGTCACAATTTTTGTTGACTGACTCATTCAGGCCTGTTCTTGCCACTTTACTCTTAATTTAAACTGTAGTCCTTGGCTCCCACAGTGATGCTAAACACAAATGTTTGGTGTTTTATGTTATTGCAAAGGTCTCACTAATTAAAAAGCCCCCAGTGACACTGACTGTCAATGAACTTTGTAACTCAGAACAGCTCCTTTACAACTGTAATTTGGGTTTCAATTTATTGCTGCTTGAAATGAATGTTTCACTTAGAACTACTGGTTGTTGCTAATGTGATTTTTTTTGTAAATACATGAATAAAGTAGTTTATTCATTTATTGGCATAAGGCTGGGGTACACCCTGGACACGATGCCAGTCCATCACACACACACATATACAACTATTCATACATCCGCTTTCTGAAACCGATTGTCCTATTCAGGGTTGCCTGGGTGTCTGGAGACTATTGGGCCAAGGCAGGGAACAACCCAGGATGGGATGCTAACCCACCGCGGGGCACACTCACACAAGCACACCTACAGGCAACCTGGTAACTCCAATTAATCTCAGCATGTTTTTGGACGGTGGGGGGGATTACCAGGGTAACCAGAGGAAACCCCACGACGACACGGGGAGAACATGCTAACTCCACACTCGTGAGCCATGGCAGAGACACAAACCCTGGTCCCAGAGGTGTGAGGCAGCAGTGCTACCCACTATGGGCAATTTAGAGTTAGGGTTGTGGGGGGAAACCCACAAGACATAGGGAGAGCATGCAAACTGCACACGCACAGGAGGTGGAGTCTGAACCCACAATCTTGGAAGTTTGGGGTGACTGTCACCCGTGGCGATGCCCACTGCTGCCATACAAAAGACACTCCTAAATTGGTGCATAAGCACACAGTGGTGTAAAATGCAAACTCCGTTTATTTTTTAAGTTTCTAAACACCTAAACATGCATTGAAATCCCATAATCCCAGGTACCTGACGGAAACTGAAAGCTACTTTCATGTCAGTGCAATGTTAATATTTTAAATAGTATACGTCAACTATATGCACCCGGCACCAGCCCGCGATGCCCGTCACTATCAGCTCGTTGCCCTTATTTTCGGGGGTTTCCTCCGGGTGTCCTGTCATGCTGCCTGGGAAAGGCCTCAAAAAGGGCGATCCTGCGTTTCATGAGCTGATTGTTACGATGGATGGACGGATTGACAGACCTCGTTCTGCATAGTGTCCGGCGGCACTGAGGCGTCGTCCCCGTCCAGCCTTCCGTCCATTTGCAGACTGTTGTGTGTCACTTGCGCGTCATTTGTATAACAGTCTACATACGGAACACAAAAACGGAACATCTGTTGGTTAGCAAATGACTTTCGGTCTAGTCTGTAAATGCGCGCTCACTTGCCTGTGAAGGTACTGCATCCTGCATGGGTGCAGGTGTTGCAGCGGTGCCTCTTGCCTTTAGGGCCGCCGTGCATGCGGGGGGCTCCCGCACCGCCGTCAGCCGCACCGGCCCTTTGCGCCGTCAGCTGGGCGATGTGCAGCTCCAGCGATTGCATTTTGCTCCTGAGGACGGCGTTCTCCTTCTGGCTGCGTGTTATTTCCAGGCGCAGGGTAACGCAGCTCTCCTCGACTACTTTGTAGATGTCAGCCACGGCGGCGCTGGCCAACGCCTCCATGACGGAGGCCAGCTGCGCGCGGACGGCGACGGGGCTCGGCGTGGCGTACAGCATACCTGACCCTTCGCAAGGACTGCGCGATCTCCAATTAGGATATTTATAAGTAGAGGGCAAATGACTTATCCGGAATAAACTAAAAGAGTCTGCATTAGCCCCTACAATGTAACTGACCAGCAAGCTACCAGAAAACGATTATGGCTTACAGCCAGACATCTGACAGAGAGGTTAACGTGCTACCGTAAATACAGGAAACTAAGCGCATTGAGAATGGGTGCCGTCACGATTTTCACTACCATTTGGCTCGTTAAATTATACCACGCTGCAGGTTTAAATGCTTTTAATTATTAAAAAACAACCAATGTTTTTAGTCATTAGAATGTTTACACAATTTTTTTTAACAAATATGTGTGTATAAGTAGTCAATAAAACATATTTAACACCAAAACACATCCATCCATCCATCAATCCATCTTACAAATGCTTGAGTAGGTTTCTTACATACAATCAAATAAATTACCTTTTCATAAAGATTGATGTGAACTAATTGTAGCCAACGTTTAATTGATGTATTTAATAAAGCATTGCAATATTTTACAATAAATGTGTCAGACTCTAGACTGGAACCTGTAAATCTTAATTTCTTATGAATGATGCCCCGAAGTATACAAAATTATTTTACCAGCTTTTTAACAAACAGGTGGGTGATTATGACTTATGCTTGGCTAATATCCACTAACACCAACAGGGATAAAATGCCGTTGCAGCACTTCATAGGCTCTCACCGAATGCTTACCTAATCATTACCTGTTAGAACATGTAGAAAACAAACTTACACGTATAATAATAGTACTTATTTCCATGATTTATAAAGCAAACCTTTTTTTGGTTTTGTCAGTATAAGAAGCAAGTCCCCAACTAAAATGCATAATGTTTTAAACACTCTACTAGTGTTTTTTCATTAACAGTTTAATCCAGGATAATTTATTCAAATTTCATTTGGAACAAAGCTTACCATCTTCCAAGCAACTGGAAGACAGATGGATGGATGGACGGAAGGCTGGCATACATAGTGGCATGTCAGACAAGAAGGTGGAGCTGTCCGAAGGGACACTGCTCTACAACTACGCTGCCACAATCTCTGCGGCTGTCTTTGCTGATCCATTCCTTCTTATAGTTATGCTAAAGAGAGAATATTTCATACATTTTACATGCACATTTAACGATTACTCACCACCCTCAGCAAGTGAGATTAAAAAGAGCAAATTAAACCAGAAAATGTCCTGGGCTTTCCTCTATCTCTGAGAGTTTAGTGGGAGACACACAACCGACAACAAATCTATGCAGTATTGTGTTCGACATTTAGTACTTGTTGTTTGAAACCTAAGCAGGCATCCCTATGTTGCAAACGTAAGTGACTTTTCTCCAGTATGGACACTCTGGTGTCTTTTAAGATGATTGGAGCGGGTAAAGCTTTTACCACACTGTGTGCAGCTGAAGGGCTTCTCGCCAGTGTGAATTCGCTGGTGGACATTAAGGTAACCCGACTGGCCGAAACACTTGCCACAGTGCAGGCACCTGAAGGGCTTCTCGCCGGTGTGAACCCTCTGGTGCACTTTCAGGTAACTTGCCTGCCGGAAGCGCTTATTACAAAGCAGGCAGATGAAGGGTTTCTCACCCGTGTGCCGCCGTTCATGAACTTCCAGCTTATTGTGGAAGCTGAAGCCCATACCGCAGTACTTACAGAAGAAGCGTTTCTCCCTCAGGCTCCCCCCGTAATGGGGCTTCGTGTTTTCTGACAATGAATCAAAGGGAAGAAAGTAGTTAACATCACTGCCATTGTCATCAGTGCGAAGTCCGTTATGTTTCCTAACTCTCCCTCCGGTGGTCCTTCTGTTCACCTCAGAGCTCATCCCAGAGCCCCGCACCGGCACCGAGTCCCCCAGCGCAGCCGGCTTCCCCCGGGGCGACCCGAAAGCCGTGACATCGCCTCCTTCATCGTGTGGGGTGCTGGCAGCCGGCGGCAGCTTTGAGTGGAATGACTTCTCTGATCCAGCGTCAGTAACAAATGAGCAAAATGGATCCACAAAGTCTATATCAGCCTTTTCTTGCAACACAAACTTCCGGTGATGTAATTTCTCATGCATCACATAACGAGGCTGCAGGCTGCCTGCGCCTCCTGCGCTCTGATCGCACCCGTGACGCTCAAGCCCCTGGTTCAAAGCCTCTGTTTCTGGATCTTCCTTAAGGACGACCTTGGATCCAACGCAGTCGTGAAACGTGTGCTGGCTCCTGTTCTGAATGTCTTTTGAAAGTGTAAACCCATCTGCAGAATCTGTCCCTGAATTTGTCTGACCTGGAGGAAAGAGGAGAATTAACAAATATCATAATCTGCAGCACATATTTCCATTTATGAACCTTCGATAATATTGACAGTAGCTGCATGACACACAGGCAGAATGACTATTAATTCTACAGTCCATTCTGGAAATCAATCTATGGTGGATGCCCACCATTCTACATACTACACACTACACGCATGCATGCGACACACACTACATACAAGCTACATACATGCACTCAACACACACGCACACTACATACACACTACATTCATGCACTCTACACACGCACCCTGCACAC
Organism: Mormyrus iriodes; assembly: GCA_011763525.2. Taxonomy (NCBI): domain Eukaryota; kingdom Metazoa; phylum Chordata; class Actinopteri; order Osteoglossiformes; family Mormyridae; genus Mormyrus; species Mormyrus iriodes. The sequence continues at coordinate 9,882,765 of JAAGVU020000049.1, forward strand.
ATGCTACTTACACGCACTCTATACACATTCACACTACATGCACACTACATACATGCACTCTACACACACACCCCACGCACATGCATGCTACATGCACGGATGCTAGACAGATGCAAGCTACATACATGCACTCTACACACATGCATCCTACATACACACACTTTACACACACGCATGCTAGACACATGCACACTACATACATACACTCTACACACACGCACCCCACACACATGCATGCTACATGCACGGATGCTAGACAGATGCAAGCTACATACATGCACTCTACACACGCATGCTAGACACATGCTACACACATGCTCCCTGCACACATACGCTCTGCATACAAACGCTCTACATACCCTCCTCACTGCTTCTCAGCCATGTCTGAGCATCAGCCTCGTCCTCCTCAGCTCCCTCTTCCTTGATCTGAAGTATCTTATGCTCCCCGCCTACTGGCTGTGAAACAGAATGAGGGGGACAACATGCCCGAAAGCCTTCATCGGTTCTCACACTAGCAGAAAGAGCAACTGTTTTTTAATTTAACTGGTGCTGATCTTATTAGAGAAAACAATAAAAGGTGGCAGGAATTGGGGATGAAAATTGCACGTAGAATTAATAGGTAATTTTTTGTCAGTCAATATTTGAGTGATATTTCATTAACCCCGCCCCCATCACAGAGAAACGAGTAAGAAGTGTGGGTGAAAATATCTATTTCTATACAAAATGAGATATTATGCAGTGCTGCAAAAGAATAACATAAAATATTAAAGTACTGTGTGTTGAATTAAACAAACTAAAATTAAAGAGATAAAATAAAGCTAAAGTTCAATAGCATACGACAACATTTAATAGGCCAGTTATGGCGAATGGCGATGTTTTTAACACGTCACTCGTTGCTGCAAAGTGATTGGTCCACGGTAACTAATACACACTGATGGGGAGACACCTGAAGGCAGACATAGCAGGACACGTGCAGGAGGATGGGCAACACTGTCCATATCTAACTTGAATTACAGATGCATACAGTAATGCATGTGATGGATGGCTACAATATTGAAATACACCCAAATTGGTTCCGGTCCCAAACGCAAACACAAGTTACTGGTACACTGACAAGTCACTCGTCACACAAGATATAAAAATGATCTCATATATATATTATGCATATTAAATTATAAATTAAATTATATTATATATATATTAAATTATAGATATAAAATTCACAGGCTGCGATCTTATCAAACAGTGTTACACTCAGCGAAAGATGAATGTCTTCCGGAGATCCGTTCTCGTTTTTGTTTGTTTCACTTGGAAAAATCACAACTAATTATATTGCTGCTATATAATATTTTAAATAGCTGATTTATTAATGAATTTCTAGTCCCCCCCCCCCCAATTTTATACATGTTCTCGCCTACTTGACAATGCCGACTCATCTCCTTGGAGAATTTTATTCGCTACTTAACGCACTCATAACCCTGAATGAATGGAAGAAAAATGGAGCTTATATTTATTATAATAAGTCTAACACGGTTGAAATGTATTACATACATAATACAACATGTATATATGTAAAAAGAAATAATATGGCGGCATAAAACATAAAACAACCATGTGTAAATAACAGCGCGCAGACAAAGTTTGGTAAGCTGACCTCCGTCAACATGCGAGCACCCTCCCCCGCTGTCATTCCGGGATCTCCTCTGACCTCCAGGCCTGGGACATCTCCTTCTGCTGGTGGCTGTTCTTCTGAAAACCGGTTAAGAAGAGACTTAAGGTAGCGCAGTGCCTGGATTCATGCATTCACGGATGCGAGCTTCGCCGACACGCTGCCATCGGACAGCGCCGATCTCACCTCCATGCCCGTCTGCGGGCTCTCCGCCCTCCGCAGCTCCCGGCGTCTTGCTGCGCTCCTGTGACACTCGCATCTCCATCAGCTGCAGCTTCCTCCTCAGCTGCTCGTTCTCCTTCTGGCTTTGCGACATTTCCAAGCGCAGCACCGCGTACCCGTCGTCCACCAGCTTGCAGATCTCCGCCACGGCCGCGTTGGCCAGCTCCTCCATGATGGAGCCGAGCTGCGCGTAAAATCGGTCGCAGCCAGACATGGTGCCTGAGCAGTGCGTCTCACTCGGTCCCGCCGCGATGCTGCCGCTTCGGCTCGAGAGTTTCAGTAAAACCAATTTACCGCGGCGCTTTCCTGCCTGAGCCGCGCCGCCTTAATGCTGCGTCTCCGTGCAGATACATGCACCTAGCACCGGCATGAAGAAGGCCTGGGACGGAGCGACCCGCACGAATTACCGTAAATATCCTAAAACCAAGCGCATCGCTGCCATCGAACTTAGTGTATAGGCCTCAGAGTCAAATTAAGGCCATTAGTCTTATACCTTATTCTTATGACTTTTTCGAGCTATTTTTCGTTGTATACTTGATATTTTGACATTACACATTATTTGACACTACACGTAACCCCCCCACGCCCCACTGGTGATAGATTTATGGATGGACCAGCTGGCACTTATATGTATAGTACAACGGTACAGCGATGTCAACAAGTGTTTTAGAAAAAATAAACGGAGTCGAATTAAAATTTGAGTTTACTATTTCAATTTGTGTTATGAGATCTATAACCAACAACACTATAAATGCCAGGTTTCACTATCTTAAATAATAGTATATAATAATAATAATAATAATAATAATGTAATTCAAGACTTTTACAAACTTTGAGGTGGTGTGTGGCTTTGTGGATTAGGGCTCGGAAGGTTGCTGGTTTGAACCCCGTGGTCCGCAGACTGATGTCACTGTTGGGCCTCTGAGCAAGGCCCTTAACCCCAGTCGTTCCACGGACGCTGGCTGTGCCCACTCTCTGATCCTCACTTGTATGTCAATTGGAACAAAAGTATAAATAAATTCTACTCTTATCTATGGATCTGTTTTATTAGAGAAACTTAACCTAAGTAACTTGTTGACAAATACTGTAGTAAAACTTAATCCTTTAGAACTTCACTTTGTCTCACCCGGTCTCCACTACAAACGACACCTGCATCATATGAATTTGCTTGAGGTGCTTTTTAAGGTAGCATAAACGAGTGAAGCATTTCCCACACTGCAGGCAGCTGAACGGTTTGCTGCCAGTGTGGACGCTCTGATGCCTCTTACAGGTGCTTGAATCAGAGAAGCTTTTCCCACACTGCAGGCAGCTGAATGGTTTTTCTCCGGTATGAACATGCTGGTGTTTCTTCAGATTGCTCGAACCGGCAAACTTTTTCCCGCAATGCAGACAGCTAAACGGTTTTTCACCTGTGTGAATTCTCAGGTGCGTCTTAAGGACATTTCTATAGGCAAAATCTTTACCACAAAACGTACACTGAAAGTGCCTCTTTTTCAAACCACCTAGGCTGGACTTCCCAGTGGTACTTGATGGGGTGAAGCTCTCGTTGGCAGTGTGGGATCCCTTCATTTGTGAGCACTTGAACTGTCGGCTTCCAGAGGCCAGATCTCCAGCAACTGAACGTCCTGCACCCTCAGTCATGGCATCACTGGCCCGTTGCGTAACAAAAGGTCCAGAATGAAGGCTTCTGCCAATCAGTGCACAGTCAGAGCTCCCTCTGTTCAAAACCTCTGCTCTTTGCCGAGATTCTCTGTATAGGAGACTGTGACTTGCAGCCTGTCTCTCAGGCTCTGCTTTGAGCCCAGCGGCGTCACGGTCACCGAGCCTGTTCCCAAAGTGACTGTTCGCACTGCAATCCCTTTCGTCGCCTTCCATTTCCAACACTTTGAAACCTGGTGAATGTAAGTAGCTGTATAAATATTTGGAATTGCAAATTTCAAGCACATCCATCTCAAAGGCATTCATCATCATAGTCACTGCTTATAAGGACACCAACAGCAAATCTATTAAGAAATCTTTCAAAGAATATCTAATAAAATGTCAAGTTCAAGTGTTATTATTTTGACTTCTGTCCATAGGCCCTTTTATGCGCTTTAAATAGCAGTTATGCAGTTAAGGATTTTTACTGCATTTCTCCCAATAAATTTCCCCACATAACATGCTGGAATTCACTGCTCACACAGCATCACCAATTATCTATACAGAACACACATATGTAATGAGAGTGGAGTATTCACCATTAAAATGGCCCTTTATTAATATTCTGGGTAGAAATTCCAGTAATATCAGAACTTGTTTAGGATAATATGGTCTTTGCATACATGGTGAATTTCAGAAATATTTGTATTTCACATGCACACTTGTCCATTTTCTAGTTGCTCAATCGAACCGGGGATGGGATTTATTACAATGGAATTCCAATGATATCGTGTTCAGCTAAATGACGTGTGGATCTGGACCTTCTCTGCTGTGAACATTCTGATGTAGTTTAAGATTGGCCATTCTTGTAAACTGCTTCCCACACAGCGAGCACCGGAAAGGTTTCTCTCCTGTGTGAATTCTCTGATGCCGTTTAATATGACCCAACTGTGAGAACTGTTTCCCGCACTGCGTGCAGCTGAAGGGCCGCTCCCCAGTGTGCACCCTCTCATGCGCCTTCAGGTGGCATGACTGCATGAAGCGCTTCCCACACTGGGCGCAGCAAAACGGTCTCCTTCCCGTGCTGCTCCGGGGTACTTCACAGCTTTCGGGTGAGCCAATAGCATTCTCAAAGTTTGTGTGAAGGCACGGCATCTGTGTGCAAGACGTGGGGAGAATCATAACATTTCTGGGCAGGCTAAAGCTTCCGTCGGATAAATCTGAAGAATCAGCAGCATTCGGCCTCATCGCGAAGTCGGCATGTGATGGGAACGACGCGTCCGCCTTAAGCCCCTCCGAATGGCCACTTGTGTGCTCTGTGATAACAGAAATCACATGCAACTCAGAGCTGGATTCCTCTGCCCCACCTTGGGTGATGCCAGATGCTGTTTCACAGTTTCTTGTACAGTCCAGATAGTCAGCGTGGTCCCTGTGGCCGCTTCCTCCCCAGGATGTACATCCTGCTCTCTGCCTCCCGGGGGCGACGTTGAGCACGGCCTCAGCTTTGAGATCATCCTTAAAGCTGCACGTGGCTCTTCGGTGCTGAGCTCGATCTTCTGTGTTTTCGGCACATGCGAGATGAGTCTGTCTGAGTGTAGCTGCCGTCTTTTCAGCGTCAAGCTGCACGTCTCCTGGGCGTTAAACACTTTGTAAGTATCGTGGTGACAGTACAAGCCGAGCGGTGACACATTTACACCACGTGGCTAGTTAGCATTAGCTCACACAGGATTTTCCCATTTGTCGTCGCGCAGTGCGCCGTTACATACAGGTGCCTGTCAGGGCACAGAAGGCCGGTGAATGTCCACCTGTACTTACGCTCCTGAGGGAGGCGCCCTCCTTCAGCAAGCTCTGCGGCCCCCATGGTTTCAGCAGCTGCCTCCTTCTTAATCACCGGCATCCCTGGCCCATCCAGCTCCATGTGCGCGAGCTAAAACAGTGATAAAAATGCCAACCATCACGGACTCGGCGTCATCCAGCAGCTACAGGCACCACGATTGGAAAAATCAATCACCTTCATCAGAAGAATCTTAAAATTCACGATATCATAAAAACACTAAATTATGTTCTTAATGTGTGTAATTAACAGAACACATAATGTTAATCACAATGGCTTTAGTGTGGTTACCCAGAAATTTCTGTATGACAACACGTGACTCTACTGGACCAAAACTAAATAAAACATTTTAGCCTTCATTCAGAATTAAGTTGCAGTTCTGTAGTAAATCATGGAAATCCCCAATAAATTCACTGTGATATGATCAAATGCACAAAATATGGCAGCGAGACCACAGTATATATTATAAACTGAAAGCATAAATGCTGGGTTGACTATGTATGAACAACTCATCACTGCTTTGCTTACATTAAGCGCCCATACAGAGAGCTGTGGTAACTGCACTGTTATCAGGAAACCCAGCAGACAAGACCATTAAACAGATTTATTTTACTATTCACATAAACGCAAACAGACTATGCACAGAAAAACACACTCTAACATGACGTCATTTACAATCACAACATTTAGTGACAAAAAATACAGGATCCCACAGTACAGGTGAGATTTTAACTGAAGTCCTCACACGTTGGTATGACTTTAAAGTGTGTAATCTCTGTGGTAATGTTTCTGGTGTCTTTTAAGGTTGCTTGGGTGAGAGAAGCTCCGTCCACAGAGCAAGCACCGGAACGGCTTCTCTCCTGTATGGACATACTGGTGAACCTTAAGCTGACTCGGACAAACAAAGCCCTTCCCACACAGCGAACACGCGAAGGGTCTCTCTTTCGTGTGAATACTCTGATGTTTCTTAAGCTTCCTCAAAGACATGAAACTCTTGCCACACTGGGTACAGCTGGACGGTCCCTCTCTTGCATGCGCACCTGCCTGTGCGTGTAATGCAGAGCACTGAGCGAACAATTTCCCACAATTCCTGCTGGAAAAAGACTTTTCTACTGTATGGATTCTGTCACCTCTTTCAAGATGACCTTGACATTTGAAATCCTTCCGAAAAAATTTGCAACCAAGTCTTTTCTTTCCTGTGCTAAATTTGTGGTGGCCATTAAATCGCTGCAAAATGGAAAAGCGTCTCTGGTCTGGTGTGGGGTCCCCCAGCTGGACTCCCTCCCTATATTTGTTTTCACCGTCTCTCCTTTGCGGGGCATATTGAGAATCGCACAAACTCTCATCTTCCATTTTAATAAGTGCCGAGTCAGTCTTTACAGTTTCTGAAGTGAACTCTGGAGCACCTAGAGAGGCCAGACTGCTGGAACCACTGGTCTCTGCAGGAGGAAGAGTCTGCGTTGACAGGCCCTCCGAGTCCATGTCGGCAGCATAAGAGCCGTCGCCGGGCTCCGGACCAGAGCTCCCGGGAGTGAGGCGGCTCCCCAGGTGCCCGGCTCTCTGACACACCGTGAACTCGCAGGCCAGGCCGCTCACACCCTCACCCCAGCTCAAATGCTGGAGTCTCTGGTTCGTGAGGCCAGCCTCCAGCACACTGACCTCCATGGCTCCGGCCCCATCCAGGTCTCCGTACACCTCTGTACCCCGTGCAGCTGAGGCACAGCCCTCAAAATCGGTGAGTGATTCGCCAACATCTGTCTCCAGTCCCTCCACACCTAGGGGACAGACAGACATGAAAAAACATGGACTATAGCATGTCTCACCAACACAGAGGCAAGTAAAGAAATTAGAGTGATGAGGGAGTGTTTACCTATAGATTCCAAATTGAACACAGAATTAATCAAACAATCAAGACAAAAAAAAAAATCAGCCCTGGCGACAGCTATCTGTAACAGGTTGGCCCGGGAGACTTTGGGGGCTGAAGAAATTAAATACATATTCAGAAGCAACAGGATGTTTCTGCTTTTCATCAGCGGCACAAGCAGAGATTTTCCTGAGACTGTGTGTATCAGTAAAAGAGGCAGAAACAGATAAAACATGCAGACATATAACATGCAGACAAGCAGATGAAGAGTACAAACAGCATTGGGGTGTGTGCGGGACAGCACAAAGACCTGGCTGGGCCCTGGGTGACACACAGTAAGCTAAACATCACTAACTGAAGGCTGGCTTACTCTGCCTGCAAAAATGGATGGATTTTGGCAAGTCCTCTTCTAGCATCTCCTTCTTGATTTTGGACAAGTGTGATGCATCTTCCTGTAGGATAAGAAACAGTAACTGGTTAGCTCTAGCGCTGCATTTAATACACTTCATAAAATGTACAAATATCCGAGCGGCAACACTAGCTATGAATAGGGTCGCAAAGGGGCAGAAAATTTCTGGAAACTTTTTGCGGGAAGTAGGGCTGCAAAAGTGCGAAAAACTTCTAGAAACCTTCCAAAAAAATTCCGTGGGAAGTTAAGCTGGGGAATTTTGGAAATACTGAACTCAGTGGAAGTCCACATGAGCTATCAGATAAGGCAAAGAGAGCAAACCGTATGAATAATACAACATGGATTACGACTTATAAGCATTGCGTTCTGATACAGATGATTATTTTGGGGTGTTTTCACGCACAAAATTACTCACAAGCACTTGACTACACAATGATATCACTATTAGTGCCTTCAAAATGTTTTATTTTCAACTACATTTAACATTTAAATTAAGGCTAACCTGTAGTTGTTCAAATTTCCAGTTTATTCCCATTAATTCCCATGGAAAATTTCCAACTGTGAAAATTCACGGAATGTTGTAGCACTCGTTATGAATGGTGATAGATGGTCAATGCGACCGCTCGGACCTGGTCCACGATGAGGATGGGCCGGAGAGGGCTCGCCCCGGCCCCTTCGGCAGCCTGCGCATCTTCCCCCAGGCTGAAGTCCAGCTGCCCCCTTAACACCGCCTCTTCCTCTACGTCCAAATAAGCAGAACGAAGTGACGATTAGTATCATCTCATTATCAGCTGCCAGCCAAGCTAGCGCTGGGTTTATATAGCTAATGAATTTATTTAAATACTCCTAGTGTGAATATTATTATTATCATTATTATTATTATGAGCTGATAGTGACCGGCGCATCACAGCGCGCCCGACCTGCCGGCGCCGGCTCCGCTCCGCTCGCCGGCCCGCAGCCAGCCATTTGCAGCCGCCTCCGTAGCTCCCGGTTCTCCGTCCTGCACCGGCACATCTCCAGGCGTAACTCCGCGTATCCATCGTCCACCAGCCGACAGATCTCCGCCACGGCCGCGTTGGCCAGCACCTCCATGATGGAGGCCAGCTGCGAGTGAAAGGCGCTGCGGCTCGACATCATTACGGGCAGCTTGGCGCGGCTTCCAGACGCTGCGAGGAAATGGTGATGTGATATTAAAATATGGGGAAAAACAAATACGGTTCACTCGTCCGTCATGGCACCGCGCACATACTCGCTTTCACTTTTTCCTCCTCTTAAAACAGCGAAACCGGAGTGCTTGCGCCACCTGTCGGCCCGGAGGTCAGCAGTCTCCGCCAGGTACCGCGAGATAGAAGGATGGATGTATGGGAGATGTTATTAAAGCGAACCCAAACCGAAATAGTTTATTTATTCAAACAAAGAAAATACTAGTTCTGTCTTTTCCATTTCAATACGTTTACATTAACAGTAATTCAAATAAAATGGTGCAGGGTAAACTGTATACTGAAATTCTTAAAAAAATGTGAAGTCAGGTGCATTAAATGTCCTTATGTTTTTCTGTAAGCAGAAGTTTGAGAAAATTTTAACCAAACAAACTTTTCATAAAATCCTAGTACATACTCTACAAAACAGAAAACGTTAAAGAGAGGTTTCCTATGTAAAGTGTGCCGCTCTGCCACATTGGGGCTGAGCGCCTTGACAAGGTGGTCCGTGAGTGAGGGCAGCAGCAGGGAAGCTGTCAGTGCTGGTCTGTACATGAAAAGCGCTCACTTCAGCAACCTGCAGTATCAGATCTATGATATTTGTCAGTACTTCTACAGTTGGGTGTAAGCCATCCAGTTAACCATTCATTCATTCATTCACAACTCAGGCCACATATGTCCTTAAATCAGTGATCACACGATATTCCTGTTAGTCAGTTTTATATTTAATGGCACCCAGTTTTAAAGGAGAGCAATCCTAATTAATTAGTCCGACTCATGTCCTTGACCAGGATAAGTGGCTGAAAGATGGATAATCAGGAAGCAATGATCCCACACATCAGTAAATAAGTAGGCTGCATACCAAAGGCAAAAGTATTTACATTTTGATTCAAACATACAGCAATTCGAAAGCAGCCATTAATTCAAACATGTGAGTTTTACATACATTGCAGAAATCACATAGCTGGTCCATGTGGCTGCTTGCTAACAGTAGCATCTTCTTAAGTAAGAGGTCACACCAGTATCTGCTGTGCTTTCACAAACACTCCCAGATGCAAGAAATACAGAAGCAGCCATGGACGATGGAACTGGGTTTTATGTCTCAAACAATAAATTGAAAAACCACACAAAGATCTCAGAATCTTGATTTCAAGGCTAAGATTTCACCAACAATAAAGAAATTATAAATACAAAGAAACAGGCATGGTGACAACTGGCCAGACTGATGATACAGAACAAAGATAATAATACATGTTCTCCTGAGATCCAGCTATTAATTTTTGTCCTCTGTAGAGGAGATTGTTTTTGCTTATCTCTCATACTGTCCTGGCCACTCTTTGAAGTCCTGTTCTTCCTTAATGAGGACATGTACAGCTTTAAGGTGACCTCACCAACTTCCTCTTCCTGTTACATCAAAATGATCAATATTAAAAAACCTTTTTTTTCACCTTAGAATTCAGGACGCAGGCTTCCTTTTAATATTTCTATGGCTGACACTGAACTAAGCCTTTTCTTGTCTAAGAACTGCAGCTGGATTTCTGACACAAGTTACCTTTCTGTGTGAACATACTGATGTTTAATGAGACTCCCAATTACAGAGAACTGCTCTCCACATGTAATGCAGCTGTAAGGTTTCTGCCCCATATGAACACTCATGTGTTTCTTAATATGACTCGACTGAGTAAAGCGCTTTCCACAATGTACACAGTTAAAGGGTCTCTCTCCAGTGTGCACCCGCTGGTGCATTTTCAGCTGATGCTGGTGAGAGAAACGCTTGTCACACTGAGTGCAGCTGTAGGGCTTCTCCCCGGTGTGTACTCGCTGGTGTCTTTTCAGATGTGCAGAATGAGTAAATCGTTTCCCACACTGTGCACAAACAAAAGGCTTCTCTCCTGTGTGACTTCTCCGAACTTCGGTTTCTTTTGAAACAGAGAAGCTTTTTCGAAAAAAGGTAGTAAACAATCGTTCATCTCTTGTGTCGTCTCTGGAGTGAGATTCATTGCCTTCAGAGATGGTAAATCCTCTCTGATTCGACACAAACTCAGGTGTGTCTGTGGCACATTTTGCTCCTGTTGCACTCTCTCTTTCTAGCAGGACGTCAGCTCTGGACATGGTACTTTGGGACTGAAGTGCTGTGTTTTTCTCTTCTACTTGTCTGCGACCCGAGTGCACAGTTCCTGGCACGTCCTCCTTGTCCCAAACAGAACCTAAGCCTACCTCTGTCTTTACTGCTGTTGAATCAATGAGTACAATCTCTGGCGTCCACGCATCAGGTTCTAAAGTGGGCACAGAGCTTCCATCAGTTTGCTGAAGATTTCCAATGTCCTGCAACAGGCTATCAGAATTTGCCTCTGATGCATATAAGTAAGATGGATCATCTGTCTCCATGCCATCAGCCACCTGTGTAAAGAAAGTTCTTCGCCGGCCGTCTCTTTCATACATTTCATACTGGGAGCCAAAAGTGTTCAGAATCTCTGCCTTCTGTGCAGATTCGCTGTGCTGAAAGTTTAGGTTTTTATTTCCTTTCTCTGGTTGGTTGTTCAGGGACGTCTGCAGTCTGCTGGCCTCCCAAACAATCCTGGGCTCCACAGCCGGCACTGCAGGGACAGCGGCATGGTCAGCTCCTTCAGAGAAGATCAGCATCATCATTGGGAATAAGACATTCAGCCACATCACCATGCACCCTGTGCAGAAATCTTAGGCTAGTGTGTATTTTGCTTGTATCTTTTCTTCTGACCAATAACTTCAGTCCAGATTATTCACCAGTCCAGAATAGACTGTTTAGAAACAGAGCCTGTTCCAAATTTCATCTGAATATCTTCTGTTTGGAGTGAAACAGGAAACTGTAGATACTTCCCTGTGTAGAATTATTAAGCAAATTATTCTTATTATTATTATTAAAACGGGCCAAAAGGTACCTAACAGAGAGTGTGGGGGGGGGGGCAAAATAGTGAAGTGGCAGTCAGAGGGATGCAAAACAGTCAAACTTTTAAAATACAATCACCGTACAAACGACTGTCTTGTTTGGGTCAACAGCCAAAGACGACAGAGGTACCACATACATAGAAGAGAAATTGACTGCCAAAGATGTGTGTCAAATAGAAGGGGAAACTTCTGTAAACTCTTTAGCATGAAATGTCACTGTTTTTCAAGACTGTAATTATGAACAGAATCTCCAGAAGTACCAGGTGCTAACTATGGACAAGTATTCGTGCCAGACAATGCCTCTGCCCATGCATCAAAAAATTCCATAGCTTGGCCAAGAAAGGCTTGAAAGGTGACTGAATTATGACCTGGCCTCCCTTCATTGCCTGACTTAAGCCCCACTGAGAACTACTGGGCCTTACTAAAGTGTGAGATTTACCTAGATGGGGGCGGTCCTAGCTGCCTCAGCTAATATAGGACATGATCAAATCAAAACTTGACTGGTCACTGAGAAGAAAGGTTGCTATACTGGACATTGAACTACTAAAACTGCTTTTATTACTTCCGTTTATGGTGAAAGAAAAATACCCTTTCTTTCTAATTACCTAATAATTGTCCACACTGATAATCAAGCATTTCTCTTTTATTTTTGCTTGTGACAGACTAATGTAACATTTTCTGTCTAAAATTTATTTGGACCAAAAGAAAACTTCCGAATCCTAAGTTTTGCTAAAAATTCTCCCCAGGAATAGTACTTGCCCAATAATCCTCCGTGCAGTATACTTCAACAGTTGGACAGTCATCCAGCGCAATCCAGTTAAAAGTCATTAAGATCCTCAAGGATCATTAAATGGGCTGGTCTGGAGGAGATCCCTAATATGCTGGAATATTTGGGCAAGTGGACTGAAATGTCTTCATTGCAACAAGTATACCGTTTCAGACTTCATGTCTAACATCAAACAATATTGCTTAGAAAATGCAAAGCCAATTGATAAGCTCTCCCCTGGTGCTTTCCTCCTCTCCACTCACCCTCCTCAGTCATCTTCATTCTTCTTCGTGATCGGTTGTTCCACACTTCCTTCTCAAGCCTCTCCTTTTTGACGTGTGTTGATTCAGGTTCCATTCTCTCCTTGTCTTCGGACTGTAACAGGAAAATGGGGTGAACAGATTTGCACATGGCCCATATTTTCAAGTCAAGGGCACAGTATCAACAATGAAAATCTGCTCTCTTGCTGACATTTTAAAGTCATGTTCTGGAAATACGACACTAACACTACAATGCTAATCAAGCCAAGTGTGCTTCAATAGGTACGACTCAAAAAGTTCCATGTATCTCAAATGATCCAATTACTCACAGCTAGTTATAAACTTATAAGTTATAAAATTAGACATTTAAGTTAAACTCATTCAACCCGAAACAAAACAGTGCTTAAATACATTAAACTGTTATAAATCCATTTTAGAAATAACCACCATTTCAATAGGACACATTAAAGAAGCATTTTATTTTTTATGTAGATACACTGAAATCATTTGTTTTGCAGCTGCCCACATTGAAAGAAACCAAATGTGCTTACATATTTTACAGATATGATTTTGCTGAAGTCTCTTTAAGAGTATATTACCTCATTTAAGAGTGCAACAAATTATTTACATACAGTAAACATGATTCAAAAGCATAAACATAGGCTAAGTGTGTGTTTTGTACATTTATAAGAGAAATATAGAAGGTATATTATTATTTATTAATTTTTTTTATTACCTGACAGGTATTTCCTTTCTGAAGAAAAATAAAACTTAATACTGGGTGACACACGCGTTTCATACAGCAGATTTGGTGAATCAGCGCCTGTAAGCCGCTGCAGGGTCAGAAACACTCTGCACCTGAACGTCGAAAAGCAGCAGACATGCGTATGATAAACACCACCTGTCATCTTATCCTTTTACTGCATCTCAAGAAAAACACATAAGTCACGCTTTGCTGGCAGCAAGACATTCCCACGAAGTTCATTCGGTGCAACTGCAGCACAACAACCTCAAGCATCTTACACCTTTACAACTGAACACACTTTCAACTGCCAACAGCTTTCTACCATGTGGAACTGAGGATTAAAACCTAATTTTTAATAATTACAACTTGTCCCTTGCAGGCAATTCAGCCAGTTGCACCAAATATCTACTATATATACGCTACACTAAAAATCAAATGTAAAATAAAACCAGCAATTGATTTACAACAATACATATTGAATTTTAAAGGAAAGACAAAAAAGGAATAAGGCAGTACGGGGGAACCGGTCAGCTGTTTGAAGCCGCAGTGCTTTGCTTGTCTATTTCAGAGGGATTTCCACGTCACGCTTTAAGGCCGTCCTGTTACTCAGTGGATATGGGGAGCACTTCCGGGGGCTACATCGCCTCTGATGCCTTTTGAGATTACTTGGGTGAGAGAAACTCCTGCCACACGTCACACAGCAAAAAGGCCGCTCCCCAGTATGAACGTTCTGGTGAACTTTAAGGTCCCTTGAAGACATGAAACTCTTCCCACACTGCGCACATGGAAACTGTCTCTTGCCCGTATGAATGCTTTGGTGCATTTTAAGGTTACACGACTGGGAGAACTGTTTGCCACAGTGTATGCAGCTAAATGGCTTCTCGCCGGTGTGGCCTCTTTGGTGTTCTTCAAACGTCTTTAGACGAGAGAAACTCATCCCACAAAATCTGCAAATAAACCCTCTCTCAGCTGTACCGAGACTGTGCTGGCTCTCAGGGGTGTCTGACATCAAGAATGGTGCGTATTCACTCCTGCCTGGCTCGTCACATTCTGCAGTTGTGTTCTCTACCGCCTGATTATGTGCTGGGTACACACTGGCCACAATTTCTGGGTGAATTCCTTCTTTCTCACGGTCTTCTCTATAAAATTGAGGCTGTGTGAGAGCTTTCCCAAGTGTGGCCTCCTTGTTCCATGCTGTCTGTATATCGCCCTCAAGTTTAATTGTTAAAGAATCAACAATTATGTCTGGCTTCACATCAGTAGCACCTAGAGAGGACAGGCTGCTGGCACCAACTGTCTCTGCAGGAGGAAGAATCTGCGTTGACAGGCCCTCCGAATCCATGTCTGCAGCATAAGAGCCGTTGCCGGGCTCCGGACCAGAGCTCCCGGGAGTGAAGCAGCTCCCCAGGTGCCCGGCTCTCTGACACAGTGTGAACTCGCAGGCCAGGCTGCTCACACCCTCCGCTCCTGTATGCGGGGGCCTCTGCTTTACACTCTCCTTCTGAGGCTCTGCCTTCAGGACAGTCTCCAATCCACTGACCTCCCAAGCACCGTGACTGCTCCTGTGCTCATCGGCAAGCTCCTCTGTGCTTTTACCGGGCGAAGTCTCTTCGTCCAAAGTGGTTGCCCTCTCATTACCAACAGCAATGGACTGCACGGCCTCTGAATGGGGGGTATAATATAATTTTGTTTGTGAGACATTTTACTTAGACTTTACTGAGAATTCAATCAATAGGAAACAACCCATCAGAAGAATTAAAAGAATTGGAACTGTCACCATGTGGCAGACGTTAATCAGAGGAGCACCGGGAAACCCTATTCACTCACTTTCCGGCGGAGGACGCAGCCTCCCCTCTTTTCGCGGATCCTTCCTAACAAGAGATGCTTCCAGAACTGCCTCATCAATTTCTACTTTCTGCTGAGGAGAAATTAGCAGTTAGTCTCAACATTGCGCAAAGTTACACTGCATTTATTTAGTCGACACCTGCATCGATCTGAACAGCAGCAAAGCCTGCCACAGCTATCGCCGAAACACGCAGTGAGTAATAAAATGGCTGCTGCCGCGGCAGGAAAGGCTGCTTTCGCTTTCATGTATACTGTCATCGTACAAAATGTCTAACGAAACTATGTCTTGATTCACGGAAATCAAATGTTGCGGATCAAACAATTATCAAGTCGAGGTCGAAGACTAATTTGCACCAGTATTAGCACAGACAGGCGTACTAACTTTACAGAGATAACAATAATATGGGGGGTAAACTGACGTGCACCAGAAAATAAATCCTATTTTAAGTCGAACGTCCATGTCTAAGAGTTAGAGTGTTTCCTGGCCCGTGAGAGAGCAGGCGATGTAAGGGCTCTAACATTGTCTGCGGGGCTGGACGGAGCCTTCGCTCTCTCCGAGCATCCTTTCGACGTCTTCATCTCCATCTTCATCTCCATCACCCGTAGTTTCTTCCTCAGCTGCTCGTTCTCCTTCTGGCTTTGCGACATTTCCCAGCGCAGCACCGCGTATCCGTCGTCCACCAGCTTGCAGATCTCCGCCACGGCCGCGTTAGCCAGCACCTCCATGATGGAGGCCAGCTGCGAGTGAAAACCCACTATATCTGACATTTTCGCACCTACTGTCTGTCACTGTTTATCTGTGTCTTTCAAATGATACTGTTTTCAACATGTCCGCACAAACAGAGATTTTCTAATAAGATGAGCGCCGATAGTTACATTTGGCCCAAATGCAGCGATCACCCGAAAGGTGGCGCGGGGCCGCGCGGCTGCACGCGCACGTTCAGCGGCGCTCGTGCTCGGCTGCGCCGTGCCGCGCGCCGCAGCAGTGGCCATGCTGCACAGCTTAATCGGGTCTCTGCGTTTGCTGAAAAACCTCCAACAAGTCGTCATACTGCACATTTTACAAAAATAGTGAGTATGTCTTATAATCGGACACATTTTAAAACACTGAACCTGACCGACAGGAAAATTCCTTAACATCGCATGTGAATTCATTCGATCTCCTACCGTTTATTACCACAATGTTTTCCCAGACAGCTAATGGCTGTTCAACTTGAATAACGTACAATACCGATATTATATTGTCCGCATATTACCCCTATTTGCCCAGAGTAGTTTATTCTTCATTGTTTACTCCAAGATCCTTCGCACCACCCTGACCGTTGCTCACGAAAGAGATGCTCTCTTTGTAAGCTACACTGAAAATTGTCATTATAAATCCAAATGCCATAAAGAAAATACATTTTTGTAACATATATGAGAAATGAAGAAACACATCTGAACAATACATTTAAATTTTAGTTACAAAATAGTGTCATCCATATGTTATTGATTGAATTGTTTACAATTAAGACGTTGCAAATAAAGCGGTATGTGATAAAATGTTCAGTAACATCTCAAAAGCACAGGGAGAGTACAAAGGGGAATTCTTGTCAGGTGGAATTTGAAGACTTTAAATCAGAAAGCCTTTGTCCACACTGTGTGCATTTAAAAGGAGTTTCTGCTTTTCTGCAGTGTGAATACTTTGATGCCTTTTAAGGCTACATGACTGTGTGAATTTCTTCCCACACTGAGAGCAACCAAAGGGTTTTTCCCCTGTGTGGACCCTCTGGTGCCTTTTGAGATTGCCTGATCGAGTGCAACACTTCCCACAATATTTACACATGAACAGCTTATTCTTTGCTCCAACTTTTGCACTGGACTTCACTGTCTCTGGTACAGTGAAATGTTTATAACTGGTTAAAATTCCGTTTATCTCAGGGGCATAGGATGATAAGGCAGGTGTCACCTGAGGACCAGTGCTGGGTACACTACCTATATGAAGGTCTGCCTCCCTGTCTTCACTGTACTGCTTGTCCTGCATGTGAACCGTCTCTTTGTTCCATGTCGAGTGCATCACATAATCAAGAGATACAGAGTTTATTGGGACGGCATCAGGTTTTGTGCTCAATGACCCTATGGAGGAGAGAACGGGCTGAAATTCCAATGGGACTGGGGAGATCTGTGCAGCTGCAGCATCCAAGCATAGCTGCCCCTCGGCTTCCATTGCATCAGTCACTGGACTGGGCAGCTTCTGCATCAGATGAGCCAAGCTGAGAGGACCCATCCCATCCCCCCTGTGCTCGTAGCCATGGCACCGGAGCCCCTTCTCCGGCTCTGATTTGAGGGCCACCTCCATGTCTGAGGCTGTGGTCTCCAGCCCACCCTGCTGCCACTCGGTGAAGCTCTCTGCCCCCCGTGTGGGCGTGACACGCAAGTCCCCTCTGGAATCTTCCATCAACTGGCTCCCAAGCACCTCTCCGACAACTAGAGGTACAAGGAGAACATGGCATACACTGGAATTTACTGTGTTGTTAAAAACCTAACTTGGTAACATTACTTGAGGGGGCACAAATAATGTTCTATTATTATACTTGTGTATTAATTAACCACAAACTAAGTATTAGTTACATACTGAACTCGTGTTCATTGATCATTAATGAATCATGACATTTCATGATATTTGTTACTATTTCTGTTAATTCTGTAAACCTTTGTGAACTTCTGAAGGAACCACTGAAGGAACTAGTAATAAATAACAAAAATGATCTCACGTTTGTTCATGATTAATAGATCATATCAGAAAGAAAGGATGCTGTGTTTTAGTCATGCTTTCCTGGGGCAACTTCCTCAAAGATACCATGGACACAGACTCTAAGTGCTGTGCAGCAATTGCACTTTTACTTACTCTGCTGGCTGGTGTTCTGCAGGTCATCCTGGCCACTGCTGTCTAAGACTTCCTCAAATTTCTCCTCCTTGATTGGCAGGCATTCAGACTTTGTTTGCTTCACATCAGCATGCTGCAAAAGTATAAAGAAGATGGGCATCACTCACCACACAAGTTCACTTGTCTGTAAAATCCTATGCAATTAAGGCCAGCAAGACCTTGACAGTTGCACTGCATTAACACATCTTATTCTATTCTATATACAGAAACATAAGGTTTTATACAATAGCTTGTGTGCGATTATTGCAGACGCTAACTAACCTTGTCCACCCTTTCAGCAGCCCGTTTCGATGCAGCCAGCGGAGGCGGCGCGGGCATCCCTTCATCTCCGCGCGCTGCTGATGTCAGATGCTGGACGCACTGCATCACTATACCAGGAGAACCACGTTCTGGGGAAAAAACGAGAACCCCAGAGGTAGACGTACATCTTTAGTATATGCTGCCAAAATGCAAGCGATTATTAGGCGGTGAATATCTTCCAAAAAATACAGTAGCACTTTTTGACATTATCAGAACACGCGGTTTCAAGTTTTACTGTCACGTGTGTTCGGAGAAGCGCAGTGAAATTCTTACACCGCTGTTGCGGGGGATTGGACAGTTGTACGGTTGGAACATACCGCGCAAAGTGACAAAACAGTGCAATCTAAAAATAAGTGGACAATAAATAAGCAATAGGTGATGCGATGCGTTAAGCCATACGCCATGACAGCAGCTTGCAGCTAACCATGTCCTACGGAGAGAATCATACCTGTTAACCCCCGTACTTTACCAAAAACCTTGACTTCACTAGTACTGTTATTAGGAGCGTCCCCTCGCCTCACAGACGCCCTCTCCACACGATCTTGAGCAGTCATCTGCTCCATCATCATTATTCTCATTTTCAGATCATCGTTCTCCTTCTGCCTTTGTGAGATTTCCAAGCACAAAACTGCATAGCCGTCATCTACAAGTTTGCATATTTCTGCTACAGCCGCGTTTGCTAATTCTTCCATGATGAGGGCAAGCTTTTCCTGAAAAACTGCACGATTAGACGTCATCATTTGCTGCCCAGAAGACTAATTCAGTGTCTTTTTTGAAGGTCAGGCTTTGTTTATTAGCTCGGATGAATTAATGACGGAAATAGTTAAAGTTGAGAGTAATACATGACACCGATATCCTACAAACTGGGACAAAGTAGAGACGGAAATCAGTAATGCTGATACCAATATCCTATAGACATGAGGGGAACAAAAAGCTGCGAGCCCTTTCGTCACTTCCTGTGAAACTACAATAATAACACACCAACTTCCGGTCCCACAAAGCGACGTGGTCTTACATCTGCTGTTTACTCGCTATACTGGTATGACAGGTATATACTTGATTCTGTATGTGGGAGTATGCTCCTCTGATGCCAGTGTATGTGCAACACGGTAATGCTTTGCGAAAGCTTCAAAAATTAATTTATATATCTGTGACCATATGCCACATATGCCTGTTACTGTGTGTGCTATATAACTACTTCAAGTGCTACAAGGAAGACAACTAACAATTTTACGGAAACGACTTAAGTGTGTTATTGGGCACAATCTGCATCCATAAAATCAAAGTGCTTAAAGAGAAACCTGAATTTGTGGCACTCTTAACCCCTGTGTTATTTTTGCTGTTGAAGTTACCCCAGTCCATTTTCAAAATGAGGTTTAATTCTATAGATTCCAGAATTCAGAATGGAAGAAGTAAAATACACAAGGGTTAAATGAAATCCAACACCGCATCACTACTACCCCAAAACACATTTAATTATTATTTTTTTAATTTACTAGACACTTTTAGCCACAGCAACATAAATTTTTGAGAAAAAGTAGGCCAAGCCAGTCCCAGGAGGAATTAGGGGTTAAGGGCCTCGCTCAGGGGCCCAACCATGAATCACTCTGCTAACCCTGGTATTTGAACAAGTATCCTTCCATCACAGGCACAATATCCTAGCAACTATCCTAGCCACACTGCTAAAATATATTACTTATTCAATAGGTTTGGTATGGATTGTTTTTCATAATTATATATAAATGCTGGCAGTCTGAGGGATTAGGAGTCTTAATGGAAATGTGATTATTTGTCTGCACTTTATTTTGGAAATTCCCATTTTACTGTTTTGTCTTAATTCAGTGTTTTCCAGCATTATTCCTTTGACATTGTTTAAAATTACTGCACAAGAAGAGATGTCAAGAAAATTTCATTGTGCTGCAGTATAATGGTAATAAAGCTCTCATCTCTTATCCTATTCCAAATTATAAGGCATGTCAATTCATCTGGATTACATCTTAGGTTTTGCTTTATATATTATAATGTATTTGTAAGTATCACAAAAGATATATGAAGCAAAACACTGTCAATTATGAAAAAATTTAGTTCCCAGCAAGTGTACTTAAACTTTTGACTGGCCCTTTGGACTGACCCTCTGAATCTTCCCTCTATTTTCCTAAATGGTTTTATATAGAGATTCTGGGAGGGAATTAAGGGACTGAATATAGTTAAAATAACAAGAATGAGAACATAGGTATCTATTTAGCCAAATTAGTACGTACACTATATGGCCAAAAGTATGTGGACACCAGTGTCGGGGTCACTCATGATTTGAATTGAGAATGCATAGTAAATTCCAATTCAGTTCCTGGAGTTGGCATCAAAACTGGAATTGCTTCTTATCATAAGGAAACAGAATTAGAATTTAATTCCACTAAATTCCACTTCCAGCAGGTTGTCTTGTTTGCTAAATATTATACATGTAATATTAAGT
This sequence comes from Mormyrus iriodes, assembly GCA_011763525.2. Taxonomy (NCBI): domain Eukaryota; kingdom Metazoa; phylum Chordata; class Actinopteri; order Osteoglossiformes; family Mormyridae; genus Mormyrus; species Mormyrus iriodes. The sequence continues at coordinate 9,903,840 of JAAGVU020000049.1, forward strand.
GATTTATAAAAAGTTAAATATTACAAATACATTTGATCATAAATTAAGCGCTGCAAGTCATGCAAGACAATTTCTCAACTTATTCTTTTTTTTCAGTGAAAATGTGAACGTGTATATTGTTGACACTGCACAATTATTAAGAACATAAGTTTACAAATGAGAGGAGGCCATTCGGCCTATCAAGCTCATTTAGGGAGAATTCGACTAATAGCTCAGAGTTGTTAAAATCTTACCTAGCTCTGATTTAAAGGTACCCAAAGTTTTAGCTTGTACTACACTAACAGGAAGACTATTCCATACTCTAACTACACACTGTGTAAAGAAGTACTTTCTCAAATCCAGTTTAAAATGCTCTCCATCTAATTTCCACCTATGGCCAGGAGTTCTTGTATTTGAACTAACATTGAAGTAACTATTTGGTTGAACAGCATCCAGACCTGTTAGAATCTTATATACCTGGATTGTGTCCCCCCTTAGTCTCCTCTGCTGAAGGTTAAACAGATTCAGCTCAGCTAACCTCTCCTCATAAGACATTCCTTTAAGACCAGGAAAAGGCATTCTTGTACCCCTATGTTGAACCCTTTCTAAGGCAGCGATGTCCTTTTTAAGGTAAGGTGACCAAACCTGCACACAATATTCTATTCTCAAGAAGAATGTTGTTTTGAATTTGATTAAAAATGCATTACCCAGAATCCACATAGTCATGGGTCATGATCTTTTCCTTTAAAAAGGCCAACTGTGTACGTATTGAAATAATAAGACCAGAACCGGTTTACTTACTTGGCCAAACTTGCATATCAATACCTAGCCATTCCTACCTCATCTGCACCTTGAGAATGCACTTACAGTTACCAATAAGATATTTAGGCCTGGCAGATGTGATCTTCACAATGTTAAATTTGAACAGGTAATGATGATTTGATGCAATAAAAAGTGAAAATTTGTGTGTGAGAGCCATTAATTCATGTTAGCTTAATGAGGATCCCTAAAAATGCATGGTTTAGTTTTTAATTGGAAATTATGAGTTCATTCAAGAATGCTCAAAACCCTGGAGGATGCCCCTATTAATTAGAGGAATTACCTAATTATTTATTATGCATCCATTGCTGACACAGGTGTGTAATTAAGCAGACACTTACACAATCTCCAAATATAAACATTAACAGCAGATTGGGTGGTTGCGCAGAAAGGGTTAGTGATATTTAACAAAATGTTTGCTTACAGCTATACAAGTTACAGGACATACCTGAATGAGTTCACATCATCTCACAACAGCTTTTATTTTTACACAAACATTTTGTTGAATAAATGGAAAGATGTCGCTTTCAGATTTATCAAAGAGAAAAAACAAAGGTCTCATTTTATAGTAGTCTCAAATAACTTGAGCTTGAAGATACAATATTTATAACAATATTTTATTAAACCGAGTTTATACAAAACATTGGGTCATGTTCACAGAGGAATATTAGTACAATACACATTTGCTAGTAAATTCTAATATTTATATGTAACAATATAATTTATGATTTTTAATATGGTTCATCAAGAATCATGATAAACCTTCAAATGTGTTTTAAGATTGGAAGATTGATTGAATTTCTTCCCACAATGGACACAAATAAACGGTCTTTCTCCACTGTGAAATCTTTGATGTTTCCTAAGGTTACTTGCATCTGAAAACCTTTTGTCACAGTACGTACAGCTAAATGGTTTTTCTCCAGTATGAACTCTCTGGTGTATTTTAAGACCAGTTGAACGAGTACAACTCTTCCCACAATATTTGCATACAAACCTTTTCTTTCGTGTTCCAAATCTTGCATTCGTCTTCATACTTTCTGATGTACTAATACATTTATAACCAGGTATAAACACATCGACATCTGCGGCATATGATCTTGGTGCTGTTGAAAACGCTCCCGCTGTCATTTGTGCATCCATTGGACAGCCCTTGGGGACCCTGCCTGTCTCAGTGCTCCTTCTCTGCCCACTTTCACCATCATGTTTGTGTTGCATGTGAACCACTCCCAGCTCTGTGTCTTTCTTCCATGCTGAACACACATCATACTCCCCACTGAAAGACAATGAGTTTGTCTGAATAATTTTGTGCTTCTCATCTAGAGATCCAAAATGAGGGAAACAATTATCATATGTTTTCTCTGCAGGCGGAGCAGACTGTGGCTCTGGCTGAACAGACAAGGTCTTCATTTTACAGCTATATATAGTATGTTCAGTGTCCATTTCTCCCTTACTTTGAGCAAAAGACCTTGACTGTTCGGGACCCTCATACATGATGTATTCAGAACTCAGGTTGTTCACTGGTTGTGGGTTGTGTTCGGAGATTGCATGCTGGGATCTTTGGTTTCTAATCTCTTTCTCCGTTTTTAGATCAGCATCCAATCCACTGTTCTCCCAAAAATCATAAGTGATCCCCTGTGGCACAGAAAGACTTTCCTTGTCTAAAATAAGAGCAGTTTTCTCAAAATCCATAGGCATCTGCTTTGTTCCTAGAGAGGAGGATTAAAAAAGCTCACACATGACAAAATTTATTACATCTGCAAATGTCTGATATAAGATTAGTAATACAACAAAAAAATAAAAATCTTATTTGGCAAGGATGTGACTGGCTATTTGGTGGGTACTTGGGCAAACAAACTGGGCTGCCTAAATATAAACATGGGGCCCGTTTCACAAACCAGTTGTTCAGACTTAAGGTACCTCACTTTAAATGGACTTTATCTTTGTTCACTTATGTTAGTCCAGACTACCTTAAATCCGACACTTTATCCAGCTAAGCAAGAAATCCCGCTTTGTGAAACGGGCCCCTAGATTGAAACTAATCTGAACACATTAAAACTGAGAAACAACAAACCTTCCAGCCATACTCAAATATTTTTTAAAGTTACAACTTACAAGTATTTTAGCACAATTCACCTACTTTGGTCACTGACGGTGATGTCCACATCTTCAACTCTGCTACCAAAGCCCTCTTCAACATCTTCCTCCTTGATAAACAGAGATTCTGGCTTTCTCTCAACTACAGCTACACACTGGAAGACAGTTTTGTGGTAAATGATTCAGATGGTATACATTTGGACTAATATAATTCCGTCTAATAATTAGATAACACCTGGAATATGACAAACTTAGGATACAGTGCTAGATGGAATGACACCTACATATGAAAGCATTACAATGTGTGTTAATATACACTCACCTAAAGGATTATTAGGAACACCATACTAATACGGTGTTTGACCCCCTTTCGCCTTCAGAACTG
>JAAGVU020000049.1:9907216-9917421 GCA_011763525.2 Mormyrus iriodes
GTACAGCACAAGTGTCAATAGGGCTGGTTATCATTCAGAATTTTTTGATACCCGTACCAGAACGATACCTTGATTTCGATACCAGTTCCTGAACAATCTTTTTTTGCTACCGATCTGTTTTTAAATCGATTTCAACAACAAAAATACATTAAACCTTACAGCTACACACACAGACACATACATACATATACGCATACACATACATACATGCATGCATACATGCATGCATGCATGCATGCATACATACATACACGCATGTACACACACACACACACACACACACACACACACACACCAATTCTCGCTCTCTCCGGGTGTTTCACGTGATATACGATGACGTGTCAGCCATTGTATGTGGGCATATTTACAAGTCGAACTGGTGCGCCTGGTTATAACATTTAGTCACAGTGTGTCCAAAAATGGTGGCGAAATGCGACCGCGGTGTAGAACCCTATGGAGTCACACTTTGGATTTCTTAGGCATTTTTTATACTACGTAGCAATTAAAAATAACACCACACAAGCGAGCCTGTTCACAAGTTTGTCTCCGGCCTTACAGTTTTCCTCTATGACGTTAATGTGTGACGTTCCTTTAGACAGCCAATCACCAGCGACTTTAGATCTTTACACGCGCACGCTTCATGCTTATTAATTCACAGACGCCGAGATCTACTGTCTGGGAATTTGGCACGAAATATAATTAATTTTTCGATTCTCGATAACGCATTTCGGTTGGTACCACAAAAGTACCTAAGTTCGGTACCCAGCCCTAAGCGTCAAAGCAATTTCTAAAATATTTTTAAAACAAAAAGAATAATCTTTACATAAAACATCAAACTTACACACGAGATCAAACATAATAATCCCCGTCAGAAACGAAGGCGTACAGCAGCCTGCAGGTTAGGTTACCTGGGGCACGGTCAGTGCAGCTTGTAAGGAGGTGTCAGTCGCGGCGCATACGCCATCTCTCCACACACCCACACCCAGATGCATGTCAAGGTCTCTCCCTTTGTTGGGAAAATTAGCCCCTGGGACAGCGCAAGGAAATTCGGGTATTTCAGTATCAGAAAAATGTACAGCTAGATAAAAGGCTAGGAGGCACATGCCTATCAGCGAAAACAATAAAATGTTAAACTAAAACATCTCAAACGACCCCGTACCCTGTAATTTGTCGCGATCCTGGATATCAGAGTCAGAACAGCTATTTATTGCATCGACCCGGTTTGTTCCACTTGTCTCTCTATATTCTTGTGCAAGTACCAGTTCCAGCATCTTCAATTTTCCCTTCAAGTCTTCATTTTCTTTCTGCTTTTGAGATATCTCCAGCCGTAACACTGCATAACCATCATCGACAAGCCTGCAAATTTCGGTCATGGCTGCCTTGGCTAACTTGTCCATGACAGAGCCTAACTGCTCATGGAAACCAGCATGGTAAAGCATCGTGCTACGATGAATACCAGATGAAACAAAGTTTTCTCCCTAGACAGCCGACTACAGTCTATTCATTGGCTAAATTTGCAGGGTAAATCTGGGAGATTTAAGTAATTAGTTGTTGTCATGACGTAAATTTTCCGCGATTTCAGTGTACACATGACTGGCGCGTTTCTTATATGTCACTTCCTGTTTTCGTTGGACACTTGTCTTGAAGCGAAACGTGAAAGCGAAGATGCGTTTTTCTTTTTTGGACTGACGCATTTATACAGCCCGAATAACGATGAAGCTAATGCTGAGCATTTTCGTGACTTCCTGACACATACAATGCCTTCTGGGTAATGTAGGTATACTTAATGAGCATACTACCTTATCCAGATCCAAGACCACCTCTCCCGGAAGTGCCAGGAGTTATTTTTAAGAAACTTTATTAATAAGACATAGAAAAATAATGCAGTAAAAAAGTGCTATACAGTTCAAGCAGGAGTTCCTATCCAAAACAAAATCACACCTTTTAACGAAGGATATTTATAACTTATCCATAGGATACAATTAAACATCAATTAATCATAAAAAATAATAAAATATTGTTGGAAGAGAAAAAAGAAACAGGATTGAAATGTTGGAACAACAAAATAAAAGAATATAACGGTGGAGAAAGGCAGGCAAATTACATAATATTTAATAAAAATAAATTACTGACCATCGGGTTAGACTAAATTGTATTGAGACATAATTAAGTTTCCTGGCATGGGCATTTTTGACCTTTTTTAAACGTTTGTTAAAAAGATAAAATTCATTTTTTTCTATGCATTTCACAATAGGTGTAGGGGGGCAGATTTGACAAAGCAACATTTATGTATATAATATTTTATGATGACGATATTATTAACTAACAATTCAATATACTTGTTCTTCAGGGTAACTCCTAACCAGATAGCTCTGAAAGAGAAGAAATCTGTTTATGGACTTGGAGCTTGTCCTGGATCATGTCACAAGCATAAGACAAATGCTGTGTTGTTGCTACATTTGTGATGCATAGATAATTATCGACATGCAGTACTATCTTTTAATGTACTTTATGTTTAGGCTAATTGTTCTCATCATCAATATCTCAGATTTTCCATAGTTTTAGGGATTAAGTGTCCTTGTTCGACCAGGGAACATCTTATTTACCAAATATTGGCTAAAAATGGATTATTATTGCAGCTTTAGTCTAAAAAAAATCAACATAATTCATGTACATTTGTAATTTAGGTGTTGGTGTGTTATCTCGATTGTTTTCGATAAACTAAATAAATATTGTTGGGATGTTCTGTGTCACCTTAATAAAGTTTTTAATACAGCAATTTAAATTATATTAATTAAACTCATTCAGTTCAAGTACATTACTATTTCCATTCATCAGATGCACAGTTGGTCATATTTGTTTTGAGGAAGGGGTTTACAGCAAGTGGCATCAACATAGACCACAGGCAAACAGTCTTCAGCACATCAGAGGAACAGGGCAAGGGCACGCACATATATATACTTGTAATGAGGGCTATATAAGGGACAGGTGTGGATCATTACTAATTTGCTAAACACCAGGGTTAGGGGTTATGAGGAACTGGTGACAGTCATTAATGACTACAAAGGACTCAAACACTAGGAGATACTGAAAACCCAGTGAAACAGGATGGCCAGCAACACCTCCCCCAACGTGCTCTCTGTAGGTGAGAGCAAGCTAGCTGCAAAGGGCAGCCACCTATAGCCACACTAACAGAGCTGGGGGTTAAGGGCCTCACTTATGCATGTGCCACAGACATGCTAAGGTTGTGCTCAAACCAGTGACCTTCTGATCACAGACATAGAGACTTAGCCCACTGAGCTACATGTTGCCCCCCTAAAGCAGGGACTGAGCCTGACACTCCCAGACTGATAAGAACTAATCAGGCTAGTGGTTAGCCCCAACAGCTGTACTGTGCTAACTACAAAAGTGGATAGTGTATATTGCCCTATTTTTAAATGTGTTTTGACAATGTGATTTCTGTACATTCTGGACTGTTGTGTGGACAGTGAAGATGTGCAATAAACTGTAGATTTTGGAGCAAGATATATTTTATGTGAATGTTTTAATATTAGTTTATAAAAATATTATAGGCTTTATTTGACCTGATTTTAACCTGATCACAGCCAATTTTCTCTATTCAAAGACACTAAATAAATATAGAAATTAAACTTTCTCTTCTTTTTCAGTAGACCACAGTCTTTTATGGACAAATATGAGGATGCCTCAGTCATATTCACCTGAGCAGGCAAAGATTTTTACTGACAGCATTTTGAGATGCTCTTCACATGCCATCTATATGTTCACTTTTTATATTTTGAGTTTTTCACTAAATGTTTACTGTTGAATGGAGTGGTGCCCCCTTGGCTAGTGCTCTGTGCTGCTAATCGCAAGGTTGCTGGCTTGAATCCTATGAATACCAGGAGTGATTCTACTTTGTTGGGCCCTTGAGCAAGGCCCTTAACCTGCATTGCTTTGTCCTGGCTATGATGTTAATCTGCTACCAGCTGTGCAAGCAGGTCCTCCAACTTACAGGGAAAATGTGAGGGTTGGTGGCAGGATTGGCACTCCAGCCACCAGAAAAAAATTTCACACCATTCCATTCAAGCTAGTGTGGTGCTGAGGTATTGCACGGCCCTATTACACTTGGGTTCTCATCCCTGAGGTGGTTTGTTGTGTGGTGGGTGTGGCAACATGCTGTATCAATACCTCTCTTTACCTTAGCAGTATTTACAGATGCAAAATCACAGTTAATGCACTAAACAGGAGTGGATTACACTTAAAAAAAAATCTTTTGATCAAATTTGCAAATTTGTGCAATAAAATTTAGATTTTCATAATATGAAAAACACTATTTGTTTATTCAAAGACCTGGCTGGGATAAGTTCTTTCATTCACACTTGAACAAAATGCTTATTTTATCCAATTACTTGGTTAATTATAAAAATAATAAAGAGAATAATTAATAATCAAAAAAATAATTAATCCCAAGATGTTAGTCTCACACCATGTGACCAGATCTGAAACCTCCTTCCCATAGACCATCTCATAGTCGCTGCTGATCAGACTAGTGACTGCTGTCATCCTCGAATATGATGATGATGCATCTGGTTTAGGGTCGGCCCTGTGTGTTCTAGTGCCCTAGGTAAGGTTCTCCTAAGCGTCCAACCCCCAGAGCAGCAGAAACAAATTTTATTTCATTCATATTAGAAACATTACTGTGGCACAGGGTATCTGACTGCTAACTAGCATATCTCGCATCTGTTTCACGAGAAAAGTAGTAAAATATTTAAACTAGTCTAAATAACTGTAATGTGATGGAATATATTTCTTCAGATTTTTTTCTCTGGCTATTATGTGCCCCCTAAACAAATGGTGCCCTAGTCGATCGCCTATGTTACCTATAGGGCATGCTGGCCCTGATTTGGCAGGGACACAGTCACATGTGAACAGGGAGTACAGCATCAGCCTGAGTAATCATCCTTTACACATTTTATTTGCACCACTACTAAAGTAATATTAAACAGTAAACAATGCCTTTTAAATATTTATAAAGGACAAAAGACAGACAATAAATACAAATTTGATATATTTAGAGAGCGCACTTGCTGAGGTTTGAGATCTGATCATTAACAGCTGTTGATTGGTAATGAGCATCTGCTCGCCACTTCCTCCTCAGCTATGCGCAGGCAGGTCTGCATTACTGCAGCTGCACAGTCTCACAGCTATTCTCACCTTAAACAGAAGTAATAGGCAAGCGGCTAAGATAAGTAGAACAGATGGATAGTGATCCACATATCAAACAAACTGCTAGCTTATACAAAAAGCACTTTATACAAGGTCTAGCACAAAAACAACAAGACTAACCCTATAGCTTTGGAACCAAGAGTGGGAGGAGAGAGACAAACAGATGTCTATAGAACATGTGCTGTCCTGTCACAGTGTTACAAGGCTCAGCTCCATTGCTTCACCTACTGCAAGTGGACGCATTTTCAAATATAGGTGTGTTCTTACCCTCAGTTGGAAAATGTTGTACTGCAAAAGTGAAAAAATGGGTTAACATCAAGTTTCTTGTTAAACTGAAGAAATCTACAATGGAAACTTTTCAATTATTGACTGAGATTGTATGTCTCATACATGTGTTTTTCAGTGGCCCAAACGATTTTCAGAGGGTTAGAGAAAGCAACACTGACAGAATGCAAGATGAGATTCGAAAAGACTGGAGGTTGAGTGTTCGAACAGTAGCTGGAAGTCAGTTTAGAATTGCTTTGAATGTTGGCAGCATCGTATGTAGGTGTGTGTGAACTCAGAAGGGAACTATTTTGAAGGCGATCGTAGTTGAGTTTCTGAAATTGTTAAATAGAAAATGTTACAGGCACACTTTCATTTTTTTGTGTCAGACCTCATATGTGTCCTTTTAACCATTTTTCACAGCTTAGAAACAAACAGGAAAAAAAAAAGGACTATAAAAGGACTTTAATTAGGCACACCAGACCTATGGATATGATAACAGTTGTTGGCAATGACTGAGTTGGGGAACACCATGCACTACACTGTCCCCCCAAAGGTTGACCGCCCTGGTGACCACCGCATTCAGTTCCCATCTCTGCTCTGAAACAAATCCCAGAGGTCTGATGGCAGCTGCTGGTGTGGCCAAGTGCTGGAGAGGCTGGGGAGACTGGGAGACTGGCAGACACTGGGCTGTTAGTGTTGTAGGTCCCCCGATGCTGGCCCTTGGACTTACATGACTTGGTGGGAACCTGCTGCCCCTTCTGCTCCCTGGATTGACTGGCCTCATATAGCCACTCCAGGTCCCGCTGGTACTGGCCACGCTGCTCCTCCAGCTTGTGGCACTCCCTAGTCAACTGGGCCTCCACTGTTAGGCACACCACCTTGTGGTTGAGCAGCGCAGCCTCCGTGGCTTTGGCCTCCTGCTCTTGGAGGTCGCATTTGCGCTTCCACTCAGCCAGCTGCTCTCACAGCTTCTCCAGGGTATACCTCTGCATGTCCTCCCACAGCCACTCCTTGACCACTCGCTCTGTGCTCGCTGCGCATCCAGCGTTCCTGGGCCAGCTGGGCCTCTAAGGTGTGACATGCCTCTTCGTGGCCGAGTAGCACTACCTAGTGTAACAGTAATGCTATCTCTGCTACCTTGGCCTGATGTTTCTGGTGGTCGCACTTGCACTCTCAGCTGGCCAGCTCCTCCCGGGGCTGGTCCCAGTCCTGCTGGCTCCAGGAGGAGCTGGCCAGGTAGGAGTGCAAGCCAGCCAAGCCTGATGAAGACAAAAGTCAGTGAAGACAGAGAAGGAGCTGTGATCCTTAGGGAGCTGTGGACCTGTAGGAGAAGTCACTAAACAGCTTTGCGATGCTTTAACAGTTGAAAGATATAAGATGGCTACACACAACTTTACAAATCCTGTTAAAGGTGGTGGTTATCTTAGGCCTCTTGGTCCCTGGTACTGGTACTGTCTTCCTTCCCTTGTCTGGTTTGCCTTGTTAAATTTTGTTTCCAGTTAGCCTAGTGTTGTTGTTTCTTGGTTCCAGTTAATAACACTTGGTTATTAAATAGGTACGGTAGCACTGTAAGCTAGGCAAGTTATGACTTTTGTGATGATAATGCTATTTGATGCGTACCAGAGAGTTTCAGGATGTCAGCAAGGAAATGGCTTGGGCTACCACAGTGGTTCCAGCTGTCCTGGAGGAGGTCCCATATATATGCTAAGCACTCATTGGCTGTTATTCCTTCACTGTCTGGTCAAACTCCACAACAATCATCTGTACTTGGTTTAAGTCAAGTGGCCAGGTCATGTGATGTCACACAATCATTCTCCCTTGTAGGCAGCTTGGGGTGTCGAAATTTTGACTGGTACTGTATACTGCAATATTTTAGTTCGGCCAAATTTATGGTGGGTGCCCCCCACTAGGTGAATTTAATCATGGGTGCCCCCCAGCCAGGATTTCTATATACTGTAATTGTGTTGCATTTGAAAATACTGTTAAAGTACCACGTACTGTGGAATGACAGTTTGAAAGAACAGATACCGCTTAAGCCTAGCATAAGGGGGCTAGAGATAGATTTTGGGTGGTGTAGAAGGAGTAGTGATTAGATAGGTGAGTGCTGCTGACAGGGTCATCCAGGCAATACATCACTGTCATTTTTTGTCAGCTTCTTTACCGTTTTTGAGCATACTCATCTTAACTGTACGTACATTCTCTTTCAGTAACTGCTTATCCTAATCAGGGTCACGGGGGGTCCGGAGCCTATGGGCGCAAGGCAGGGAGCAACCTAGGGTGGGGGCGCCAACCCATCACAGGGCACACTCACACATCCAATTAACCTCAGCATATCTTTGGACTGTGATGTGAAACCAGAGTACCCAGAGGAAATGCCACAACGACAAGGGGAGAACTTGCAAAGCTGTCAGTCTTCATTACAAACATGTATATGGCATGCATTTTATAAATTCGATACTGGTATTTAAATGAATTTTCCCCATACCATTCATGATTTTATTACGGCACACTGAGATAAAAATAAGAAAAAGTTCAAATGATCAATATGTATATGAATTTGATATTTATTCACAATATATGTGAATCACATGCGTATTACCTGGCTATTAATGAAGATGGCAAATAATTAAAGACAATTTTAAAAATAAATATACCAGACAAATAGTTATTATGATAAATAATTACATGAACACAGCCTAAATAATATGCAAAGCAATGCTTTCTTTGTTGCGGTAATGCTACTGAGCCACAATTATGTAAACGCTCAGCCAACAAATGGAATATTCTGACAATACACTGACACACAGTGAAGCACTCGCATCGGCCAGCCATGCAGACACTACTGATAAAATAAAACCAAAAGTAACCAATAATTATTAATAAAGTGCATTTATATAAACTGGACATTTATTGTGTTCCAGATTGATTGATCTGGTCTGATTATCTAAACATCATTTCATGATAACATTTCATGATACAGAAAGCCATGTGTTTTCCTAATACATAATAAAGATTACTGCAGTTTAAAAATAGTCCGACATGATTTAGCAAACATCATCCTAAAATATTAATATAAGTAACACATTTCCATATTAATTTACCACAATTTAATTTCTTTAATCATAAATTATTTGCCATGATATTTTCAAATCCATTAAAATCAAAAGGCTTATTTTGTCCTTTGCAGAATCAGTCTGATAGACAATTAATTTAAAAAATGAATAAAACTAAAAAATGTAGCAGAGTACATTTATATATAATTATTTAAGAACAAAAAAAGAACCATAAAGACCCTTCTCACTGTTACATGCATTGAATCATTTTCACACAATGGACTTAAAAACTAGTGGCTACAATACACATTATGTGTAGCTGTTGTGTATTCTGTACTGGAGAGTGGAGAAGCGTCTCCTGTGCCAGTGTCTCTGAAGGGCCGCGCAGCAGCCGCCCAGCAGGCACTGCGAGGGACAGGAGGGCACCGATGTCAGGCACTTATTACACCCATCAAATATAGAAAAATAATCACAATACTGAACTCACAAATGGAAACATTAGAGAGGCTCCTACTAAATAAAGTATTGATGATATTTTGATATTATGATATCATAATGATATTATGTCATATTACATCATGGCTCTGTTAAATTCTCAAATGTGATTGATCAGAAGGGTGTTACCTACACGTAGTTTTACACACGTAGTGCCCAACTGTCAAATCACAGTAATAAATCAAAATATAATATAATATAATATAATATTTAAATGCATATAATTATTTTGTAAAACTCACACAAAGGAGAATCCAGAAGGGAAAGAGCAGGATGAGGATGCCACATGGGATGATAATGGCCAAAGCCCATGCTGGGAAGCGACCTCCCACAGGGGTGATGTGAGCCCCCGGAGTGGTGAGCAAAACGCTTTGGCTGGGTGGATATATTGTTATCACTGCATTGGTATCAGCCAAACCTGAAAGAATAAAACTGATTATTAAATGATTTTAAGCAATTTAATCAGATGATGTCAGACAGCAACAATAAACCTCTCCATTGTCGTGTTTGAAACAATTTTTCCAATAAAACAAATCAGCTTAATAATTAGACACTTTATTAATCCCTATGAAGAAATTCTCTTTTACACCTCCCCCAACTTGCTCTCTGTAGAGGAGAGCAAGCTGGCCATGAAGGGCAACCACCCAGGGAGTTGGGGGTTAAGGGTGTTGGTCAAGGACCCACAGATGTGCCAAGGCTGGGCTCAAACCAGCAACCTCCCAATCACAAGCACAAAGGCTTAGCCCTTTGAGCCACATGCTGCCCCTTAAGCCTCACCGAAGTATCAAAATTTAAACAATGTTTTGATATGATACAAATTTGTAAATGCTGGAAAACAGGTTGCACTGATTTCAATTCTAAAGCATGATTTGCAGAACAAACTCAAATGCCCAGGGAATTGGCACTGTGGATCTCTGTGGCGGTGCTGCAGTCTAAAACATACCAGAGATTTTCAGGATATTTGAAAGGAAAAGGCTGGGATTGTTAATATCGCCGTCTTGGAACACATAGTTAAAGTCAACAAGTATCAGGCTCTCATTCTGCTTGCTCCTGTGAAAACATACAAGAACAGGGTAAACATCCATGGAAAACATCTGCAGTAATGATACAAATACTTTGACTGGGAATTTGTTTTTCATTTTTAATCATCAGATGCTTATGGTT
>JAAGVU020000049.1:9917521-9934167 GCA_011763525.2 Mormyrus iriodes
CACGGGGAGAACATGCAAACTCCACACACATGGAACCCGGGCAGAGACGTGAACCCTGATCCCAGAGGTGTGAGGCACTGGAAAGAACATAAAAATAAAATACAAAATTAACAAATGGGATCACTTAACCGTAAATATGATTTTCGCCTATTAGATGCCGAACCCGCCTCCGCAGTTCATAATATTACCATTTTATTTTTATTTGTTCTATAAAACACCTACGCGCACCAATATGTGTGCATGTCATTGGTACTGGGACGAGCAATGGCATAAGGCAAGAGAAAAGTTGCGTTACCGTAAACGCTAGAGTATCTTGATACTAAAGAGTATCTTGAAAAGGGTTATATAAATGTAATTTTCATTCATTCATTCGCTCTTAACGTGGGAGAATGTCCTATGTGCTTCATTATGGACTACTAAGGACTATTCCAAGGTACTTTTTGGGGGAAAATATATTAGATTTATATTTAAATGAACCTGCACTGTTGACTCGTGTCAACCTCATTGACCAAAGTTTTAATGTACTGTGATTTTGGCACATTTACAGAGGTGTGTGCTTTCCAGGGGCGTCGGAAATAGGGGGAACGCGTCCGCCCTAATCGGCAGAAACCACCCCTTTCTTCCCAGTGAAAAAATAAACATATAATCAACAGCGCGTTCCTTTAGAGACAATTTAAGATAGAATTTATGAACAATGTAGTGTCAAGGTTTCGGGAAATGAACCCTTGATCCTTATTGTCAATCATTTGAAATTCCTCTGTTTTTAATGTAATTTTAACTTTAGTTGCACTCTATGGTAATATTTTAGCGCCCTGGAACTGGTAATGCTTTAGTACTTTTTCTAACCATTACACCACTTGCTGGCATAAAGTTACAGTTATCTTTGGAATTTTACAAAAATAAATAATTTACAATAATTTAAATAATACATCACGTAATGGCGTCCTTAGTTGTACTCGTACAGATGATAGCAGAAAAGAAACAGCGTGTGTTAAACTTAAAAGTACTAAGGGACTAGGAATGGGAATGAATTATTTCAAAGTAAATGAAAATTCAAATCTGGTGTTAATGCTCTACTAAAGAATGTCCATTGGTTTGGTTGGGGATTTTTGATACGATATATCAAATAAAAATTACATAAATAAAAGTAAATTCAATAGCCTAAGCAATGAACAGTATTTTTTTTAAAGTATCCATACCGGCGTGAGCTAAGGCAACATAAGCGATCGTCAACATAAGAGCGCTATTTGATTAAGGGCGCCGTGACATTACAAGTAGGCTATTTACATTACTTTTAACGTTTAACTACTTGGATATAAAGAATTACTCTATAACCATTACGAGCTAATAGTAAAACAGTGCGAGCTGGCTACCTACCCTGTACGTATTAGGCTAAATGGTTTTTGGTTTTTAAACATAAAAGAACTAACTAAACACTTTCTGCTGCTCGGGAGGATGGGGGGAGGGGGTGCGCCCAGCAGAATCTCGCCTAGGGCGCAAGAACACCTACAGCAGACCCTGTTTTCGGATGTTCTTGACTTTTCGGGGCTGTCTCTGTTGAAAGTCTCACTCCATGTGACTTACGGCACTCCTTTATGACAAAGGCGCGGAACACATTTTCCTTTGTGTGACATTAAGGGTTTCACTGACAGGTGGCAAACCCCCACCTTCCAGTGTCGTACGCTGCTTTCTGGTCCTGGTTTCTCACGCCGCGAGCTTCACCATGCGGCGCTTTCGGTGAGGCCAAAGCTGCGCTACTTTAAGAAATGCAAGGAAATTCTGGCGGCGTAAGGTCGGCATTTGCGACGTCACCAGATCATTAACATACATTTTATATGTTACATATTACTTTTAGTGCGTTTGCAAATTGTGGGATAGACCTATATTGCAGAATATATACATTTGAAAAATATTCAAGTGTTATCAGTCATTAGAAATATTTTACATTGTTCTGTTTGCACGAAAAAAAAATATTTTGACTATACTTATTATTTTCAAATAAGGATATCTGAATAGTCAATTTTTACAAAAAATAATAAATTTGCACTATTATCATGCCATCCAAGCACCGGTTCCTTAACCGGTCTCTCTGTTTCACACACACTTATTACAAGATTACATTATTTTCGTAGATTTTATATTATTATTTATGAATGAACCAAACTGTATTCTAATAAGCATTTTAATAAACGGATCCTTCACAGCCTACGCTGTCACTGACATTGTAGTGAAATTGCACTCGCCCACTTTACGCAATAATGTGAGCGAGTGGAGTTTCAGTTTAATCCGTCCCTGTTTTCCGTTGTGCGACGTGTTACTGTTCTCGTTACTACGTACTGTGGCGTGTCACCTGTATTTTTGTTGTTGTTGTTGTTGTTGTTGAAGAAATGCACCCAGCTGAAATAACACGCATAATTCCGTTGTAATTTTTACAATGACAATAAAGACGTTCTACTTTATTCTCCTGTTCTAAATATCGTTCTCCTGTAACTGATCCTGTGTATAGGCATTGACCCTGCACGCGTAGGCTTACTTAACAGCAAGCCTTACTCTGGGATTTAAACATAACATCGACCCATATTAGGATAACAAGTTTTATCTGATAATCCTTTCCAGATTGGATCGTAGTGGTTTTATGTTTGGTTAGGAAAGATTGGGAAATTTGCTGACATCAGTTTGAATAAAGATTTCACTTCTTAAAACGGATCCTAGAATTAGATAAATAGGCACACAGTTAATGTTTTATTAAGTAGACTGCACTTTCAAACAACTTCTTTGCTTGCAAAAAAAATACCCAAAAAATGAAAGGAATTTTGTATAAAACAAAAAGTGGAAGCAACTATATGCAGACGTGCGCGGTATTTCTGCAATCTGCTTCATTACGCAGACTTAATTACTACCATCAGCTTCATCAACATCATCAAGTTATTATCCTCAGGGTTTCACATTCTAAATGTATATATCAGTATAAATGATAGCGCATTAGAACAAAATAAATCTTGTATGGCGCTCAGAGGAATTTGGTTTGAGCTGCAGGTATGATTAGTCATCACCTGTACGTTTTAAAATGCACATAAGTCAATAGCTATTTGGACCGTACTGTCGTGATGATGGGAAACCCCTCCTTTTTAAACACACACCGAGAGCACGTGGATCCATTAAGTGGGGGCTGGAGCTGTGGAAGCAGGAACCTGTCAAGCCGTACGTCTCATTAAAGTTTGGTGTCTCTGAGGAAACTCCTCCTGTTTCTGCATTCAATTAATTGTTGTGCTTTGCTCTTTAAGACCCACAACCCAGTCACCAATTGGTGTAGTGTTTCTATAACTCGTCTTCACCCAGTCATTATTAACTTGTTAGCATCCGCACGCTTCTCTTATTCCTTGAGACTGTTTGTCCTCTTGGAGTAAATCAGATCATGGACACGGTTCTTCCTATTCTATAAGGACCTGGAGCGGCTTAAGAGATTTCCAACGGAATACAATTCTGTATGAGAAGCCAAGTTTTCATCCACTGTGAAGCAGGATGGCATTGAAAAAGTTTTTTAGATTGTGGAACTGTTAGGTGGGCTGCTGAATGTAATATAAAACCTCGATACTAATAGTAATACTTTTGCGACGGTACGATGACGTCTAGTCACAACGCGAAAGCAGACCGCCTGTTGCAACCCAGCATCGATCAGAGGAGAAGATGCCGTCTAGATCAGCTTCCCCCGCCCGCAAACTCCAGCAAGCCGCTTACTCCGTTTAGCATTGAAGATATTTTAAACAAACCGTCCATAAAGAAGTCCTTAGCCGCTCTCTGTCCATCCAGGGCCGTGGAGAAAGCAACTGCCTTGAATGGAGCTAATAACGGAATTAATTCCCCGTCATCTCCGCTGTGCGCTTTGGAGGAACTGGCCAGCAAAACTTTCAAAGGCCTGGAGGTCAGCGTAATACAAGCTGCCGAAGGTATTCATTTTTGTCCTCTGTTAAAATTACATTTGTGTTCCTCTCGTATTCCCAGTATTCCTAAATGCTGTGGGTATGGAAATATCCAATACGGATCCCGTTTCCATCGGTTGCACTGACCGATGCACACATATTGCTGGTGCATTTAGTTTCTATTTAATTGTTACTCAGCCTATTCATCATGAACCTTAGATATCATAGTTATAAGAAGGCAAACGATGTATAGGCCTAGCATAATCGTGGCAAGTAGAAAACAGATTCACGAACTAAAGAAATGGTTACAAGAACTGAGCTCGATATGTTTAAATTGTTTAGAATTCGATCATATTTACAAAATTATGTAAGAGATTGTATGGTGATATTATTATTGCTACAGTGTAAATGTCTGTATCTAACGATGAATGTCACTAATAACTTGGGGTGCGTTTCCCGATAACGATGACTCTTAGCGTCTTACGAAGACTAAAGATATAGCTTACTACAGGTATGTCTAGTCCCTCGTCTGTTTCCCGAACAATCTCTTATGCTTAAAAAGCTTGCTCTTAAGAGCGACCTTATTAGACACCTGATTGGTTGACATCGATGGCTCGAGAAATGATTATTCAATACTGTTTGACTGCCGCATGAGAGAAAGTGGTGTTCTTTATAAAAACAACACTGCAGGAATGCTTTAGAATATTGCATTACTGGAAAGAACCTAAAAATAAAATACAAAATTAATAAATTGAATAATCTAACCGTAAATATGATGTCATTGATATTGGGACGAGCAATGGCACAAAACGAAAGAAAAGCTTGTCTTACCGTTTTACCACAACAGAATGTCCTATGTGCTGCAGTATTGACCACTAAGGACTATTCAGGGTGCTTTTTCGGGGAAAGTATATTACACAAATATGTAACTGGACCGGCAGTGCAGACTCTTATCAACCTCATGAACTATAGTTTTGATATACTGTGACTTTGGCACATTTAGAGAGGTGTGTGCATTCCAGGGGCGTCGGGAAAAAGGGGCAACGCGTCCGCCCTAATCGGCAGAATCCAGCCCCCAATAATTAAATAGCGCGTTCCTTACCTTTCATTATGAATCCGCTTGTTACTGAGGCCGTTTCACTGCGCATTCAGAGCACGAGGGTGAAGCCTAACGAATACTGTAGTCATGTATCAGACACAATCATTTTTATCATATGGATATGGATTAGTTACTTTTAGTTAAGTGATGGTTGGTTGTGAAACTGTACCCTTAACGATGTTAGTCTTATTTTAAATGAGCAGGATGACCCGACGGCAGAGATAAGAGACAGCTAAGGGAGGCTCAGACAAACCTTACGAAAGAATATCTTCTCTTAACTAAGAACTTTTCGGGAAAACCGTCGGAACGTTAACGGAAAACTTAAGGTAGAACTTAAGTAGCGTCAAGGTTTCGGGAAACGCACCTCTGACTAGTAATATGTCAAATCCTTTTTTGATTGTACAGTTCTTAAGTGTGGTAAATTTCATTAGAATTCGCCTGTATCAGTGACAAAGCTCCATCAAGTAGGCCTATTATTTAATCGCAATTTTGTACAGCAACAACATCACATTGATGCAGGTGTAAATTGCCATTCGATCTCATACGTTTGGATAAAAACTTTGGGGTCATTATTGCCTGAACCGCATGTCTTACGAACAGAAACCGAATAACATCACGAAATTGACGGAAAGGCTCGAAGCCACAATGCTGGAACTGTAAACGGACAGCGCTGTTTTATTATTATTATTATTATTATTATTATTATTATTATTATTATTATTGGCGCAACAGTAAATTTCAATTATTTTGTAAGTATTTTAAAGTAGGCCTAATTAATTCTTGTTCTTTTTGACATTTAAGGTCGTGAACATGTGAATACATTCGGCCAGAAACATCCGTCAAAAAAGCTACGGAAGTCCCGGACCGCATTCACTAATCATCAGATCTATGAATTGGAAAAGCGGTTTTTGTACCAAAAATATTTGTCCCCCGCGGACAGGGACCAGATAGCGCAACAACTAGGCCTTACCAATGCACAAGTAATCACCTGGTTCCAAAACAGACGTGCTAAGCTTAAGAGGGACTTGGAGGAGATGAAAGCAGACGTAGAGTCACTTAAGAAAATCCCTCAACAGACTCTTCAGAAGCTGGTTACCATGACAGACATTGATGACCCCAAAGGAAATTCAGGGGACATCTCCTCTTGCAATTTCCCCATTTCCCGAGACCGTGGAGTTCTCCTTCGACCTTCTTTGCTACGTAGAAGCCAAACCATGGAGGAATTCTCAGAAGAAGACGAAGAGATTGAGGTGGACGATTGAAAATCATGGGCGATAAAGTGATTTGCGAGTATTTTCAGTCTTACACTGAACATTATTGGGCTAATATAAAAGACATCTGTAAGGAACTGACATTTGACGTTAATTTTTGGGACTTTGTAGAGGGTCCAACAAACCTTGATGGAATGAAAATGAAGGCAAGATTCATAAGATGACTTGCTGGCTTTCATGCGTGCCGAACTCCGTAAACACAGCAGCGGCAAGTCAAACTTTTTTCAAGTATCGAATTGAGTGTTTAATTTGTTAGAACTAAATGACATTTGATTCTTTGGATATGGTTGGTAATAAAGGTATATCTACACGAACTGTTTCTCAGATATTTTCAAAATTGTACTGTGAAGGAAGATGTTCGATTACAGGCGCTGGAAATTATTTCAACAAACAAAATCAGTCATCATAACTTTAAAAATCATCTTAATGGTGTGAAATATTTAAATCCGTTTAGTATACAGATCGCAAATAAGTAAATAACGTATTACAAATCATATAAATCTGAATCCCGACGCAAGGTTTTCCTCATTAAAGAAAATGTAATAACCAGAGAAACATTGACCCGAACAGCTTACATCGATGATCTTATTTATTTATGGCTATTATATTATTTGAATAAATATAACGCATCTGAATTTTATATTATACGTTTAACATTATCTGAAGTAATTTTTCAAATTTGAATCTGATTGCATTTCTGTGTACGCACTTGCCTATCAGTTTTTCTGCAGGTAGAAGTAGTCTGTGTTCTGTGCAAATGACAGCTGTTGGACCTATTCAATAAGGAAAGTTTCTCAAAAGCGGGTAAACAAGTGAGATCACGTCAACTTCCCTTGAACACTTAAGCTTTACTTGGTAGAAAAGTAATCCTTTGTGCCCATGTATACGCAACTGCCAAAAATGTAAATTTTAGCCGGAGGGTGTCCTGGGCGTCAAAATAAATCACCTCATCTCTCAGCGAGACGGCTGACTTTAACTCTTTGCGTTGGCCTGTGCACCAGTGTAGGGTAAGTGAACACGTATCCTCTTTTCAACGCGTCTCAAAGAACAATTGTTCTGGGGGGGTCGGGTCCCAAGCTTGTGTAAAAAAGCTTGCAGGCATCGGGATGCCATATGGTTTATGAATGTCCTTAACACAAGCAAGTCGACGTGATTGATTTGTTAAGGCGGTTTCCGTTAGCAGAAAGCCGCTGGGCATCTGTGATTCTTTTTAAAGCGCATGTGTTTGAAAATCACCATGAATAGCAATTGATTAGCGAGGGGTTACTAATGAATACATCTCAATAGGATTCCGGAGGAAAAGGGAGGATCGCTGCCTTTCTCTGTCGCAGTCTTGTTGTCTGAGGCTGTGGTCTGGTAAGATATTGTTCGACCCATTTGTAGCACTTAACCAGCCAAAGGACAGTTGTTATGGAACTGGAGGGATGACCCATCAGCGGACAATTGTTGCAAGTGAAACAGATGTTTATTGTTATATAAAGACGAAAACCACACGGTATATATCTGTAGTGGCAGAGCAAATCACTAGGTGTAGAAGAAATGAGCTCGCATGTGAAGCGTGAGAATCAGACACGGAGAAAATACATCGAAAGAGGTGATAACGTGTAATATTGAGGAATAGACGCAGCGCGTCTTTTAAAAGTTAGTCTTCCTGTATGTGTGATTTATATAGTGTTCTAGTAATGCTGCCAATTACTAAGAACAGATACAGTTTATTTTACGAAGTTATACGGTTGTATACGGGTGTCTTTCAAAGTCACGTTGCTATGGCAGTGACGTAGCCAGAACATTGACTTTGGCTGTGCCATGGGCAAACAAGGTGTGCAAGGACTCTAACACAATAAAGTAAAGAAAATTTGCGGGGGTCCTCAACAATAAAAGACAAAAAATAAAAGGAATTTCATTTGGGTGTGCAAGCTGACGTTTTGGTTGGCGACTGCACACCCCCGGGCACAAAGGACTAGGATCCGATTAACATTTGGGGGGAAAAAAAAATTACTAGCATTTTTTCTCAAGATTATTTTAAGTGGAACAGTGGGGGGGGGCGGGGGGGGGGTCATCTGAAGACCGAAATAAAAGATGTCACCAGCTTCCTCTTGCTAAGGGCTAAGGTGAGTGTTGTTGAAAGAGGCCAGAGAAAAGTGTAGAGGAAGGCTGACCCAGATCTTCAGCTTGTACGAGTTATGGGAACATGGGATGTGTTTGTGGTTTATTTTCTTAAAAACCTATTTAGTAACTAGTCAGCTTTTTTGAACTGGACCCCCTGGCAATTCTCTGCTCTGCAATCTGCCACATTCTAATTATCAGCATCATTACTGAAAGACAAATTAAACACCGCTCATCACTTACAAAATGAATTTAATAAATATACATGTAAAAGCAAACAAAATAAGTATTTATATATACAGAATATATAAAATAGATTATAGAAAATACAACATATACAAAAGATAACGCATACAATCATAAAATGTTGAACAAAACAGGCGTTTATTCTACCTCCCACGCTTGTCCTTGACTGTGTAGTGCAAAACCAAAGGCTGAGCCTAAAAAGGAGAAAGTGATGAAACCATTATAAGAGCGGTCCAGCTCACACGCAATACAGAGTCACCATGTACAGAACACCTCAGGGTTTCTGACATGCTTTACTCGGTGTATTCTGTCATAACTAATACACTTACTAACAAAGGTTTCACATTAAACTGCTTTGTTGCATACTTTAATTGCTTGTTTAAAATAAGTAGCAAGATGCACTTCTGCTTTAAATCGTTTTAGCTGTGTACACTTAATCATTAAAACTTGAATGGTCGCTCTAAGGTAGCTGCTTGGTTTAAAAGATACAACATGGGAACACTACTGTGTGCAGAGGGGTAAATAATAAGTACAGTGACTAAAGTCTGATGCGTGTCACAGTACAGTGGGAGAATACACACTTTCTCTCTCTCAATACTGATTATCAGTTTTCAATGGCAGATCACAGAAAATACAGGATCTACTATAAAATGTACACACTGCAGCTGAAAAAAAAAACAGAAAAAAAAGGATGACATGCATGTATGGATGGTATGAAAGATCGGCTACAGTGTTCCCTTCAAACTGCAGACGGTTAAATGGCCAGTTTTGTTAATTTACAGTAATATTGCAATGAAGACTAGAAAGGGGGGGGGGGCATGTCGGTAATGACAGCACTGTATTCCCTGGACAGCCCTGCCACCTGCTCCGCCCATCTGATCCACACTCCACCCACATTCCCCAACCTGTACAATTTATAGAAGCACTGGATGGATCACCTGGAAATGTGAAAGTTAATAAATGTGTTTTTACCTGAATGCTATGAGTCCATCTTGTGATGTGTAGATCTTAAAGTACACTTATTCATTTATTGCACATTCCATTTATATGACAATTTGCAGAATCTTTCTCCTCAAATTCCATGGTTACTTTTATTCTTTTGTGTATGTTTTAAAGTAAATTTTACTTTTAAATAAATAAAAGGCAAATAATTTAATGTTTCTAGGAAATATTAAATCAGGGTCACAAAATACTTAAAATGTGGCCATGATTTAATGTTTTGGTGACCTCAGTCTTATTTCAAGCCCACAAATTAATTCTTAATTTAATTTAAAGTTAACATTTTGGTTATTTGTGTTCTTGTCTAAAAAAAAAAACATCACTGCTATGCCAGAAGCTGGAGTGAGGTGCGCGAATACTATGGAATTTATGGTAGTAAATTTATTCGCTCAAATCTTGGTAACAAAGCATAATATGTATTCAGGTAAAAACACATTTATTAACTTTCACAGTTGATCCATCCAATACTATAAATTGAACAGGTTGGTGAGTGTGTGAGGAGTACGGATCAGATGGGGGGAGCAGGTGAAGGGGTGGCCTGGGGATACAATGCTGTAATTCCAACAGCCCTCATTTATAGTTAGTTATTAGAATGTTTTAATGTTTTTATTGTAAAAAACCCTTCCATACCTGATTAATGATTTTCCACCAAATTGAGAATGGTACTAAAATTGATTTTTAATATGTAACTATAAACACTAATACAGCTACTGTAAAGAAACAGTGATATAATGATATACTGTATACAGCCGTGCTAAGAATAAATTTGCCAAAGGCCAAACCAATAGACGATAGAACTTTCTCCTGCAAAATATATGCGATGTAACACAAATATTTAACAAAAGCTGAGTGTAGATCTCGCTCGTGCTTTCACAATGCACAACAAATTCATATATACAGAATATATACATACTTACAGTACCTTTCCAAAGCAGTGTGAGAGCCAGAGCTGTTTCATAGTCATGTGATCTGGTAAACACTCATTGTTGAGCAACATCTGTACCTGTAGCAGTAAAAAAGACCTGTAAACATATGCAATTAAACATCATGCATCTTTTAAAATTCCATGAATTGTTGCCAAACCAACCAATTACAAGTTATGACTGCTCCATGAACCATAAAATGAACTGGATTTAACATATCATTATGATAGACTGGGATCCCTGGGACTCAGTCCATCGCAGGTTATACACTGATGGCGATTCTAAGATACCAATTCACACACACAAAGAGGCAGAGCATGAGCCCTGGAGGCTGCAGCTACCACTGAGCCACTACACTCATCCAGAAGAGAGCACATTTAAAACATCAAACTAAATTAACATTAGCCATACAGTATTTATGCCCACACGTAGGTCATCACCAACTACCAAAGAGATCCTTAAACTAAGATTCAATATCGAAATACAATACTGGGATAATAAAGATTTAAGACACATAGCTTTTAAACATATTTTACATCAATGTTTCTCAACCTGGTCCTTCGGGGACCCTCAGCTAGTCCATGTATTTGCTCCCTTCCAGACAGTCCGCATTTTTGCTACCAGGAGCTGGGAGGGAGCAAAAACGTGGACTACCTGGGGGTCCCTGAGGACCACGTGGAGAAACACTCAAAATGGTTCATTGCAATTTCCTGTTGTCTGAACAAAAAGCTACAAGTCATCACATATAAATTTGTTCATACAAGGCAAAATTGCCAAAACAGCATACTCTGTTCTAAAGAGTAATAGGCTTATAGGCTATTTTGCCGACTGGCCCTCCAGGACCGGAATTGGGGAGCCTGGATATATAAGAAAATCATGCTGATCTGGTGTAATATTTCCCCAAGTTCCCCTCAAGTTCTGGATTAAATAAGATTTATACACCGAGGAGGAGCTGGCAATATGCAATATATACACTTTTAAATGTCAGTTTTGGAGTTCTACTATGCTTACATAGTATCTGTTAACAGTAAGGTACTCAAGCTCAATATGCAAAAAATAACCATTAATAATAACTATATCATTTATATTTCACTCCTAAGCAGCTATGTACGGCTAAGCACTTACTAATCAGGTAATTTGATGACAAATGTGTTTTTATGAAGTACTGGCTAACTGCACCTGTACAATTTACAGTCAAAACTCATTAGCTCCCAAAAATGTCAATGTGGGCTGCCAATATAATGCAGCTGCACTTCATTACTTGCTTTGTAACAGTAGTAGCTGAGCATTAACTGCAACATTTAAAACCCAGTGGACTGGTGCTGTTGTGTATGGCGCCCAGAAAGGAGCCCTTAGCAGACAGAGCTGTACGGGAAGCATCCCGCCCCCGGGCTCCCGGGCTCCCGGGCCCCCGGGACAGTGGCACCTTACTTGCTGCTTCTGCACCCTCAGGCGCCGACACAGCACTCTGCGCAGGTGCTGCACCTCTGCCCTGGCTGAGCACCGCACAAACCTCTGCTGGGGACAGGGGGAGATGTTACTGCACTGCCAAAGTAATACAATCACAGATGGGGTTCAAGAGTACTCCTTGCTAGGGCTTCTTTAGAGGGTGATTTTCTGATGTTTTTGTCTTTTGTGTGTCCTTTTTTTGTCTCCTACAGACATGGGCAGAGTTTGGGGGGGAGAGGGGGGGGCGGGGAGCAGTATCCCCCCAGTCATCTGAGTTGAAATTGCAGTTAATTGGCAATACCAGCACTCTCCTGCATTAGGTAAATTCTGTTTTAAGCGTTTTACCAGGCTAGCTAACAAAAGGTATTATGCACGGATTTATCAGTTATTTGTTTTGGCAGTTGTTTACTGCCAAGGCTCAATTAATCGATGAGGTTTAACTGTGTACTGCGCTGGCACTTTGTAGTGGTTTGCTTGTATTCTGTAGATGCACAACCTACTATTTTGTCTAGCATATATATCCATTAAGAAATAACGTAAGTAAGATGTGTGTTTTTGCCCCTCCAGGCACAAACGTCACACTGCACCTATGTATGAGAGCTGCTGGCTGCCCTGATTCACTGGTACATAGTTACTCTAACAAGGTGCGCCCTCTGTTGGTCTATTCTACATATTTCTTTTTTTCTAAAACAGCAATTCAGAACAGTATTCCCACTGTTTTTTCTACAGAAGAGCTTGTGAATGTGAAATGATTATGTTTCATAATTTTGCTTTTGTAATCTGTGAAACAGGTTTCTTTTTTATCAATGTATGTACTAATGTTTACTTTAAAATGTTGTAAAACCATTTCATCAGGAAATAAACATCAGTTTTATCATTAAATGTAAAAAACTGAAAAAGGATCCCACTTGATATTAATTTGAGACAAATATTTTAAAAAAAAGATTCTCAGACCTCTTGGTTATTTAAAATGGTTTTATTTGTGTTCATTTCAATACCTTCAGGTCCTTGATGCCAAAACATTGTCATCACACTACAATTGTGGTGTGGATCAGTAAATGATTTTTGTGTAACCCAACCCAGGTTTGCTGCTGAATCTATTCAAGATGCCTGAAACTGGACCACATAATCTATGTAAAATGTACAGATTTAAGTTTTTTGCACTGAACATGTGAAAATGGTATGTACTGTATTTTCAAAAAATCATGCCATTCATACCCATTGGTTTTCAGCTCCTTATGTAAAACAAAAGTAGCTGATTCATATTAAAATGTATTAAAGCACACTGGTCAGAATTGTTGATGGTTAGTGCTTACCTGCTGTACCAGCTTGAGTCTGTCTTTGCCAGGTAGCGAGGATGAACTATAGAACAAAAGGGGGGAAGTACATTATTAATTAAGGCTAATAAGAAGACAACCCAAGACTTTAATACCTGTTATATTTCAGGCAGTCTCCTTTGACAGCATAGCCGGCATGTGACCGGTGCAGTATTTTTCACATATACTGATGGTATACACATTTTATTAGTTAGATAAATGGTCAGAGAAGATCAGCCAAGTTTATAGTTTAAGATCTAGTCTCTAAGTTGGGATCCACTGAGACAGATTATTGACAAAGGAGTGAAATACACAGACAGCACTGAGATGTTCTGCAAGCAGAAACTGCAGTTTCAAAATCTGTCTTTACCAATGACTGACAATGGTCGATCATCAAGAACATTATACTGGGTATACTGGGCCTGTGTTATTTTTACTGCATGAGGGTTATCATTTGGCATTTTCTCACTCTGAGAAAATATCAGCTTCACTACTGCACGGTGAGTTGTTGCAGTTTGCTGATGATGGAAATTTCGTCATACTCCTTCTTGTGTTTAGTTTTTAGATGTTTAATTAGATGACTTGTGTTGTATGAACCTGACTTTGTATCTCCTCTTGATAGTGAAATAGAGTACACTTTGCAGTACGCTATGTTTTGGTTTTCATTGACTTTTCAGAGTTAACTCTGAAGTACTTTCACACCCCATACTGGTTATAGGGCCACAGCACAATGTCATGAGTACAAGTACATGAGCACGGTATTGGCCGCATTACCAAGACCAGTATTGGTATCAGTGCATCCCTAAAAATAAATAGAGGTGCTCATGCAAGTATATTGACGCTATTGGTGCTAAATATTTAGTTATTTGAAGAAATGGTCGGCAGAGTCAAAAAGTCAAGAGGAGAAAAAAATGCAAAAGGTCCTTCTACAAACAGGGGCGCTTTAAAACCAGGCTTACCTGGGCTGTAGCCTAGGGACCTCTGCCAAAAACGAACCGTATTGATAAATTTTGACGTAGAATTGTCAGCGGTCCTGTATTTTACAGGATTTAACTTCACATAACATTTTAAAACTTCATATGTATTTTAAATTCTTTGTTTTAAAATCTGTAATTCATAATTTTCATAAAAAGATAGATCCATAAAAAATGGATCACTGAGAAAAATTTGAAACAGATTGCAATCAAAAGGACAACCACATATCACAAGTTATATAATACATAGCTGACAAGGGAGTAGTCATGGTTAGTAGAGCCGTCAATGATATTTTCTTGAGTCTAAGCAATGTATTTTATCTTTGAATTCCATACAGGAGGAAGAGCTCAACATCTTTTTTTACCCTCTGGAATTTCATAATTCAACTGGAAGAGTGTGCAAATTTTGATGAGGTAGGATACTATTTTGCTTCCCAAACTGTAATATGATCAATGGTTGCAATATGAAGAAAGACACATTTTTGAGGTACGAACTAGAGATTTATGTTTCTGGTGTAGATTTTACCATCAGTTTTAAATGCTACACTATATGCTATTCCACCAATTAAACATAAAACAATCTGCTGAACATAACTGTATTAGACTGAGGGCTGGGTGATATATCAACTTTTGACGATGTAATCATATTTTTGCGTTAAAATTAGGGCTGTCAAAGTTAACGTGTTAACATTAATTTTAAAGACATAACCCGTCATTTCGTTGATATGCTGTTGATATGATGTTAACATATGCTGTATTTTGATACTCAGATGAGAGAATAGTATGAGCAAATATTTTTCAGAGAGACCTATAGTATTAGAGCTTTGGTTGTGGCATTGCACATAGTCCCAGAATTCAGAGTTTAAATTGTATAATTTATTTACTTTTATCTTTATTTTGGGACTTTAGAATAAACTTCAATACTGAATAGTTGTAGTTGTATATTTGCAAACAGCAAAGGTAACTCTGTATTTGCATTTCATTTTGAGTACAGTATTTTAATAAAGTGTCTGTGACATTGTTTGTGGCTTTAACTTACAACTGAACATTTAGCCCACTTCATAGAAAATTGTATCACCCAGCCCGAGACCCTATAAACCTATTTATTTATAATCATGCAATCAGTTTTAGCATTGTTTAGATTAAAGGGCATATTTTTCTTTAATAAGCCTTAATTAAACAAGAAGTCAATGGGAATATCAGCAAACCCTCTGGCCCAATGGCCCAGGAACTGCTGACCTTAGGTATAAGCTATCAAAGAGAATTCAATCATTTACTAGCAAACGTAATGTAATATTCATGCTGCACAGTGAAACAATAGGCAAAATAAGAAAGGGGGGCTGTCGGTAACGACATCACGGTATTCCCTGGACAGCCCTGCCACCTGCCCCACCCATCTAATCCAAACTCCACCCACACTCCCCAACCTGTACAATTTACAGAAGCACTGGATGATCCCCTGGAAATGTGAAAGTTAATAAATGTGTTTCTACCTGAACGCTGTGACTCCTTATTGTGAAATGCAGCTCTGAAAGTACACCTATTCATTTATGGCACATTCCACCTACATGCCAATGTAATAATGCATAATATATGTGCCAATCCAACTTGTTCTTATTCTGCTAGACGTGGCACTTGTCCAAACAATGTTTCAGGTAGCATATCCAGTAGTTTTTTATGACTCTGCCTTTTACTTTAATGAGTAGGTTACACAGCTTTACATTACTAT
Source organism: Mormyrus iriodes (assembly GCA_011763525.2). Classification (NCBI taxonomy): domain Eukaryota; kingdom Metazoa; phylum Chordata; class Actinopteri; order Osteoglossiformes; family Mormyridae; genus Mormyrus; species Mormyrus iriodes. The sequence goes on from JAAGVU020000049.1 coordinate 9,933,554, forward strand.
TTTGCTGTACATTACATTTCAACACAAACACACAATAAGAGGCAGAACATCATCATAGCCGGAAACCACATCTATAGCTCCCTTTACTGTCTAAGTTTTTACCCTAATTGTATCCCCCAAATGCCAGCTCCTGACAACCCAAGAATTAAATTTAAAGGAGTAGCGGTAGTGCCCCGATGCCCCAGCTAAAATTGCCTACTGCAGTCCTTTCATGGCTGGCCTCCTCATCATCCCCTATATCTAACTGGTGAATTCTCACCTGCCCCTTCACCCCCTTAGCTACTGTGTGCTGAGTGTACTGGTGCAGAACGGCTATTCTCGCATCATCCAGGTGGGGGCTACACAGTGGATGGGGTTGAAGTGCCTCCCCATTGGTTCTGTAAAGCGCTTTGGGTATCTTGGGTATCTTAAATCACATTAATCAGCAATTTCAGAATCTTATGGTTTTTCATCACCAGGCACTCCAGATCATTTAAAGTTGCATGTTTCTGGACAGTGGAAGGAAACCGAAGACCATCAAAAAGCCACGCCCGCACAGGGTAAACACGCAAACTCCACACGCACAGAGCGGAGGTGTGCAGCGACAGCGCTACCCACTGCACCACTCTGCCGCC
>JAAGVU020000049.1:9968460-9988713 GCA_011763525.2 Mormyrus iriodes
GCATTTCTGAAGAAGAACAGGGTGAAAGTGATTCAGTGGCCAAGTATGTCTCCTGATCTGAACCCAATTGAACACCTGTGGGGAATTCTGAAGAGACAAGTCGAGCATCACTCTCCATCCAGCATTCAGGCTCTAAAAGAGGTCATTCTTGAAGAATGGAAAAAGATAGATGTTACAATATGTCGCCAACTTGTTCATTACATGCCTAGAAGACTTGGTGCTATCCTTAAAAATCATGGAGGTCATACAAAATACTAGATGTGGTAGTTTTTGTTGTGGGGTGTATTCATTTATGCATCACCTGATTTGAGTAAAATTGAAGATTTTGTAATCTAAGTTATATTATTAACCTTACTTTTATGCTAATGAGTTGAGCAAATGTTCTAGAGAACTCAGTGTTGTCAAAATTTTGGAAATTGTTCTTGTGGTCATTGAGCTATTCATTAAAATCATACTTTCAAAGGAGGTGTGCTCATTTTTGCTGAGCACTGTGTATATAATATGGTTTTACATATGATTTCATTTTGGTTAGTAAAACACTGTTAATAATTTTAAAAATTATTAAATCCATTAAGTAATCTGGCCTCTTGCACTTCACTACAACAATTTACTTAAAATAGGTTCTACAATGTGAACTTCAGTATGTTGCTATTTTACTGTATCTTCTTGGTAACTGAATATCTTGCAATGACACATACAATACTCAGAAATATTTAGGATTTTCTGGCAAACTGACAGGGATATTCCCGAATGTGTGAAAGAAACCTTTCAGACGCTGTTCTTTCAAAAAAAAAACAAAACAAAACAAAACAGGAGAACAAGCTTGTGCTTCTGAAAGGTCACTAAAGCGGTGCGCGGCCGCCTTTCGGCGGTAAGCCTCAGAGGCTGTGATACAGAGTGCACGAGCAGGGAGAGCTGCCAGTAGCCTGCTGGGAGTGTGGGAAATTCCCAGGTGGGAATCAAGCGTGGTGGGCTGGACAGCAAACATTCACTGCGTGTTTGAAATATGTGAGGACAGCCATTCCTTAAGGACGAATACAATGCAACAACAACAGCTATCATAATAGTATTATAGTTTCACTGTAGTTATTCATATGATAATGGTATTATATTGTTATTATATTTAATATTTTTATGTACCCTGCGAGAGACTGGCTCTTGCTCTAAATCCTGTGCTGCTGGGATGTAATCCAGACTCAATATGGCCCAGTACTAGACAGGTGCTACAGTGGGTGGATGGAGATTTTTTATTCTAATTTCCGAATATTTATTTGTTTGTTTGTTTGTTTGTATTTGTTTGATTGACCCTATTCCACTCCCTACCTGCTATGAAGTCACTGATTGCGCTTTTGAACATATGATACTATATCAGATGAAACAATACAGACTGGCATAAATGAAATTTCACAAAGAGAAATAAGACACTGAAAACAGCCCGAAATGCAGAGTATTTAGCTAATAATTTTATGTAAATAATGTTTTGCAGCTGATCTTAGTCATTTAAGAATGTAATTCTTTAACCTTCAGAAAAATAATTGGATTATTTGATTAAAGTATAACACATTCACTGCCATAAAAGTTGACATCCATCTTCCTACAGTATACTCCATAGTACCGTATTGCCCCGAAAAGTGTTACCTTTATAAAGAAAAATAATTTTATTTCACAAGAACATATAATAAGTTAACCAGCAACCACTGCTTAAAAAGCAACCACAGGCAATCAGATTACAATAAGTGTATTAAACAGCAAACATAAAACAAAAAATGTATTTTTTTTTTTGGTGGGGGGGGTAGATAATGAAAATTACAAACTCCACAACTCTTGAGGGCACAGAATTTTTTCAATGCAGTAGACCCACGTGAAGAAGGTAAAAACGTTTTGCGGAGAAAGGCTGAACCATATTAATAAATGATATGACAGCTCTTTTAAGATGACTGTTCCTATCTTTATTAACAGCCACTATCGGTTTAATACTAGCAGCCGCGCAGCCAGGGAAGCCAACAATTTACAGGCACTCAGGGATACACGCTAAACACACGCATCTACCGTGACACGCTTTCAGACGCTCACGCGAGAAATCTGAAGCCAAATATGTATCACAGTAAGTCAGACTCTCACGCGAGAAATCTTACAGCAGATATGTATCACAGTAAGTCAGACTCTCACGTGAGAAATCTTACAGCAAATATATATCACAGTAAGTCAGACTCTCACACGAGAAATCTTACAGCAAATATGTATCACAGTAAGTCAGATTCTCACGCGAGAAATCTTACGGCAAATATGTATTACAGTAAGTCAGACTCTCACGCTCACGCAGGAAATCTTACAGCAAATATGTACACAAAACACAAATTATCATATTTGCCGCCATCTATTCGCTTTTTGTATAGGTCCCAAATATAAGATGACTCCATTTTTTCAGATTCGGGTCAACACGGTACTCCCATACTCCATACATTCCATAGTACTCCCATTCTCCATTTACTGCATAACTGGTTACCAGGTACATGGAGGGGTTGGGGTGCCTGAGCACATGCCCATTTTACACTAACTAGTTAAAGTTCTGAGTGCTGAGTGGCCCTTTTTGATTTTTTTCGTGAAGGAATACCCTGGTCAGCAAATTGTACCAGTTGAGCACTCGCCCCTTGAAAGGTCTCTGGCCAGCCCTGCTGGCTACCCAGTGCACTTTTGTGGGGTTTTTCTGGACTAATCCCAGGAAGACGGTGAACAAAGAAGGGTGGGCTATGAATGAGATGCTATTCTTACATGCATACAGTAAAACAAAAAAAATATATTTTTGTTACAGTCACGGAGCTGCGTGGCAGTGCCATGGTTGGCACTGTCACCTCACACCTCTGCAGACCCGGGTTCGAGTCTCCACCATGGCCTTATGTGTGTGTTCCCACCACTATTTTGCAAACCCATCTCCATTCCCAAACCCAAATACAGTTTCTTTTTCTTCCTCTTATCCTTGTGTCAGGTGGTTTTGTTCACTGTTCTGCCCAAGCCACTGTCACAGACAGAACATTAGACTAGCAGCTTCATTCTGGATCAGATAGGGAGGCCTGTTGACAGATGCAGAAAAGCCAATCAGAAGGGAATTACAGTACTCAAGATCTGAGATTATCAGGATCTGGAATGACTGAGAGAACATCATGGGGAACAGTCTCAATCTTTAGATGTCCTAGAGGAAGTGCATGTTGATTAGTACTATATCAAGCTGGAAAGGATGTCCTAATTTAATTTGAGAGGAGGGAACAATGGCTGACTATCAAATGTAGCTGAAAGGTTAGGATGGGTGCTGGGAGATTATAATGTAAAGCTTTGCAGGCAGCAGTAAACTGTCCCCTGCCTTAATGTTCAGTAAGCAGATGAGGTTTAGGGGAAGAGCAGTTGATGTTTCTATTAAATTTTAAATAATTAAAATCATTTGCTTCTCTGGTACTGGACCAATCATGGCCAGTAAACCTAACAAATGTAGATCGATGCAATCTATTATGATTTTGTAGGGAGTGTCAAAGTCTCACAAATGCAGGCTTTTGTGTCTGTTTGGCCTGTATTCGTGTGTGTGTGTATGTGTGCATGTTTATTCCACTGTTGCCATATCATTTGGTCCCCACAATGTGATAAAATCTTGTTATTTTGACCTTGTGGGGACATTTTTTCGGTCCCCACAAGGGGAAACTCAATTTTATAGAAATCAGTCAAAAAAGTAAAAATGGCAAAAGTGTTGCATTTTGTTTGGTGACTTATGGTTAAGGTTAGGGCTGGGTAGGTTGTTATAGTTGGGGCTAGGATTATATCCATAGAAATGAGTGGAGAGTCCCCACAGAGATCTAGATACCTAATGGGGAAGGTCCACGTTTTTGCTCCCTTTTCATTCAAGTACCTGTGTTGAATGTGGTCCCCAGCAGAGGGAATGCATCAGTCTCCCGGTGGTGACAGAACTGAAGTATGAGGGCCACGTAAGTGTCACCAGCCCCAGTATCCATGCATCACACCCAGAAGCCCCTTATCAACATTACGCACATTGTGGAATCCAGGAGATTACTACATCTCTTTCGTTTCTTGTTATAGAAAAGGGATTTTTTTGCATGCATTTTAGTTATAAATAAGTTAAAAAGGTTTACATTACCCTTACACTGAATTTAATAGATGCATATATACCGGGAATTAAAATTAAAATTCTTTATTTGTAAAATGCTGAATAGAATAACTTAAGGGCTATACACAGATTTTTCATGTAAGGTACACACTTTTTTATTCCTCCAGCTCTCAAGCATATGGAATATATCGAAAGTTTGCCTTAACATTGCTAGAATAGCTTAATGTCTTTTATAAGGCCACCTAGTGCAGCTATACGTTTTTTGTGCCAAATGCTCACTATTTCCCTCTAGTGGTGATTTCCTCCTGGCTGCTTTCTTCTAAGCAGTATTTAAGATTAAGTTCTGAAATACAGAGATAACACAGAAATTTCCTGCAATATCGTTTTGTAGTTTTTGCACAACTTTCACTCAATACACAACTAACATTCTTAAAATATTTTACATACTACTTTCTGTTTGTTTTGTTTCTCAGCAATTCCGCTGAGTTTTATGTTCTGATATTGACAGACTCCACTGTGTACTTTTAACTTTAATAGTTTTTACTATTCTTTTCATTTTTTTATACTTCCATTATATATTTTGGGCATTTATGTATTGAGCATTTAGATGACTTCATGAAAATCACACATTCTGATTTAGAATCACTCCTGAATTACAGTACTCATGTTCTTCATTTAAGGCATGGTCAGTAAGAAAAATACCATTGCGTGTATTGTAAATAAGTTGTATATTTGCGTATATGTACAGGAATGCTGTTCTTAGAGACTGACTGTATTTGGCTGTGATACTGTTTCTCTTTATTCAATAAATTCGCCTGTGTCCATCACTCCTTAAGATAAGGCATGTGGCCCTGTGGTTTGCCCAGTGCCAACCGGCATCACAGATAAATGGATGGAAGGCTGTGATGTTGTTAGAATGCAAAACCTCTGCAGCAGAAAGAGAGTCTGAGAGTCTTTAACTGGCCTAAACTTCTTTGTTTACTCCACACTTATAAGTACTTCTAGGTTCCTTTTAGAGAGTAAGAAATATCCCAGCTCGGCTCTGTGTGGAGTTTGCATGTTCTCCCTGCCTGTCTGCATGCTGTGTGTGTTTGCTCAGGGTTCGGGTCTTTACTCCCGCAGTACAAAAACATGCAGTGGGGTGAACTGGCACCTCTGAATTGTCTATACCAGGTAACTGTGTGTCATCTTGCCTAGACCATTTCTCTGCCTTGTGTGTACAAAAAAGTGGTACCACTTTAGAATAAGACTACCCTTTATGCAGGGTTTATGAATGGTTTATAATCAGGTTATTAATTTGGTTGTAACACTTTGTAAATCATTAATAGACAACTATAAACAAGTTATAACAAGAGTTATGTTATAAAATAAGTTAGTACCATTTATAAGTGGAAAAAGGACGTTGACTTTTATCTGGAGGGAATACCCTGGTCAGTAAATTTTACTGGTCGAGCACTAAAGTGGTACCAAAATAATTCATTATTATTGCTTTCGTTTTTTTACTGAACCAAGTACTAGAATCCTACTGCCCATCAGCTGACATGCGATTACAGATGATACATTTACGGCTGAAATTCGCTGATCTGTGTCTGATATCCAGAGTAGCTATAACTCAGTTCCTGATTCTTCACTTCCTTTCTATGACGAGTTTAGGCAAAAACAGCAAAGGGTTACATCTGTTTAATCGAATTGCTTTCATTTCTTAAATACCGTTCCAGAGGTGATGCAACAGGGCAGAGCCTGCCAACAGGGCAATAACTGCTCAGGCAGGGAATTCACTTCTACAACATTTGTATATAAAAGTGCATTACTTTGTGGCCCAAGCATATACGCTGTAAATACCAAATTAACTGTGTTGTGCATTAAAAGGCATACCAATGTATTGCATCATTTTTAAATAAACTTCTTGCTTTATTAGCAGAGGTCAAAATATTTCAGTATCCTTATTTATAAAGATAATAAATATTTCATAATAGTAATAAAAATATTTTTGTATACATCTTAAAATCACAAACGTATCATGTTAGTAGCTTCTCATATACACTTATCAAAATGGCAGGTGTGGGCATAATGCCGCCCTTATGAGCTAAACAATCAGTCTTGAATCACTGATCCCTACCAACAACAGCATGTTATAATGCTGCAAAGCTGACAGCTACAACTGATCCATTAAGACAGCAGTAGGCAGCCCTGATCCTGGAGTGCCGTTATCCAGCATGTTTTCCATCCTACCAGATGAGTTACTATCTGCCTGAGATCAGGTGTGGTTCATCAGAAACCGGGCAGGATGGAAAACCTGCTGGATGCCGGCACTCCAGGGTCAGTGTAGCATACCCCTGCATTAAAGGGTCCGGGTTCATGCTGCTGGGATCTCCATGAATATGCCAGCTCCAAGTTAGTCGAAAGAGACGAGACATACCAGTAACAGCCTGGTGCTATGAACTCATTATATGTCATTGCAATGTTGCTGAACTCTCAGGTATCAAGCTAGTTTCTGAGCACTGTGAAGCCACTAGATTCATGACCTTCTCAGAATATCATTTGATTAAAAGATACTGGTCGGATTTTCAGCTCAGCTCCAGCATTGTTACATGAAAGAACCATCAGGTTGGGTTATAATGGATCATAGGGTGCACAATAAAAAATGATTATCATGATGTCCGTGGTGACTTCAGCACCTTCCACCAATCAGCTTGTAGATCCCTTAGAATGAGCCTGTCACAGAACTCTCAGCACACACTAAAAAACATAATATTGCACTTAATGGTAAGAAAGTTAGCAGAATATTCCACACTATTGCGTCTCCCTCAATTTGTCTTTGTAGCATCCAAACCCAGCACGTGTCAAGGATCACAGCGTTTTTTGGGTTATCCGCCAGGAAAAGAGGACTTTCCAAGATAATCGAACATCCATCCCTTTGCCCAAAGCAAAGTTATAATATCACACTTCCTCTGGTACTAATCTACAATACCATTAGAGAGATGTCAGTGTGTTTGTTTTCTTTTAAAGTCAATGCAAAATAAATAAAGAGATAATAATACATATAAAGACCTGGCAATATAAAAATAGAACATATTTGAAGTTAATCAGTCAATTACAAAAGGTTTCCATGGAAACGGATGGGCATCCGGTCTGTCAGTTTATGTCAGGCCTGGCTTTTAAGCGCTGCGCCCTGCGTGTCCGTTTGGTCACGGGGGTAAAACGGAAGTCCTCGGGCAATTCTACCGTGCCCTTGGGGGGGCGCTTCATGAAGTGAACCTCCTGCTGCGTCTGTGCGGTCCGTGAGCCCTTTTTGGGGTGCCCCTTGCGGTTGAATCCCAGGTACCACCCCTTGTACTTTGCAGACAGTAACGCAGTATAGTTATTCTCCAGAAACTCCTCGACAAAGACACAGTCCTGACTCCTCCCGTTGCGCTGTGGAGACACGAAGAATCTGTCAGACGAATCACCGCCTTGCCACCACATGCCCATCCCAAACACAAGGCCAATCGGGCTAAAACAATGATGAAAGCCCATGTTAAACAACGTTACATGCGAGCCTGTTTAAGTCCTGAAATCCATAAAGGCAGAGAAGTGACAATGTAAATGACTGCAGACTCCAAAACAGCGTTAACCTGTTAAACTCCTAAACCATTTTAGGCATTAGCTGGATGTTTTTGGAGACCCCAAATGTAACATATCTTCAAAATTATACTGTAGGTAGCACATGCATTTTTACATGCAAGGACAGGCCAGCTGTTGTGGTGGGGACGCCTCTTGCCATCTATACCGTTTTAATACTGATGAGCATTCTAGTTCATTTAAACTGTTAAGAATACAGAAGTACTAATTCCTTAGAAAATCATTTAGATATTTTGTCATACATGTATATAGCTTGGTACTGTGTTCTTATTGCACCAATTAGTACACTGCACCAGATTAAAAAAGAAGGCCATCTCTGCAACCAGCAGTGTTTTTGGTTACAGTCTATGTTCTTAATAAATGTACGTCTAGCTACCCTTAATATTGTATTATAAATTAGTAGTAATCACTTATAGATACTTCGCACAAACAATCCAAGAACTTGCAGAAAAATGTCAGGCTTTGAAATAATTTAAATCAATAAATAAATAAAATAATTTCAGCAGTATTATCAGTGTCAAATTTTGGTAATAACTTTTTAGAAAAAAAGTTAAATTATCTGCTATTTTGCTAAAAGTATCCATCCATCCATTCATCCATAAATACTTATCTAGTGTAGGGACATATAAGGCTGAACCCCACATGAACACAGACAGAATAGGCAAATGCCACACTGACAGAGCCAGAGGACAGAAATGACCTGACAGCACTAAGAGCATGAGGCCACAGCCCTGCCCACAGAGCCACCCTGCTACTGACTGGGACAGAAGTTACAGAAACATTTAATATCATATTCAAGAAGAACCGACACAAAGACATTCATTCAGGCAAATGAAATGCCCACCATAATGTATGTGCCAGCATTCCTAGCATAGCTGGGGTCAAGGGCCTTACCTATGGGGCCAGCAGTGATATGATTACTCTGCTAGCTTTGGGATTTGATCCCACTGCCTTCTGGATGCAGGAGCAGTTATGTATCCTACTGAGCTACACTCTACCCCCATCCCCCATTGCATTAATAAGCATAGAGAGAAATGACACAGCTTCTTATAATGAAACATGGGGGAGGTGCTTGCTGTTGCACTAATATTCTCTTGTTTGTGATCATGATATATTGACAAGGCTTAAAGGAAACATACCTTTCCGAGAATCTTTCCGTTTTTGTTCATGCAAATGTAGTGGTCTGTCTCCTTTCCTTTAATACGGATGTGACTCCCAAAGGTTTCAGTCTCAACAACCAAGAGAGCTGGAAGTGTGCAGAGAAGCTGCCGTTAAGACATGGTCACGCCACAGGACACGCTATGCGTTAGCCTTACAGTGCACTGAGGAGTGAAAAAGAACCTTATTTTTTAATATTATTACTATGCATTTTCTGGGATAGAGGAACAAGCTGGATAAATAGCAGACATGGTACCAAGAGGAGCAGGAGTGTGAGTGTCAGCAGTATCCATAAAGTAAGAGTATTAGTAATGCACATACACTACATACACAGTAATGTATGCATACAGTGTAAGTTCTGTAATTTACACAACTGTACAGTAGCAGTTGTGGCAGGTGTCATAGAAAGTTAATCAAGCTAGACCACCGAAGTTACGCTATAGGTTTTGTATGACCTAACATGGCAAAAAAAACTGTGACAAACATTAGGGGCATCAGTGACATCACAGCATTCTCATGACTAGTGAAAGCAGTTGTGAGACATTCTTATATTTCACAAAGCGAGATGTTTAAACACGATTATGGAAACAAGAGTGCCATCTGTATGTGTCATCACATGATAAATAGGGACCCGCCCCCAACCTGGATAAAAAGCAATCCGATTTACTACTGTTCAAGTGCTGAATCACTGCAGGAAATCTATTATTGAGTTTCAAGGTCACCTGTGTCTCTGTTCAGCCCACTAAAGCATTAATGTTGGTGGAAAGTGCCGACTTTGGCTTAACAGGATGAAGGTCCCCTGATTATTTTCTATCTGCACAGCAAATGTTTTAATGAAGACAAAAACATAGCAGGCAGGAAGATTTTGTACATCATCATACGTCTCCAGCTGGAAATGCTAACACTGCTAGCTGCTGCGTGTCCGGGCATCCGCATGTAAGTCAGACGGCAGTATTAGTCAGCTGAAGACGTATGTAGCCACTCTGACCTGAGATTTATCTTTGGGAAACATCTTAGAATAACAACAGGGCTACTCATGCTGTGCCAGGCTGATGCGGCCTCTGCTGGAATCTCCCCTCGGGGTTTAAATGCTGGGAAGTGTTTGGATAAGTGATTTTTTTGCCACCAAGCATGTGCGCACGGACGCCCTCGCTCCAATAACAGCCGAGACATGACTATCCAGGCATTTCACCAAAGTCGGCAGATCTCTGACATATCGGATAAGGCCAGAAATGCAGCTGCCAAATATACAGGCTTCATAACATGAAGCAAACGCATTTTCATTCTGCTAAAAAGTGGGAACTACTGGGATAACAAAGTATTGCTGGAAATTAAACTACAGCAATAGAGATTTCTCTAAGGACTTTTGGTGGAGTAACTCAACACTTGAATTAAGCAGCTTTATTTCAGGACTCAACTATCAAATAATAAGTTATCCTAATAGCCTGTCGATCCATCAGTTCTGTCCTAGGATTCACAAGGACGGAAGGATGGAATCCAGTCCATTTCAGGGTGCGCACAAGCACGCAGACACACACACACACAGATTAGGTATCTATATCTTTGTGGGGACTCTCCATTCATTTCTATGAGTATAACCCTAATCCCAACAATGACAACCTTAACCTCCACCGAGCCCTAAGCTTAACCATAAGCAACCAAACAAAATACAAGACTTTTGGCATTTGATGTTATAAAACTGAGGATACCATTGTGGGGACCAGAAAATTTTTTTTATCACATTGTAGGGAAAATTAGTCCCCACAATGTAATAATTACAAGAAAATGCGCAAACAGGCACGTCCACACACAAACACACACACACGCACACACACATGCACACACACACATACAATAGGCATTTTAGAGACACCAGTTCACGTAACTGCATGTTTGTGGAATTCGGATGTAAACCTGTCCCTTAGAGGACCCACTGCAAGTGGGACATGATGCTCAATGAGTGTAATAGTATATTTCTAATTTATAGTCCTGAATGTAAATAGTCAATGCAAGGATAAAATAATATAATAAATACTACTAAAACTCATTAGCATCTGCAGTATTTAATCCAGATATGAACCTGTAGCATATTACCAGATTCATGATTTAAAAAGCACTTAAATATCATAACATTTATTTATTTATGAATGGCTTTTATCCAAAGAGTAACACAATTGAGAAAGCAGGGTCTCAGTTGGGGGTTCAGTGCCTTACTCGAGGGGCCAATGAAATGACACTGCTGGCCACGGAATGTAACCAGTGACCCTTGGATCACAGACACAGAGCCTTAACCAGCCGAGTCACACGACTGCCCCTGTTATACAAACATGGTTAGTATCTAAGGGAGTCAAGCAAAGCATCGACACAAATGCAGAGTCCTTTGGTTTTTGCTCTCCGTAGCACTTCCTTACCATTCTGGCCCCCGTCTTCCCCATTGGCATTGATCTTCTTGCCCAAGACCTGGACATGTTTTCCTGTGGTACGGCTGTACAACTGGTAGATGCGAATCTGCTTGCGGCTCAGATCTTCCGGGTGCCGCGTGTGGTTCTCAATGTAGAGCCGAAAGTCGGCTAACCTCTGCTGAGACTCCTGAAATAGAAACACACGCCATGTACATGTCAACCATTTTTCTTGCTTTTATCTTGTTGGCAAATCAGTACGCTACCTAAATACATTTGTCACAATATCCTTTTCAAATAAAATAAGATAAACATCAATGTGAATTTCATTATTACTCATTGAGGTCACAGAATATATTTTAAAATAATCTACAAATATTTAGTTTATATGCTAAAATCTATAATGGTGAGTTGAACCTTATTATTGGTTGTCACCTGCAGTTGATGTGTTTAGTTATATACTGGCATAACAGTGACAGAGTCCCTTAACAAAACATCGGTAATTTTATGTTAATACACCTCTGAATACAGTAACCCTATGTGGTAACGCTTTACATTAACTGCACCTTCATAATGCATCCATTATGCATTCATAGAACATTCAGTGCACCTTCATAATGCATATATTATGCATTCATAGAACTGTCATAGAAAAGTACATATCTTAGGCTGGGTTGTTTTTTTTTCTTCACAAAACAGCTCAATGAGCCTCATGCCATGTTCGGAAAGTGAGTTATCCTATACTTCATTCACAAACAATTACAAACCTGAAACCTGCTGTCCTTTAGCGCTATATCTAAACAAATACCTGTCTGAGATTACTTAAGAATACACCAGAATAGCTAAAAAAGTGTAGGAATAAGGGACTCTCAGCATCTCCAAGCAATAAATCAGGGACCCAAAGTAAGACTATGGTCCGATTTGAGATGCATTTCATGTGTTTTACGCTCTTTGCTTAAAAAGCTGATGGCATTAAAACACTGAATGAAAAACTTGTCAATAAGACTTACTCGTATATCTGTAGGTCTATATTAGCATATATGGGAAATAATGAGCAGGCAGACGAGTGGGGTAATGTCTATATGCATATGTGTGTGTGTGTGTGTGTGTGTGTGTGTGTGTGTGTGTATTTATAATAAAAATAGGCCGACACTCTAATGATAAAAATCTACGGTATAGTAAATAATAAACCAGTATCGTAGACATATATTATCATTACCAAGTATTATGTGCTGTACAGAATTGTATGAGCTATACTTTTACATGACTGGCAGCGCAGCAGGTTTGTTTACACCAGCATCAGCACAAACATGTGAGTTATGCGTTGTGCTACGACGGGACGACTATGGCATCAGTAGATGTTAGGAATTTTTCAGTTCAAAGAGATTCTCAAAAGGACTGTTCAGAATATTTCTCACATGCTGACCTCATCCACAGTGTTTTAACTGCTGTGGTAATATGTCGATCAGACTAATAACTATTTTTGCTGTAATGCTTAAAAAGCTTAAACTTGCCAAAGTAATTAGTCATACAAAGTAGAAACAATCTGACAACTGGTATGAAGATGCAATTAAAGTGTTATTTTGACATAAGAACAAAAAGAACAAGATCTGATTACATTAATAGTGGTCTTTGTGCCAATTATTGTTGAAACAATCTGATCATGTAACCCATTTGCATCTAAACTATTTTAAAATACTGATTCTGTTTCTCATAAGCCACGCTTTGTTATGAAAGCATTCCAAAATCTAACATTACTGCTCTGGCCATTAATCAGCAGTTTAAATGTACTTTAGAAGAGGGTTTCCACTCCAGATGCTAGCTTACAAAGTCACTTCCAGATATCCTAGAGAAAAATTAGTTATTAAATGTGTGCGGTTATTTAACACAGTAAACAACATATTCAGATGGAATTAAAGGATTTGCACAGATTTTAGTAAAGCCTTCCACTGAGAGTTTTAAATGACGCGTCAGAATCTGTGCTGTAACTTTTCATGTCTATAGGATTTGCTAGATTACAACGAAATACTTGCGCGCTTTCATTAGGTATTCATGTTCCCTATATCAGTTCCAGAGCAGGCAAACATGCAGACTAAAGTGACTATTTCACTTTATGACAGATTTATAAGTAATGTCTGAAATTTTTCTGTTGCCGATCCAGGTTTCATATACTAATTCTGTAAACAGGGGGCAGACATTCCATAAAAAGGCCTGTCAGCTAACTGCTCTAGAAAAAGAATTTTCAAGGTAATAGAATGGAATCGGGCAATATTTCTAGTTATTTTTAAAGTGCTGTAGTGTAAGTATTAGTTTGAAGGTGTGCTACACGTCTTTATGCGAAATAAGATGACGGCTTTAATATAATGACGCAATGTCTAATTCTAATAATATTGATCTAAGACGCATAGAAAACTAGTCAATTATGTTACCAAAACTGATCGATAACTAATTATCAGCTGCATGGAAAGTAGTTATGTCTGAGAACAACTGAGTAATACGTCCATGCTTAACACGCAATCTGAGTGGAAAACGCAAATTTGAATATTAATAATACAAAATTCTAAGGAATACTAAAAATACCAACATTAAAACTGCTCTTTTATGATAACCATAAATCCATCCATCCGTCTTCGAACGGCTTATCCCCAGCGGGGTAGCGAAGATTTTCTTCCAATCACTCCCAGGTAAATACGGTAAGGTTTCATAATCACCTAAGCTGTGATCTCGGAATAAAAGTAATGATACAAGTAAAGACATGAATAATAATCTTACCTGTAACTGGAAATAGAGAACTAGGAAATGTAAACACCTGTGGGGGGAGAAAAGAATAAAATAAATCACGGATAATTACACGAAATACATACCTGGATCGCAAATGAAACTGGCGTTTAGCGACTTCTATTGGTAAGAATGTGCGTCCCTGCTTTATCAAAAGGAATAAAATGCAATCCTTACACGCAGATGGACCTTGAAGGAAAAAAAGACATCTTCAATTGCTGAAATACACCTGTCTCCAGTGTCTGAAAATCCCTAAGAAGAAGCGTGGAGCGCAGTGTCCTTAAACGAAATATTCTGGCAGAGTCCTGAAATGCCAGTGCAATGATAAGTGAATGGTGCAGCACTGTGCCAGTAGTTGCAACATTGGGTTGCTTCCTTGTTTTTCAAATGTACCAGAAGGAAAAAATGAAGAATGTATTTTGCTTCACCCAGATACCGTCTCAGTCCACATCCACAGCCTGGGCAACGTGTACACAGAGCTGAAAGGCAGCTGCGAGATTCCTCCAAATGCCCTGCAACCTTTCCTTGTGTTTAGGACAATCCAGTGAGTGCAACTTTACTCTTTAAATTGTGCTGAGAAAAACGTTGGTAAAAAAAAAGCGTAATCTTAAATGTATCTGGGTAGGACATCTAAATGCATAACTACTTTTCCCTTGTTTTAACAGTACAGACGTATTTATTAATAATAACATGGATTAAATAAATGCATTAGGTATGAAGTGAATGCAATGCGAGAAATATCGATATAGAAGCGTGTCTAACACGCCGCCGCCGGTCCGGACTGCGCTGCCTGTGAAGTATTTGCGCTTTTTTCTTTTCTGTTCCTAGTGGGAGGAAACGTGTTTGTGGTTTGCACCTGATAGGACAGTATGCGTAAGTACGCACACACACATGTAATTGTGCTGCCCCCGTTATAATTACCCTTCCGTGACCATTCTATTGAAGAACGGATTAATATAATCCAAAGATTCATATTAAAAATTTAATATTCTATTATTAATAACTAGGAGGAGTGTAACGGTGCACAAAATTCAGTTCGGTACAAACCTCGGTTCTGGATTCACGATTCGGTGTAATTTCAGTTCAAAAGCGAAATCATAATCTGAAATGATTTATTATTAAACTGCAAATACAAACACATTTAGTAACTGTTGTAAGTTGTAACTTATGTATTGCATTTGTACATTGTAAAAATAAATAGTTCTATGTCAATTAAATTTTAATCCAAAAATATAACAATCACAATGAACTAAACTCCGAGACCCGTAGGACCGAGGAGGTCAAATATCTGTGGCAATAAACACACCTATAGCCAAAATCATTTTTTGCCCTGTCTGAATTTCCCGGCCGTAGCGCTTTTATTGCTGCCGTCCTACACGCACCGGGATGGTGTTGGATCTAAAGAGTGCTTCCAGCAACATATCCGAGTTCTGTATCAAAGAGCCGACAGACATTCCGAGTCTTCTCTCTCTCTCTCTCTCTCTCTCTCTCTCTCTCTCTCTCTCTCTCTCTCTATCCAGTGCTGCTGTAAATTATTGGGAAACCAAAATGTTCCCAAAGCGCCGATTATGACTGCCAGTAACCACCCTTAACCGTAACCGACTGACAGTCACGATCACCATTATATTCTCAGTGTTGAACATATAATCTGCCGACGTCAACAAATGCATTCATCCGTTTCATTGTGCATAACGAACCGAAAATGATCTGCAGGACAAATATCTATGTTGTTACAGCATAGCAAACGTCCAACTATGTATGTTTTTTTTGTAATTGTATTTTTTGAGTATACAAAAATATGCATTACTCAAAATTTCAAAATATACCTAAATATGCAAGTGACAAAGACGTGGCATTGTGGAATACACAATACAAACGACAATTACACCACCTTTCAGCCTGCCAGCATTGTGACAGTCCTCAGTACATAGCCAGGTGATAATAATTTGATGTAAATAAATCAATACTGGTGTCACAGAAAGGGAGTGAATAGTTTTGAGCTATCCGACTGCCTACAGACTTGCGGCAAGTAGAAAGCAAGAAATCAGAGCAGTCCAGCCAGAACAGACAGGGAGCCTGTTTGTACTACACCCAAAAGCTAAATAAACCAATAAACATTCTGAGAAGCTGGGAGGTGAATTGTTCCCAGGTTCTTCATAAAAGATTGACCTGGCCTGTTGGCGCCATGCCAGTCATTGTTATTACATTACATCATTTGCATGGCATGTTCATCCAAACAAACTGTACGGCTGTGCAGTTGCCCATTTGAACAGGTTGTAGGATACTTTGTTAGCGTTTATTTGTTTATTGATCCAGGTGAAGTCAGGTAAAATAGCAGGTAATTCCCCTTCGGGCATATGAGCTTTACATGTGGGGCAGGTTGCACCTCGCTTTTATTTACGGTGGACTGCGGAAATGCAGCCTGGCCACTTTAGTATGGGAGAGAGGGAAACTGGTTGGCTTTGGACATTCTTATTGCTGCACTGTGCCAGTAGTAGTGGTCAGTGTACAGAAACCTTGCAGAGTACATGGTTAAGAGTAAATTTTGAACTGCCTGCCGCCAACACAGAAGGTAAGGCACCTTATTAATTTAAGGTTGTAGTGAATCACAGTTTAATTATTAAAATAATTATGGGCTCTCCTGGATCCCAGTTTATTGGTTAATAGTGTGGATTAATAATCTGAACTTTGTCTGTCTGAGTCCCAAACTCAACCTTTCTGTAACACCCTTGAGTAATATATTTAACAATATATTTAACTTGCATTACTCCAGAAAATAGTATCTGTTCATACAAATGGGTGAGAAATGATGTTGCTTGGGATAAAAGTACAAATATATACCGTGTCAAGCGCTGCTGGTTGAGTTTTACACTGCCATAACAGAGTCCATCATCATATGCTCCCTCACCGCCTGGTACAGCTCTGAATCTTCCCAAACCAAGCAAAAGCTGCACCAAATGGTGCCAGATGTGCAGAGAAGATCATCAGCTGTCGGCTCTCCACTGTTGAAGACATCTACTCATCCAGGATGAAGAAAAAGATGGGGAAAATCATGGTCAACCCCTCGCACCCTGGTCACTCACTCTTCCAGCATCTCACATCTCAGCGCAGACCAAGGTTGTTTCTCCATAAGCGTACTGGACTGTATTTGTGTTCTCGTGAGCCCGTTTTATGTCATCTTCCATTGCAGAAGACCAGTTCCAATACTCAAGAACAGAAGTACAGAGGACGGTAAAAATCCTCGGTTCTTGTCCCGCCCCAAATATCAAGGATACATCGGTTGCCTCCTCACCAAACGAGGTCAATACCATGATTCATTGCGCCCCAAGTTCATTCTTGGGAGGCAAGTTGGCAAGACCGCTCTCACCAAAACTGCAAGTATAATCTTTGCGTTCTTGGTATCGAGGGTCACCCAAAGAGTGAGAGCCCTAAAGACTTGGACCAACTGCCACCTCCGCAACTTCTTTTCTCAGGTCATAATCCTTCTAAACAAGGGCCCTTCTGATATCCCTCTGCCTTAAACTGCTGCACATGCACTTTATTACATACATTGTAATGCACACAATTACTGTTTATCCCATGTCATACCATAATCCTTCTGAATAAGAACCCTTCCCATTTTCTACTGTTTTAGCCAGTGCACATATGCACTTTAACTTGATTCATTGCACATCCTTGTATGTGCAGTTTGTTTGTGTATTACTTGGTATATCTTTTATCTTTTTCTATACCTTTTATTGGGTTGATACTATGCTGCCACCTGCACCAAAAGAAATTTCTCGTACACCTGGTACTTGGCGAATAATAAAGATTCAAATTCTGACAAATGCACAAATAAAGAAAGAATGTAACAATTTTACCGTACAGGAGAAGCCCTTAAAGTTAACTTTCAGGATGTGCCCGTCATATATAAATATTAGAGACACCTTCGATTTGTGACTGGAAATAGCAGCTTTATGAAATATAAAGAACTTTCCCAGTTCTTCTGGAGGAAAGCTCAGAAAGAATGCTTACATTGATGACAGTCTTATTGATGGCACAGAAAGTTGTTCTATTGCCATGGCAACAAAAGCAGCAGACGATTTCTGTGTGACCCTGGCAATTTTTGTGAAATGTTGTCAGAGGATGGTTCACATGTTCCTCGTGCACTTGAGGCTTGCGGTTTGGTGTCACAACCAGGAGCCAGGAAGGACAGGAGACCCATTTGCGAGAGACCAAGGTGTTTATTTCCAAGGATGAGCAAATAGTGACCAAGTCCATGATGCAGAATTGAGGGAGAGGAGAAGAAGCCGAGAGGGTTGTGAGCTGGGAAGGTCAGTTCAGTGATGATCCACAAGACGAAACACAGGGACACCAGACAGGACAGGATCATGGAGGGTTGAACAGGCAGGATTGGGTCAGGGAGGCAGGAGCCGACGAGGGAGGGTCAGGACAGGCAGGACCAGGCAGGATCGGGGCGACACGGAACAGATAGGAGACAAATTTAGAGAAGCGCTCGGTAGAGTGCACAGCAACAATACTTCACATCGGGCGTGCCGACGCGGGGTTCATTTATGCGCACCAGTGTTTGGATCCCATTGCCGGTTTTACTCGGTGTTCTCTGCCCCTCTGGACCTGACATCTGGTTTGCTGAGGTTTACTTTTCAGGCCTGCAGTGTCGTTAACGTCAGACGGGACCCTTCAAATGTTGCTGGATAAGAACATAAGAAATTTACAAAAGAGACAAGAGCAGTCGGCCCACCAAGCTCATTTGGGGAGAATTCGACTAATAGCTTAAAGTTGTTAAAATCTTATCTAGCTCCGATTTAAAGGAACCCAAAGTTTTAGCTTGTACTACACTAACAGAA
Organism: Mormyrus iriodes; assembly: GCA_011763525.2. Taxonomy (NCBI): domain Eukaryota; kingdom Metazoa; phylum Chordata; class Actinopteri; order Osteoglossiformes; family Mormyridae; genus Mormyrus; species Mormyrus iriodes. The sequence continues at coordinate 9,987,375 of JAAGVU020000049.1, forward strand.
AGACTCTTTCATACTCTAACTACACACTGTGTAAAGAAGTGCTTTCTCAAATGCAGTTCAAAATGCCCTCCTGCTAATTTCTACCTATAGCCGCCAGTTCTTGTATTTGAACTAATATTGAAGTAACTATTTGGTTGAACAGCATCCAGACCTGTTAGAATCTTATATACCTGGATCATGTCCCCCCCTTAGTCTCCTTTGCGCATGGCCGAACAGATTCAGCTTGGTTGACCTTGCCTCATAAGACATTCCTCCAAGACCAGGAATCATTCTTGTAACCCTACATTGAACCCATTCTAAGGCCGCAATGTCCTTTTAAAGGTAAGGTGACCAAACCTGCACACAATATTCTAGGTGGGGTCTTACCAAGGAATTGTATAATCTTAGCATCACCTCCCTTGACTTAAACTCCACACACCTAGAGATGTAACCCAGCATCCTATTGGCCTTTTTAATTGCTTCCCCACACTGGTGAGAGTGGGACATGGAAGCATCAACATACACACCAAGGTCTTTCTCATAATCAGCTACCTTTATTTCAATAGAACCCATAAAATATCTGGATAGAGCAGGTATGATAGTTCTCCTGGTTCTCTGATATGTGAGACAGGTAGATTTTGTATTGGAGAGCATTATAAAGGAATCTGTAGTAATTCCATATTTGATTTAAAAAATACTTTACGAGTTACCCTGACCATTTTTTGGAAATGCAAATTGCACATACAAAAGAATCTCCTAGCCTGTTAGCATAAGAACTGTCAAACCTGTATTATATGTATATCATTCTGATAGTTTAAGATAAATTTATTAAACAGTATAATTTATCAATAAATTAGAAATTGAAAAGAGAAGTCCATGATCTAATGAATGGAGCAAGAATTGCTCATAGGCCCTCTAAGTGATTTCTGCAGTATACTTGACCAATGCACTGTATTATATATGTTTACTGCATTCTATTAATTTCTGCTGTTCCTTAAAGAGGACAGTTAGGGCTTTAAGATGACATCACAAATATGGAGGTGTGATCTTGCCAATTTCCTCTTCCTGTAAAATCAAAACTTTTTCCCTTGGATCTCAGGAGGATATTTCAAAGTACATACATACCTTTTTCTGTTTAATTGTATTTCATTTACGACTCCCATCTAGTAAAAATGTCATCAACATTTTTGAAAAATGAAATACATTTACCAAAAATAACTAATATTGGCATTCAGAATATGGCCCTCCGGGAGCCGACACCTTATCGTGGTGGAGGGGTTTGCGTGTTCCAGTGATCCCAGGAGCTACGTTGCCCGGGGCTTTATGCCCCTGGTAGGGTCACCCAAGGCAAACAGGTCCT
>JAAGVU020000049.1:9990676-10001609 GCA_011763525.2 Mormyrus iriodes
CCCTGCTGAGGCAGCTGCCCCCGCGACCCGACCTCGGATAAGCGGGAGATGATGGATGGATGGATGGATGGATGGAGAATATGGCATTCCATGGATACATCCATATCTTAAACATCAGCAAACATTAATGTAGAATAATAGCACAATAGATTTATCTACTCTGAATTTATTATGTAATCTGCTGCTACCCACTGTCAAAGATGGCAAATCTGATACATTTAAGACGTGAGAACTAGACCTGGAATACAGGCAGCCCAGGTTACAAACAAGAGCCATCCAAGTCTGGCTTTAAACCCAATTTGCAGGTAAATCAGAACAATAATAGTGCAGCACATGATAATAGTAATAATACAGTAATAACAACAGCAACTATACTACATACAATACGGTAATGTACCTCCAGCTGACAAACCTTAGAATCTATTTCTATATATTAGGCTTCATGGCAATCCTTCATGGCAGTTCGAGTTGCCCGTCAGTCAGAAGTTCTTAACCAGGGGACTGCCTGTTACAAACTGCGGTGAAGGTTATATGAATTTAATTTATGATGTCATGCAGGTTACACACTGAACCCGGCGGTGGTAGGCCTAGCACGGTTTCCTCACACCCGCAGGCCAGGGGACTCTAATTTTACCTGCGTGTTGTGTGTGCGGTTTGCATGCTGCTTCTCATGCCATGCAGTTAGGCTCACTGGCATCCTGCTGTGTGTATCAGTGCCCTATGACGGCTGGCATTCCAGGTGCCTCCTGTGTGGCTGACTGGGACAAGCGGTTAGCATATGGATGGATACACAGGCTATGCACGCACTCTATACTGATACCGAAGATATGAAATAAATATGACATAAGAAAGGCAAGGGGGGCACGGTGGTGCAGTGGTTAGCACTGTTGCCTCACACCTCTGGATTCAGGGTTCACGTCTCCGCCCGGGTTCCATGTGTGTGGAGTTTGCATGTTCTCCCTGTGTCGTCGTGGGGTTTCCTCCAGGTACTCCGGTTTCCCCCCACAGTCCACAAACATGCTGAGGTTGATTGGAGTTACCAAATTGCCCTTAGGTGTGGATGTGTGCATGACTGGTGTGTGAGTGTGCCCAGCAATGGGTTGGCACCCCATCCTGGGTTGTTCCCTGCCTTGCGCCCACAGCCTCCGGGATAGGCTCCGGACCCCCGTGACCCAAAATGGAATAAGCGGTTCTGGATACTAGATGGATAAGAAAGGCAAGCAAATATGTTTAAGTCAAAATAACATCCAAACCTTCCGCCTAAAAACTGCTATAGCCACTGGTCTAATTAGCAAAAGTAAAGAGGGTCAAACTGATGGAGGCATCACTGGATACAATAATAACAATTTTAATGTAGGTAATAATATTACTTGTTCTATATTGAGCAACAGCTGCTAATACATTGAAAAATCTGCACAATACAGGAAGAAATTCCACAACCAGAACAGAAGCAGGATCTCAAACCGCAGCACTAGAGCTTGTGGGGGGAGAGTGCTGCCCCCGGAGCCACCGAGTCACACGTGTGAAGCTTTTCATACATGTAAACAAGTCTGGTCTCACCTCAGTGCATCCCATTTTTCTACCTTCATGACACACTAAGCTGGTACTATTCATGTCATAATCACCTAGCATTACTCAGCAATAGCTTTTTACAACCTAATAAAAGATATTCATGCCTGGATTAATGTCAGTCATATATCTAAGTACAGTTATGATCACAATTACAATCCGTGGAGTAAGACTCAGGTGTTACATTGGATTCTGGGAAGTTTTGTGTCTTATTCACTAAAAATGTCCAAACAGACCAAACAGGTATCACTACAAAATGCCAGGCCTTCCACGCAATAATTGCCAGGGTCTGTTGGAATTAGATACTGCAGTATACAGAGCACTATGGGCCGCTGATGGGGCTGAAAGCCTCAGAATGGATGTACAAGGATGGAAGTAAGTGGGGTTAGTGGATATGAAGGGCAAGAGTCGGCCAGGAGACACCATGCAAGAATCCCAGCAGGAGAGGAAACGAGCCAGGGAAGCTGGCGAAGACAGAAATAAGAACAGGCTCCAATTAAAGTCAGAGGCCTGACACGCAGAAATATGACCATGCGCTAAAGGTATGCGCAGTGACAAGGTTATTAGGTACACCTGCCTGTTAACGCAAACAGTCTGTTCCGCTAAGCGGCACACATGCGACTGTAACTAAACACACGCCGCATCTAGACTTTGTCCTGATGCTCAGCTACTGCCTGGCCATGCATCACAATGGCTAAGATCTACAACAGTTACTGAAATACTAATAATAAAGAAAATTGTCACTATTATTCCATTGTAGTAGATCGTTTTGTTAAGTTTGTTAAGTCCTCCTTCATAAGCATCATTTAAATTATTAATTGGATGAATCCACTCAAAACAGGCAAAGCTTCTACTTACAAACGTTTAGCCTACGTTTAGCCTGAAGCTAATTATATCTTCTGGGTCAGTAATTAAACACATTTTATATATATTTTGAAAAATAAATGTAATTATTAATTGAAATTTAGCCTCAAACTGTATGCATGCACAGAAAATTACTTCTTTCTTATTTAAAAGTGGTTGTTACGTCGCTTCTGCTTTAAATTTGATTTAAATTTAAATTTGAGAAAAAGCATAGTACAGTCCGTGTGATACTAATAACAACAACCACAGCAACAAAAACAACAGCACTACTACTGCTGCCAGCGATAATCATGATGATCCAGCTGGGTAAGCTATCACTAAGAATGAAATAGTGGGGAGAGGATGTCTCATTGTTATGAAATAGTGTCAGAAATCCAGTTCAGGGCCCTCATTAATTAACCACTTTCTTATTTGTTCAGGTTTCTTGTTTTGGGTTCTAGAGCAATGTAATTTTATATTATTATTATTATTGTTGTTGTTGTTGTTGTTGTTGTTGTTGTTGTTTGGATCCCCTCATGGCCCTGACTGAGATACTGGGTTTGGAAGATGGATGAATGGCCATTGTATTATTTGTATACCCTATAAACATAAGAAAGGGTTTTCTGACGGCAGGTTCTACGCACAGCCTGATCTTGTTGATTCTGACACTTTAACTTTTTGATATATGGGAACAACATTCGAATGGTCCTGCAGAATATAGACTCAAAAACAATTGCTGGTAGTAATATAACTTAAATGCTGCTGCTACCCAGTGGTGGCTGTACAAAATATGTTTCTTAATGATGTTCATGTTTAATCATATTTATGTATTTTCGGTTGGGAACTGAAAAAAACAAACAATGCAAATAAATAAGTCCAGCTGGTTAAGCTATCGAAAAGAGTGAATCAGTGATGAAAGGATGTGTGATTAGCATAATTCATTGTCAGAATGCCAGTTTTGTTCACTTATTAATTTACTACGTTTGTTATTTGCTCAGGTTTCCTGTTTTGGGCTCTAGAACACTTTCATTCATCCTCAGATGCATGTTTCCATTTTGATGATAATAAGGCAGTCTTGTTTTTATCTTCCAGCAATCCAAAGTGCCTTATTCACCGCTGCAACTATTTCCACCCCACCGAAGGCCCCAAATTGCTATACATCCCATAAGACCATACCTGAATTCTACAAATCAATTCGATTCAATTCCATTTGTATAGCACATTTTCACAACATTGCATTGTTCCAAAGCGCTTTACATTATCCCTGCCCAAAGCCCCCAGTGAGCAAGCTAGAGGTGACAGTGGCAAGGAAAAACTCCCTCGAAGGAAGAAACTTTGGGAGGAACAAGACTCAAAGGGGTGCCCATCCTCCAGGGGCTGGCAGAGGAAGTCAAATGAGTCCCAATTTTTACAGTCCCAGTTTTAACATTGAGTCTCACATGAAGGCATGCAGGTGATGGTGCTGCTTCTGATGGCAGGATGAACAGTGGTACAGCAGCAGGGCAGGCAGATTATCTTGATAATTTGGGGTCTCCAGGCAGCACACCCATGAGGAGTAGAGGAAATAAAACAAAGGGAAAATGTTAATCGTTTTCTCTGCCCCTTCAGTGCCAGAGAAAAATAATCTAGGGTTCTTTGATCTCTTATTAGAGTATGGAGAAAATAGTTAAATAAGAAGTTGCTATAATGATCTGTTGCATAGCAGTGACTCATGACTCAGGCTTACTTCAATGCATGGAATCACATGCTGGAAGTGTGACAATGGGTATGGAAGGGAATGTGATAGTTATATTAGCACCCATGCCACAATATGTCATTCTTATTGTGCTTTGCCAGAAATTTTTCTGACACATCCCAATCTGGCCATTGCAACAAAAGCATTTCACAGATTTTTTTTTTCCGTCAGGAGTTTTTTTGAATTTCCAGGGACTCCAGGAGTGAACAGCTGCACAGCGGGCCATGATGGAAATTCTAAAGCATGGTTTGCCAATTTATATTAGATCATTTTGCTTTTATTACATTTTTACCATTTGGACAATAACAGGAATACTTTCAATACTTTTGCAATTTTCAGGCTTAAGAGCTGACTGTGATATAGTCACCCTGCCACCCTCGGGAATCAATCCAACAACGTTCCAGTCACAGGTGCAGAGACCTAACCTGCAAAGCCATACACTATTATCTGGGTTATTGCTCTGCTGAATAATGTTGATTAACATATTACCTAATTATCTATAGTGCTCAAAACCAATCACATTTACAGTTACATTCATTCATTTAGCAGACACTTTTGTCCAAAGTGACGTGCAAGCATGGCAGATAGCACATTTAAAGCATACAGCTGTCAAGGAGTCTAGGCTGAGCTTCCAATGAATGCCGTTACAGCTGGAAGTAGCACTGGAGCAAGAGCTATGCAATACACTTTCACGTGTACATCTGTGTATGTCTCATAAAGAGGGCAGGACGATGGGATATGTGAAAACTAAAAATTCCTTATCACTTGCACAAGTGGCAAATGAAGTTTTGTTTTATTGAGAGGGGATCTGATGATATGGTTTGGTAGCTTAATCCACCATCGGGGAAATACATATGAGAAACGTCTGGAGTGACTGATCCTGCTGCATGAAAACAATCATTTATTCTGCAGGAATGTCACTGATAAATGTATTCTGCCGTTCACCTGACAGTGACACAGCTTGGTACTAAATGTAAATATGCTAAAATTTCAATCACAGCTAAGAAAAGATCCATTAAAACAGTACTTATCTAAGCTTCTGGATGGACCGGTATACATTTGGAACATAACTCAGACTCCCCTATGCTCCCTAGATAAATAACGCTGACCGTATATCTTCCTTGTAATTATTCCAAACATAGTGAGCTGGCCTACATTTAAGCTCCAATGGTACATCATACCTCAATCAAACAGAGCTGGGCTGTTAAGTAGCCTGGTTTGTTTCATTCTGTTTGGGTTTTTCACTATAATCAAGAACGAAGACTCTGAACATTCAGCCTTGTTGACAAAATGACTTTTTATGGCCATTATCAGCTGAAATTGTTCCAGTTATCGAGCAAAGATGAGAGCAGTTTATCAGAGCTAGACAAGTAAACAAAGAGAGCTAAGAAAAACATTAGTGAAATATTGGAAGGATCATGGTACTGCCATTCTGTCCAGGGTGCTCTCCAGCCATGTGCCCTATGCTGCCAGGCCTGCTGACACCATGACCAGGAGAAGTGGTTAGAAGATGGATGGATGGATGGATGGATGGATGGGACACAGCAAGCTACTGAAAAACACCTTTACTGAGCTATTTATTAGCAGCACAATCATAGCAACACAAGAAAAATTTCCGGGCCGAAAACGTAACATACTGTAAATTGTCAGTCAATTCTGTTAGTGCCAGTGAGCCGCAGAGTCTACATTTTAAGCAGGTACCAGGAAAATGTACTCTTTCTTCATGTTCAATATTTCCATTGCCTGTAGGCCGGTAGAGCTATGAAGTGTAATTGTCACATTAAACCCAGTTTAGTTAATTCCTTAACCAAATCTGTTGTGCTAAAGCAAGTATATTGTGCAATGTTGCATTTCCATTTAAAAATTATTATAGTGGTAGTACAGAGCATTAACAATGTATTATTGCAGAGCAAAAGTAAATGGGAATGGTTAAAGGCCCCTGGGCTTCGGCCTGGGTGAACGCATGCATTAAAGTGCCCCAGAAAGAATAGAAAATGCATACAATTAGAGTATTTGCATTTGATTAAGGTTTATGGTGCATTTCACACAAGTTATATAACCTTTGAGATTGCCATCTCAAATGACAACATTGTTTTTTAATACATAATATGGCCAAAAGCATGTGTACATCGGCTTGTGCAACGACTAACTCAAAAACCAAGGGCATTAATACAAAGTTAGCTCACTTTTGGTTGTGATAATAGCCTCTGTTCTTCTGGGAAGGCTTTACATTAGACGTTGGAACATTTCTGGAGGATATGCTGCCATACAGGTGAGGTTTTGATGTTGGGTGATTTGTGAGTTTGTGTGGTCCACTTCACAGTCACTGCACTTGCAGTTGACCAGGGCAGCTCTAGCAGGGCAGAAATTTTGCAAACTGGCTTGTTGGAAAGATGGCCTTTTGTGATGGTGCCAGGATGAAAGTCACTAACCTCTACTATATGATTACCCATTCAGCCATTGCTTGATGCTGGAGATTGATCTCTGAGTGCTTGATTATACGTCTGTGTGTCAGTAATGTGTGTGGCTGATGTGCCCAATTCTTGCAATTACTAGGGGTTTCCACATACTTTTGGCCATGTAGCAGACATTGTGGAAATTAGTTGGGTGCAGGTGGCCAAAAGGACACAACAAAGGCACCAAAGACAGCAATGTTCCAAACAAAGGTCCTTCATTAAGATTAATGAGCGAGTACAAACTGTAGCATTTACAGCAGGGAAACGGAAAGAACCCAGCCAGCCTGAAATGGTGCTCAGAGACCCTCTCTCTCATTTTCTCACTCTCTGTTCGACTCCCCTGAATGCAGAATGTCTGCTGAGCAGAGCGAGCTGAGCGCCACTAACAGCAGTCGTTTGCACGCATGTGTGCGATACGTGAAACTTACAAAAGCACAGCCCCATGCCGCCTTCCTGTTTTGCCTACTAGGCCATGTCACAACATAAGATGCAAGCTGTGCGTTGCACAGACTAAATGCAGGAAAGCAACAGTGCGAACAGTGAAAGCAAAACAAGTAAAACATAAAATAAAAAAGAAAGGAGAGAAGCAAAGCCAATAGTAAATCCTTAGCAGCAAAACAGGCCGCTGTTACAGAAATAATTCTCATTCTTTTACAGCATAACAGTCCATTTTGATGTCTCAAAAATAAAAACACTGATCAAAAGAAATATAATTTGTGGACATATGGACACACCTCCAATTAAATACACATGGTCTGTACTCCCCCCCGCCCCCTCCCCCACTCGCCCCACACACACAGGCAGCTGTGGAACTGAACGCAGCTGATGAACAGACAATAAAACCCTCTTTTTAATCTAAGTCAGGTACTGATTACAGAGGTCTGAGTCTGACTAATTTGCTGGCAAAGTAACATTCAGTGGAAATGACTGGACCTGCTCTGTGAGATACAGCCTGTAAGAGCTCTGACCCGGGCTAGCATGAGCTGTGCTATCGGTTCAGTATTTTTATTTTGCCTAAATTCAAATTCTGTATTTTCATGCGTAATCTCACCCAAGAGAGATCACGATCACTGGGCAAAAAAACGAATAAAACGAATGCTTTCCAACTTCTCTGCCACTGAGGGACATACCTGGCACCTCTGCAGCTGGACGCATCTGTGAAAACGAGACGGTTAGCTGATGAGGAGGCTGGCACCGATGGCGTTTCCTCAGCGGAAAACCCATGAACAAAACAGCCATTGATCAGCTCAGAAGGAATATTTCAGTAGTCCAACCTGTGCGTAGTACAAGTAACATCTATTGATTTATTTACTGGACATCGCATAGCCATTAAAGAATCATAATTTTGTGAAAATCTTGAACAAGTAAGATGTCCTTCAAACAAAATTGCACTTTAGGAATATTTTAGCTATTTATTGTACCTCTGCTACAAGGTAACAGGCCTAAACAAAAGTGATTCTGTTACAGGTTAATAGGTATTGGCAGAGTAAGAATTGATGGCTTTTTAAATTTGGAATTTAGAAAAGCTATTCCAAAACTAGCGGGTACGAAGGCATAAAGCCCTTGTGTGGTATTTAGCATTTCCAGTGCACAAGCTTGTGATTTGTGGCCAGCGAAGCTGGCAGCAGGTAGCCCTCCTGTTATGATCCAACCATTGCAGCAGATGGGGAACCCTTTAAATAAAGATATTATGGTTTTAAATATTAGCTTAAATGTATAAGAAACTTTAATAACGTTGTTTGCTTGAAGTTCTCACCTGTAATGACACCCACCATTATAAGGAATTTACTGAACTTTTTATAGAAATATATTCCATATGTCCATAGACTGTATGCAATCAGATTGCACAATATAATATTTGATTTAATACGCCCCAAATTAAGTATGTATTCTCGATATTTGACATTTAAAGTATTTTTTTAATTAGCTAACAAATAAAATACTTGGCTCAGGGGAAGCAAAAAAACCTTTTTGGACCTGCAGCAGGTGTGGAGGTTGCAGCCAATGCCCCACCTGCCATTTCAGCCTCTTGTGTGTTGGATTTCATATTCTGGAAGCATTTTCTGATAAGGGTGATAAGGGATAGCCGTGCTAGTGTCTCAGAGACCAGGTGGGGTTCAACCTTTTCTTTCAATGTATAAAACATGATGATAGTGATTTGAAACGATGTTACATCCTTAAGTTCACTACATTATAAATTGACTTCATTCAGAATATTTACTGCTTTGGTTTTACACTAGTAAAACTAGTATTCTTCTAATAATCCAGTCACTTAACAAAGGGTTTTGAGGTCTTTCAGCAATATAGCATTGTTTTCCACCCATAGATTTCCTGTTCCTCTTGTCCATTTAAGGGTTTCCGTACATTGCATGATATTACTGCTCTAACTGAGGAATGTCTCCTGTTCTGGAGGACATTCGATGAAAGACATTTTGATTACATTGCTGAGAAGGGGTTTGATGTTCTGGCATATGGATGAGTTACACAATCCACTGCACCTCTCGCCAGCACCTTAGCAAGCTGACAGACTGATTGTCCCAGAAATTCGTCCAAGCAAATGCCTGCCTGTGCACTTATGTTTGAAAGGCAATGATCCCACAATTTAGCAACCTCCACCAGAGTATGTAATGGCTAGTGTCGTCCTTGGCATATACAGCAAGCTCTGCCATTCACAGGGCAGGAAAACTTCCCAGGGGAACCACAGTGACTATGTTGTGCTTGTGGTTTCACACCCCAGTAAAAATCAGTCGCAGAGCCAATGGGAAGCCTGAAATTGGATCTACCCCCAGATGCCCCTCTATTTTCATTGGCTCCGAGTGATGCCAATCATGGAATGTGGAACACAGTTTTCCCAAGCACACGTATGTGGAGCAAATATTTAAGTAGCTCCCAGAATTACAAAAATATACACAAAGGATAGGAATAATTACTGTGTCGTTCAATATGGTGTTTTAGTTTGTTAGTTTGTTTATTAATTCATTTTTTGCAGTTAATAGAGAGAAGTTAGTGACAGCCTGAAGTTTTTTTTCTCTTTGTATCCCCCGCCTTTCATTTTACTCTTGCCCCCCTCATTCCCATGCCCCTCCCCTTGAAATAATCAGAAACCACTACTGGTGAAAACAAAGTCAAATATATCAGAAAAAAACCTTAGAAAATAAGACCAGCTTGTGTCTAAAGTCTTGCATCCATTTTAATAAATAACGTAAGTGACATTTGCGTTCTACAAAGGATGTCCTATGGAACTAGCAGTATACACTGATCATCAAATTTAATACATTGGCAAGACAACACGCAAAAAACGAGTGCTATCCTGCATTGGAACTACCAGTAGGGGGGGCTGAAAGCCCATTTCATTGCCTTGGGAGTTAAAAAAATCTTGAGGGGTGCAGCCAGCGGAAAGGGGTGTGAGCTTTGAGTATAATTCCTCCCTGAGGCAAGAGCTAACACTCCAGGAGCAGGTATGCACACGGCCAAGCCTTTATCTCTCCTTGGCAATTCATGCAGAGGGACGCTTTCTCCTCAACACACACACACACACACACACACACACACACACACACTACAGCAATTTCTCTAAGGACTTTTGGTGGAGTAACTCAACACATGAATTAAGGAGCTTTATTTCAGGACTCAGCTATCAAATAATAAGTTATCCTAATAGCCTGACGATCCATCAGTTCTGTCCTAGGAGGCACAAGGACGGGAGGATGGAATCCAGTCCATTTCAGGGTGCGCACAAGCACGCAGACACACACACACAGATTAGGTTTCTATATCTTTCTGGGGACTCTCCATTCATTTCTATGGGTATAACCCTAATCCCAACAATGACAACCTGGAAAATGTCCCCACAAGGTAAAAAGTATCAGGTTTTTATTAACATTATGGAGTCATTGGATTTAAGGTACCCCAGTTAAAATGGACATCTTCATTCACTTACATTTAGCCCAGACTACCTTAGATCCAACACATTATCCAGATAAGCAAGATATCCTACTTTGTGATACAAGCCCCTCATTTTCTGACACGAGTCCCAGTACATTTAATGTCATTCAGCATAGCTTTGATGGGGGCTCCGACTCTATGCTTTGTAAACAGTGACATCTAGTGGGAATTTAGATTTAGTGCATTCAAAGTGAAGGAGGAAATCCATCCATCCATCCATCTATCCATCCATCATCTCCCGCTTTATCCGAGGTCGGGTCGCGGGGGCAGCTGTCTCAGCAGGGAAATCCAGACTTCCCTCTCCCTGCCCACTTCATCTAGCTCCTCTGGGGGAACCCCGAGGCGTTCCCAGGCCAGCCAAGAGACATAGTCCCTCCAGCGTGTC
>JAAGVU020000049.1:10005182-10018004 GCA_011763525.2 Mormyrus iriodes
TTGTTTTGCGCCTTTTGATTCAGGAGGACGATATTTCGTCCCACTGTGTACTCGAATGTATATTGTTGGGATGACAAAAAAACTCTACTGCTACTACTACTACAATTAGTTAATTTGCATAAAAATGTTTAGGTTCTCAGGCGTTCTGGCACCTAGTAATGCCGCACTTAAGATGCTCTCCCTTAAGGAACTTCTTAAGGGATTGTTCTGGAAGCACACATAGAACAGTACACAACTTCAGTAAGGTATACTTTTCAAGTCTTCGTAAGACGCTAGTAGTGACAGTTATCAGGTAATGCAGCCCAGAGCAGCATCAAGGGCGCCATGAGATACCCGCATAATGTCACTGCTCCACATGTATGCAGTTGCCTCAGATTTCAATCAGGGCAGTAGGTATACCAGAAGTGCCACCGGGCCTCTACTCATTATAGCACATCGGCAAAACTGGAAGCAAACACTGTGAAAGGTCCTGCAGGTCTGAGAGAACCTCCCAGAAAGGTAGTCAAGTCCTAGTATTGCATTTCAGGACTAAAAAAAAGTAATAGACTGGGAAAAACTCTGTAAGCAGAAAGAAAACTGGGATGAACCCAGAGGAATGCAGTGGTGAAATGGGCGAGGTCACGTCTGCAGAGTGACTGAGACGTCAGATGACAGAGGGCTCTTTCGAGAAAAAAGGGGCCAGAGAGACGTCAACTGGAGGCACACCTGCATTTGATAGGATCTCAGCCAGCTGTGATGCCATCAGATACCATTTGAATGAGTTCTTCAGAAAGCAGCTGGATAATGCAAATAAGACAGAAACAGGCCGTTATTGCAGGCTGTGTTTAATGTAAGTACTGTAGGGTTAACTACAAGCCCCAGAATGCAATTCTCATTTTCATTTGTCAATAGTCTTACAATTTGATAAAACTTGGCCTTTCAAAGCCATTTTTATCACATGTGACATGAGATCATATGATCTGGTGTCTGATAAATGGTTAAGTGCTTTGATCATTTTAATAACAGCAAAAAGTTCCTGTTCATATTTAATAAAATCCTTCGACTTGAAATTCATGCAGGATAACTGGAGAGAATATGGAGAGACACTATTAGAAAACTGGAAAGTGAATAAAGGCAATATCTGAGCAACCTTAACTGACATCACCAGTCTCCTGGTTCAGATTTCAGTCACATTCTGCTTGTGACTGAAATCTGTGTGGAGGTACAGGACTCTTGAAAAGGATGAATAATTTTACTTACATTTTTGGTACTTAGCTATTAATCTCATATGAACATTACAGCAATCTGTCTGCTGAGATCTATGCAAATATGTATAAATCAATTTATTGTACTCTTTGGAGGTAATACAGATTACTGATTTAAAATCATCCATATCCAAAGCAGATATATCCAAGAGGACAAGGAATTAGAAAAAAGAAACAATGATTTAATCTAGGAAAAAAAGGGGGCAAATTTCACTTTGGCATCACACAGGACCAAAAGCCAAAATACGCATTGTCACGTAGAAGAGAGAGGATATAAACATTTGTGCTTCACCCAAAAATTTGGTTATTTCCGCACCAAACAGTTGTGAGGACACAGCTCTCATCAGCCCGTCATATATCCATTTGGCCAGCAAAGGTCGCTGGCCACCCCGTAATCACCTAATCTTCCCAAACCTTAGTGCGTTAATCCCCCACCTGTCTCTAGTTTGTCTCTATGAGTGTATATATGCACCTATCCTTACTATGCTCTCCAGTTTTGTCATTGTTGCCATTTATATTGAGACTCCTGTTACATGTTTGGTTTCAATAAAGTCCCTTATAGTTTTCCCTACAAAAAATCTTACATCTGGATTGTTCACTCGTTCCCTTCCCACTGACGTGACAACAGTATTTGTGCAGTTAGTAAGTTTGCAGATTTTCTACCAAAACACTGTGCTCAGCACTGCACTTGGGTGAGCTGATGCTGAATTATCAGTGACAGAGTGCATTTATCCAGACCCATCAAACAACAGAGGCCACCTTGCTGTCCTCTGCCCAGGGCTGCAGGTTCTGCAGGGCATAGAGGGAGGTGTTGTGCAAGCATAGTGGATCTTGCTGCATGGGCTGAGCCAGGCTCTTCTGGAAGGCCTCCTGCTGCAGCTGCATAATCAAGCGATTGGCTTGTTGTCTTCCTGTCTCCCGTTCCTCTGCACTCTGCCTCCTGGTGACGACAGGGACACATGACAGAAATTTAAGTATTCATTGTATTTCCACGTAGTTCTGAAATAGTTGTCTCAGCTTCTAGAGTTAGTTACAACTTTAAGGTTATATAATTATGAGCGAAAAAGAGCAAACACGTGTATATATATTTATGCTCTTTCTTACAATCTGCAAGCAACAAAGTTAATAAAAGTTCTACCATTCTATTAATTTCAGACTTTTTTGCCCAATAGTGAGCAGGCTAACACTAAAGAATATCTGGATCTGAAAGGGTTTTTCCAAGGTAATATCCAATCACCGCTTGGTATGAGTTAATACTTGCCACTAAAAAATAATTTTACCAATTCACACTGCAGTTAAAAAAAATTTGGCACTTTGCAAATGTCCAGACAATCGGTGTATTTCGCCGAGTAACAGGATGTGCTAGGAGCTGGCTAGCACCAAGTAACAACATTCACTTGACCAAGATACTTCTGCGGAAATCCTCAGCTGCTGAGTGACACAAAGTTTACGACATCCAACATGTCTGCCAGTGCTAATTGCTGCAGAGACGGGTTACAGCAGTTTGTAGGCAGCTAATGTGAAAACAAATCCAGCAGACAATTAATTTTGACCTGACAGTGGGAATTTTCAACAATACTCTTGTGAAGAGAAAGATAACAGCCGAAGGCTGTAAGGGGACACAGCTGCGTGTGTGCAGTCGATAATCTGCTCCTCATTTGGGTCTAGCTTTCTTGGATCTTTCATTCCATTTTGCAAACCTCTGTTGAATATTGAGTGGAGGCATCCACTATAAGCCCTGAATTATTATTTCTCTATTTGTTGCATTAATCCTCATGAATGTGCACAAGGGAGGTTACACTACATATTGTTTAAATATGTTATGCTATATGTTGTTCTAAAATTTAAAAATCCTGTGTAATACTTTCCTAATACCCTTCATAATATCTATATCCAGCAGCCTTACTCTGGAGTTTTCTGTGGTTTTCCAATTTGGATTGTATTTTTTGTGCCATTTAAGAAGGAAAAACTACTGTACCTTCGGAAATATTACATTTTTTAATAAAGGGTTTAGCTAAAGCTTTTGATCTGGATGTAAAATATTCAAATAATTCGTTAATAGTAATCAAGTAGTCCGCTTTAAGTGTTCATTCTGGGCCATTTTGTACCTGACAACATTGAAATTTTTTTTTAATTTATTTTTTAACCTGCCTACTTTGCCTTGTGATAACCCGTCTGGCTAGCTAGCTGAGGCTAATGCTGCGTGCACAGAAAACATGACAGGAAAAAGTAATTTTCACTTGATGACAAATATCTCATCGAAGCTGATGATAAACTGCCAAAAACTAGCCACCAAAATGCAGCAACAAAACTACAATGTGCTATATTTTATGTACAATAGTGATGCTGTCCGTTTTATTATCTTCATGTAATATACAAATGTCAGTTGGCTGTTAATCTGCATAAGAAATAGAGGAAAAAGAGAGAAATCGGTTATAACGATCATCCACTTAAAGTGATCAAATTTACCCAGTCAGAGGTGATCACTATAAGTACATATTTGTAATACACACAGTCTGAACACAGATACTGAATATTCTAATAAATTAAAAACTGAGAACAATAACTGGAAAAATTGGGCCCAGAAATGCTTTTTAATACTATAATTAATAAATAAATAATTTTAAATACTTTATCCTGATGAATGTCACAGGCAAAACAGGTATTTTTGTAAAACTGCACGTCAATATGAAACAAAAGTAGCTTGAAATTTTACATTGAATTTTACAACCAATGTTTAAAAATGCCAAAAATTTGATACAATTTATCAGTTCCTGTATTTAGAAATATTTTGAATAGTCAAAGTTCCATTTCTGAGTTGTTGGGAAAGCTTTTGTTTTTTCAAATATAAATTAAAATATAGGCATACACACACACACTTTTATGTGCAACAGAATTCATCCCATTATATCTGAAATTTATACTAGTACAGCTTAACCACCTTTAACCCACACTTAGAGTTAATTCATCCAAAACAACAAATAAGTTAGCTGTCAATAAATTACCTGTAAAACAAATGAAGTGTTTCTGGTTGCCAGTATTTATTCAGAAAGCTGTCTCACAAAATGTACAGTGTGGCTCATCTTACCCTAAACTGTTACGAATACAGTCTATTCCTGCAAAGATTTAAGCAAATCGACAAATCCACACTTATCAGTTATCACCGTCAGAACTACAGGTCTCGTGTCGTAGTAAATAAAACTGCGGCTGCTGAGTTTTCACATATTAACAGTTTTCATAATCATACGCTGTCTGTCACAAAGTGGCTCCTACCTCCACTTTGTTCTGCGGTTCTGGAACCAGGTCTTGACCTGGGCGTCAGTCATCTTCAGAACTCGGGCGAAAGCTGCGCGCTCGGCCGACGCGAGGTACTTCTGTCTGTGAAAGCGCTTCTCCAGCTCGCAGATCTGCACCCGGCTGAAGGAAGTGCGGGGCTTCTTCCTTTTGGGAGGTGTCCGCTTCTGGTAGGGGTGACCAATTCGCCTGGCCACGGCAAATGGTGACAAGGCTGCTGATACCGTGACAGGAAACATATTCTTATACATCCAATATTCACCTTCAGCCTTTCACGCAATTAATATGCACTTTCGGCTTTGTGACAATAATCACGTTTAACTCTCAGACTACAGTGGCGGTTACTTGACAGTAGCCATCAAAGTCATGTTATAATTCTTGGCCATTCCAAATAATTTGACTGACAGTTCTTAATTACGATAGCAGTAAATACAGAAAACAAATTACTACCCGAATGTTTTTATGATTCACGAGTCCATTTTAAGGGACATCTTTGAGAGACGGGCCACCCTGATTATTTAATGAGTGTGGGCGCACAAATCATTTTTTTTCCCAGTAAGAAGCTGTAAACATACATAATAATAAACTACCTATAAAGTTTATTTAAAAACGGACCCACTGTTATTTCTGACCTCAAATAATGGTATGCATGGCGGCTTGTTTCCCACATTTACAAACCTATATGGTTTTGTTATATCTGTTTAAGTACAAAGTTTTTATACTTTATTTTTATACATTATACTTTTCATATTTTTATACTTTGTTTATACTTTATTATTTAAGTTTATACATTAGGTTTAAATCGAACGTCATCATATAAAATTTGGCCACCTTGGAGAATTTCCAACGAAATAAACTTATAACACAGATGTTACTTCTCTTCAAAGTTATGTGAAGGACGGCTATTAATTATTACTATTAATATAATATTATGACACATATAATGCTTTGAAATATATTCAAAATATTTAAACATCCGTGACGTGTCACTCCCTGCACTTTACTTTTTTGAGAAAGTTCTGCATATTTTAAATACAAATATTTGTACCATTTTTGCTTCATAATTACTATAATCAAAATAGGTACAACAAAATACTACACCGGAAATGTACATAGGCAGAGAGATCTACAATAGTGGCGGTATAATAAGCGCCCGCGGGAGGTCTCTGAGTCTCGCGCTGAATCCTGTTGGGCTGGATTCTGCATGGGCACATACGCACCTTAGGCACTTAATTTAATGCATGATAAGAGATAGATAGATAGATAGATAGATAGATAGATAGATAGATAGATAGATATAAATCTATATTTATAAAATAAATCTACCTACAGCTAAATAATTAAAACCACAGATTAAGCAGTCACATATAAAGAGATTTTATATACATAAAATGTAAAAAGGTTGATTTCTGTAACACTAAAGGCAACTTCTTGTTTAGTATAAGATTATGTTCTGCTGTAAAAAATACGATTGATGCGTATCTCGAGTCAGTGTGTCTTTTTTTGATGGCTCAGAGTTCTCACTTAAATGTGCAAGTCTTCCGTCACCCAACTCCCCGTTCTCGCTGCGTTGACATGTGTGGTGAACTTAGGTTTTGGCAAATTAGCCCTAGCAGGTTTATATGCCATCGTGATAATGTTAATTTGTTCGAATCAAAATGTCGTTATATTTCAGAAATTTGTCACAATGTTTACAATTGATGCTGTTCTCGGATGCGTTGCCTGACAGATTCGTAACAATATGTAATTCGTTATCTCGTAGGCCTACGTACGATCAATCATTAGTTTCTCGAAACATTTCATAACTCAAATCGTTCGTAACCTCGTTCGTAAATTAACGAGTGCTCCGCCCCACTCGATATTTTCTACGTCGTTCTTACCTTTTTCGTTTTTCGCCGAGATCGTTCGCTATCGGCAAATGCACCCATCAAGTATTACAGCAATAGGCCTAATATTCACAATAATATCTTCAAAATACACCAAACCATAAATGAAACGATACTGCCCATTGCAGTAGGCGACATCAATGCTTTCGACTAGCTGAAATTAACCAAAATAACATTTTAATATAGGCCTTTTTAAAATAGTATGTCAGAATGAATTCACAACTTCAGTAACGTCAGCATGGCCATTGTGCATAACAATTCTTACTAAATCTTTATTTAATAATCATGTAAAGCAAAATCTCATGATTTTAGCACTGGGGAAAATTTAAATTTTATAAGCCTATATAATTTTTATGTTTCGAATGTGGATATGATGATGCTGTGTATATCATATTTCACTGCATGGGGTAGGGGGTAGTTACTGTATTTTCTCCATATTAAGCTTTCTCCGGTGTGTCTGTTATCTTTGTCACAGGGGAGTTTCTAGCTATGGAAGATATCAGGGGCTAAGTCAAGTTTACCTGGGGCTTGACCTTTTCTTTCATTTTTGAAGGAAGATTGGCATCGGGGCTACGATACCCGGGGCTAGGCTTAAAATACACGGGCCTATAGCCCCGAGAGATCGGACCTAACGGCGCCCGTGCTTTATCGAATTTTGATTGGTATGGAAACTTGTATATTGAATGTGTATCAAATACATGGTGCTACGTCGTTAATGCCTCCTGTCTTTAACCTTACTATAGTGCCCTGCAGTAAATGATGAACTATATGGAGCGCAGAGTGTTTTCAGATAAGATATGAAGCTCCACGACCTATACATTTCATTTTGCGAACCTGAGATAACATTTATGGCCTTCCTTAATTGATAAATCCGTCAAATTTATAGTTACAAATAGCTCAAGCACGAAAAGAGAAGTTCTTTTACAACAGTATGACTTCTTTACTTGAAATTGTCAAGGATCATGCTCACATAGTTTATTCAAATTTCATAATCATTCGTAACTCGGGTAAAAGTTTCGATTAGAGTCTACAATGCGCATGCTCTCCGATGCGGCGTGATCTGCTTTTTGCGTATTTAGATGTTTGTTAAAATTTTAATGCCGAGCTCAAGTTTTCGCAGTCAAGGTAACAATAAGCTGTGGTATCCATATTTTGTGCGTGTGATTTTAAACATGGGATATAACAGGTCCTACAGAATTGCGTTAAACTATGACAGTATTGTTTTTTAGGTTGTAAAAAACCAGAATCGTAATAAACCAAGATTTTAATATTTGTATTCATATTATGTTATATCAACATTGCATATAATAGCCTAAATGACAGCGGTTATCTTTCATTTCGTTTCATTTGTTTATTTAACATGGACAATGCTCATTGATCAACAGGAGAAAAGACCGTAGATGAGCCATAATTAGCCATATGGACTATTTTCCGTCTGTTGTCACTGGCCAGTTCTTAAAATGGCAATCTAAAATTAGAAAAAAATCTCATTGGCATCGGTGAAATGTAAGCTGCTGTCACTGTAGTTTGAAATACGTACACTCACAAATACAAAACAATTTATTAGAAGCAGGCGTACGTGTATTAATATTATACAGATCTGAACTCCATTTCAACAAATCCTTATATATATATAAATACATCAGTGCGCCGACATCATCCTAAGAATGAGAACAATTATTAAATACATACTGACAACTTTTAAATTAAGTCAATGTATCAGTTTATTCTCTATCTATCTATCTATCTATCTATCTATCTATCTATCTCTGTCTATCACAAAGTGTTTTATTTGTTTTGAAACACAGCCGTCAATAATTCTATATAGGCTATACTATTTGCATCAATATAGGAAATAACTGATATTTGGCTTATTATATTATATATATATATTATAATGCATATTCTTAAATTTTAATTTAATTAGTGCCTAATCATTTGGATAAATCAATAATATAATATAAAAATAGTCTTTCGTTCAGTCATTCGGTTGAGAATTTGAGGTGTGCTTTACTAGGAAAGGTTGGTGCTCTGAATAATGACGTTTAGTTAAAGCGATTTTGCAGGGATGCGTTTTTAATTATCTAAACCGACATATTGTTATATAGGCTAGATAATAAAAAAGCAAGATTTATAATTTAAATCATGCTCACACATGACAATAATGTTTTAATTTTCATGTCAGTTCTAAAACATTTTCCCCGAATATAAACCGTATTTCTTAAAACAATAGCCTAATGTGTTCCACCTTTTTTAATTTAAAGGTAAAAGTAAACAGTTTATTTAATCTCACCACTGAGTCTGTCTTTTGCAAATCTTCTGCTGTTTTCCATCCAGGAGAAACCAAAACAATCAGCGCTTCCCCCGCCGGCTGTCCCAGCCGCGATGCCGGCGTGATGTGCAGCGGGACGGAGCGCTTCAGGCACGGGTCTGTGGGCCGGGACGCGGATCACCCCTCCTGCGCTCCCTGAGTTTACATTGACTTTCATGTGCATGCTTAAGTTAATGTTCAAGCTTGCATTGTAAGAGGAACATTCAGGGTTATAGACATCGTTGTAGCCATTGCTGTACACACCAGAAGCGAGTTGGTAATCCTGCTCGTTGGTCCGGTTCGACAGCGTGTTGCTGGTTTGATCCATATTGTTAAGAATTTGATCAATTCCAAAGCGTATAGGCTCATGCTGTTGGGTCTGGATGACTTCAATCCCAGTATGTTCCATAGTTGGGTTAACATCTACTTCCCTGGCTCTTTTAAAATCTCGGAAAAATGTAACCTATACGAAGATATCTGTAATGTTTAAAAGGAAATATCCGTTGTAAACTTTAACTGGCCGTTTTATGCTGCCTTTTTAATAACCAGTAAAAATGCAAGTGGGATGATACGTTGGCTGCATAATCCGTCAAAAATATGCCAGGGCCAAAAAACAGAGACACTGAAATGAATTTTTCATGCTTCCTTGTTAAAAAACAATATCAACATTGATAAACTGCTTTATGCACAAGCAAAAACTAAACTATAATGTTAAGTCTATTAAAGGATACGAATTCAAATAAAAAGTGACGTTGAAAAGTCTCTTCTTGATTGTTGTGTTTGTAACTATTATTTCAGTCCTCCGAAAGTCGATAGTATTTGTAGCATAATCTCTTTATATCCAATAGCATTACAAACTCCTTCCATGAATATTAATAGAGGCTCTGTAGCGCTGCTACGCGAGGTTATTTTGAGTAGGCGATGCCTTCTTTTCTGAAAATCCCAGGCTCCGTCCGTTCCACTGGCTTGGCTCTTAAAGACATAGCTGCCCATCTGAATAGCTGTCACCGTGTGAAAAGTCTTTTTATGTATGCAGAGACCATAACGTGCAGTGCAAAGTAATGCAGCACACATACAGCTTTGTATAAATGTTCAAATGGATAGACAAAGGTACGAACACCAATAACAAGAATACTTGTTAATTTTATATTAACTACGTGTATAGTTGCTTCCATCCTGTACTCCCATAGCATTACGTACGCAGGACAGCGTTTATGAATAGCTGTGATGGGAGGTGCTTTGGGGAAATGCGCGGGTGTGTTTTGCATAAGGAAACGCCGTCTGGCGTTAAGTTTACCCCTCCTGCCTTTTAGTTAACACGAATCGCCAATTGACATTAGGTTGCGCCGGACATATAATAGTATTAAGGGAGGCAGTAACATGCCATTTAAAGCGATACTTTTAAGAGAAATACGGTGTTAAAAGGAACGTATTTTTACAGTATTAAGGAAGGAGAATTGTGAGCCTTTTGGCCTTCCTTAGATGCGCACTTTGAGAGGAGAAACACCAGCATATGGGCGTGTCGCATGTAAATAACCCCCACGCACACTGCCACGGACGGCGCTTTAATTGTATTCTCGCTACTCGCTTTGGAGAGCTGTACAAAGTCAAGCGCTTCTACATGGCCAAACGCAATACTGTGTTTAGAACATTTAACAAAGGAATAAAGGGAAGGTTTGTTTTTACATTTTATTTTACATTTAGAAGTAAATATGACAATCCAAACCGCATATGAGTAATTCATATTTACATCAGAATTATATAAAAAGTATATAACACAAAAGTATATAGAAATATAGTATAAAATATATTGCCATTATAGGCTAGATTCAAGTGACATCTTGTCAACACGCCTAAATTAAGCTAAAACACTCGTAGATTAAAAAAAATAATTGGTTCAGTTAAAATGAAAAATGAGCTCCTGCGAGAGGTGGACAGACGGAGAAGGGTGCAAAAACGCAGACGCCTAAGAACATTACGCCCTTGTCTTGATGTACATTAAATGACGTATATTGACTGAATGGGATGTTTCCGAACTGCTACGGTAATCTTTACGGTAATCTCCCCCGCTAATACGTCTACTCATATGGGAACTATTAAATGCCGTCCAAACTCTTCGTTCTTCAGCTTATCAAAGGAAAGCGCAAAATGATAGTATAATACTGTGCGGCACTGAATGTCAAACTGAATCGTTTCATTGAAAACAAACATACACCCCGTCATGCATGAAATATGATATTAGGGTAAGACAATCCTGTTGTAAGAACGGTAATCATCGCAAATATTTCATTGTCGGTCCACATCACACAGACATCGCGGATGGGATATCCAGCATGGGAAACGCTGATTTTTATTAAAAAAAAATTTACGTTGCCCTTGATGGAAAATGATCATCAAAAAATGGATACTCTTGTATGTACCATGGATAAAAAAAGAAACGTTCAGCATTTAGACACACCATTGCTCTTCCTGCATCTAGGACTCTATATAGTCCAAATTCAGGGGAGTATGATGCATCGTGTCGTGTGACAGGGTAAATGTAAATTGGTCCTTTCTCCTGAACCTCAGTAGATACCTCAATATCAGGGCCAGTCAGTGAGCCTGATCTTAAAGTATGGCATCCTTCATTACTGTACAACTTGGCATGGAAAAGCATGAAGTTTTTTGCTTGTAAAGATGGTGCAAAGAAATTGTGAGTTTAGATAGCTCTGCAAAAGCTTATATGCAGGCCAAAAGTATAACACGCATTTCTGAAATTCTTTGTTCTGCATGCATATGTGAAATATGAGTGTTTTGCTTTCAAATCTCATTGTCCACAGTTGTATAAGTGGGCCACATTTCAGGGTTACACTCTGGCCGTGCATGAGAGTAATGATGTTTTGGGTTTCAGTTTTTGATCATGGAAGACCTCTTTCCTTGTCTGTAAATTAGTTGCATCATAGCACTGAGCAAAGCAATCTGAGGTACAGATATTTTTGGAGCACAAACCAATTCAACCAGTTCCTTCAACAGTACTGTCAGTTGCCACACCCTGGGCATGTTCCATGAAGAAGGATTTCTTGCTTAGCCAGATAACAACTTGTAATTTTCAATGTACCCGAAGATCACAGCTATCTAATATTGGTTTTCGGCCTTGTCCCTTGCGTACAGAGATCTCTCTAGAATCTTTGAATCTTAATGATATTATGTACCATAGATGATGAATTTCCCAAATTCTTTGCAATATTACGTTGAAGAACATTATTCTTAAATTGTTGCACTATTTGCCCACGCAGTCTTTCATAGAGTTATGGACCTCTCCCTATCTTCACTGCATAGAGACTCCACCTCTCTCTGATTTGTGCATTAAAAGGCAGCACTGTTCTGAAGTATTTCTTACTGAATTTTGAGGAATGATGGAATTGTTTTGTCTTCTCATTTTGGAAAAACAGCTGGAATGTGCATTATAACACCTTGCATTTAACTTGGATGCAATGTATTTTTATTTGAAAGGTATGTTTGTTTTAGATTTTAAAGTTTGAGCTGCTGAAGGGGGAAAGGTTGTGCAACTGATAATTGTTGTCTTTGGCCTGAAGGCCACTGAAATAACTGCATCAGTGGCAAAAATGCACACACTAAAATGTGGTTACAGATAAAGGGGATTTTCTTGTAAAACTGAACTCACCAACCAGAAATAAAAGGGACCAAAGGCAGGTAAATGACGAGCACTAACAAGGACTTAAACAGAAATGCCAAGAAATGCAGGGGAAAAAAACAAGTGCTAGAAACAAGGTATAAAACAAATACAGAAGTCCTGTCAGGTTCAGGGAAAAGGGAAACACTAGGGACTGTGACAGGTACTAAACACAGAAAAGAGCAGGATGGCCAGGGACACCTGCTGGCCAAACAGGGAAACAATAGATAGAGTAGAACAAGACAGGGACTGGTGCTGACAGGAGACTCAGCTAATAAGCAGCTCATAAAATTTCATCTCTCATCATGTCATTAATGTAAAGTTCTGCAGAGTATCACTGCAGTATACACTCACCTAAAGGATTATTAGGAACACCATACTAATACGGTGTTTGACCCCCTTTCGCCTTCAGAA
>JAAGVU020000049.1:10023866-10033898 GCA_011763525.2 Mormyrus iriodes
GTTGGCGCCCCATCCTGGGTTGTTCCCTGCCTTGCGCCCGCAGTTTCCGGGATAGGCTCCGGACCCCCCCGCGACCCATATGGAATAAGCGGTTATGGAAAATGGATGGATTTGAGTTGGCTTATATATTTTACTATTGATAAGTCCTTATGGAATAATTATGGCTCACGATAACAAATAAAACCGCCTTTTTCTATGAAACAGTAGATGTATTTGTGACGTGTGCTATGAGGTGAAATTAAATGTACTAGTTATGACTCACAAGCACAAGGTATCATTATATGTGTAATGATGAAGCTCACATTTTTTCCTACAATCTGGCTTCAATTCCCCACCTCCATCGGGGATGGCAATTTTCTCCAAAATGTTTGTACACATGGGTCAGAGTTTCCGTACAGATATGCACATTCTGCCATCAAGTTTGTTTTTATAGACTGTAACGTGGGAAGTGGAGTATGACTCTTCCAGGCCCCATTTCGTGCATAGGCAACACTTTGAAATGAGACCTCAGGATTTTTACAGATTTTTACTAGACTAGCGATGTGTTAAGGATACAACGATGCAGACCATTTACGGACACATGGTAACTCTTGGTTGCTTCTGGTGCCTGAGATATACGGTAGTGTGACCCCAGACCAGGCTTGTAAGGGACTTAATTATTCAAATTACTGGCATGCTTGAGGGGTGGCATGGTGGTGCAGTGGTTAGCACTGTCGCCTCACACCTCTGGGATCAGGGTTCACATCTCTGCCCGGGTTCCATGTGTGTGCAGTTTGCATGATCTCCCCGTCTCGTCGTGGGGTTTCTTCTGGGTACTCCGGTTTCCCACCATAGTCCAAAAACATGCTGAGGCTGATTGAAGTTGCCAAATTGCCTGTAGGTGTGAATGGTGTGCCCAGCAATGGGTTGGTGCCCCATCCTGGGTTGTTCCCTGCAGCCTCTGGGATAGGCTCTGTGCCCCATGTGGAATAAGCGGTTATAGAAAATGGATGGCATGCTTTACTGCAGATTTAGGCTTCTCACTGTGGGAGTGCTGCAGTAGCCACAGAGACAATACATTCTCTCACCAATTTTTATCAGTTAGTGGACTGCACCAAGAGGGGAAACAGGACCCTGGACGTGTTATAAGCTAATGCTAAGGAGGCAGACAAGTCCATCAGTCCTGGGCATCTCCAATCACAGCATGGATCTTCTTACACCAACTTTCATGCCAGATATTTAACAGCTACCAGTCACCACCAGGACCGTGAAGAAGTGAACAGAGGAGGCTGAGGAGGGTCTGCAGGATGACTTTGAGGAGACAGACTGGGACATGCTCTGTGTATCATACAGGGAGGACCCTGAGGGACTCAAACACTGTATCACGGACTACATCCACTCCTGTGTGGACAACACAGTCCCCACAAAATAACAATAATTCAGGACTACAAAACCTACAATAAATGAATAGGTATAGTTTCAGAGATGCATGTCACAATAAGGACTCACAGCATTCAGGTAGAAACACATTTATTAACTTTCACATTTCCAGGTGGTCCATCCAGTGCTTCTGTAAATTGTACAGGTTGGGGAGTGTAGGTGGAGTTTGGATTAGATGGGTGGGGCAGGTGGCAGGGTTGTCCAGGGAATACCGTGATGTCATTACCGACAGCCCCCCTTTCTAGTTATAATTTTATGTATTTTACATTTGTACATGTACCATGAATTATTTGTTGTATATCTTTTTTAGCAGCACCACTTATCCAGTCATATGGAAATTAACGCAGCATCACACAATTATTCACCCCTATCAACCCAACATTCACAAAGACACGTTTCCCTCGCTTCATGACAGCAGCATGCACAGCTCCCTGGACATGAGAATGATAACTGTGCCTATGATACACTAGCTGATGGTGAAATGACTGGAGCACCTTTTAATTGTTGGTTACATAACCCCGGTCACAGCCATGACAGCCATCTCTGTGTATTCCTGGAATGCATTTCCACCAGAATCAAATGCTCCAGAATCAAATCATCCATCATAAAAAAAAAACTCCACCTCCTTTAGTTGTGGATTAAAATAATGAACGAGTATGTATTTTTAAGGTCAGGCAGAATGAATTAGTGTTTAATTCACGGCCAATAGATAGTACAGTTTGAAAAAAGGTTTCTGATCCATGTACTAGTGGAGTTGTTGTTTTTGTGTCTATTAAAAACATCCATTACAGCTCTTCTCTGGCAGAGAAATTTCTGTATAACTCTGAAAATGAGCAGTCTATTGAGCAGCAACAATGATTATTATTAATCATTTCCAGAATACTAAGAAAAAATCCATCTGTCTTCTAAAAGCTTATGCTGATCAGGGTCACCAGGACTGAGAATATTCTTATTTTTATTTTAAATAGTATTATGGATGATACTGTACATGCAAAACATCATTCCAGTCAAACATCTTAAGTTATTTTATTTCTAAAAGGTACTATAACCTTCATATGAGATAAATTTCCATTGCACATTTCAGCAGCTTTTACAATTTGACAAATGGACTATAGAAAGCATAAAAACAGATAAATTATTGCACTGTAAGTCAAGGCAGTCAACAAAAAAAACATAAATTTATGACACATTATTTACAAGTTGTCACACTGGAGTGTTTATAATAAGTGATTGATATGGCCTGCAAGGAATTAAGAGAAACAAGTTGGAGCAGAAGCAGTGTTTAGTAGGTTCTGATTAAAGGAAAAAGACTTAGCAAGACATTAAAGATTCTGAACAAACACTGAAATGGAGCAAGAGAGATTCAAAGGGATGGTAGGGTAGCCCTATGGGTGTTACTGCAGTCTCACACCTTCAGAGTAAATTCCTCCTCCAAAAGTATTGGGACACCTGGCCATTACCCCCACAGGAATTTTTATGACATCCAATTTTAAACCCATAGGCATCAATATAGAGTTGGTCCCCCCACTGCAGTTATAATGGCTACCACTCTTCTGAGAAGGCTTTCTGCAAGATTTTGAAGTGTGTCTGTGGGAATATTTGTCCATTTGTCCAGAAGAGCATTTGTGAGGTCAGGCACTGATTTTGGACGTAAAGGCCTGCCTCACAGTCTCCGTTCTTCATCCCAAAGGTGTTTAATGGAATTGAGGTCAGGGCTCCATGTGGGCCAGTCAAGATCTTACACACCAGACTCACCCAATCATACATTTATGGATCTTGCTTTGTACACTGGGGCATGATCATGGTAGAACAGAAAAGGGCCTTCCCCAAACTGTTCCCACAAAGTTGGAAATATAGAATTGTCCAAAATGTCTTGGTATGCTGAAGCATTAAGGGTTCCCTGTACTGGAACTAAGGGGTCAAGCCTAACCCCTGAAAAACAACCCTATACTATTATTCATCCTCCACCAAGCATTACAGTTGGCACAATGCAGTCAGGCAGGTAATGTTCTCCTGGCATCTGGCAAACTCAGACTCATCCATCAGACTGCCAGACAGAAAAGTGTAATTCATCACTCCACAGAATATCTTTCCACTGCTCCAGAGTCCAATGGCAGTGTGTTTTACACCCTGGCATTGCACTTAGTGATATGAGGCTTATATGCAGCTGCTCGGCCATGGAAGCCCATTCCATAAAGCTCCCGATGCACAGCTTTTGCGCTGGGGTTAATGCCAGAGGAAGTTTGGAACTCTGCAGCCATTGAGTCAACAGAGGGTTAGTGACTTTTACACACTATGTGGTCCTGAGTCAATACTGTTTGAGTCTGTACTGTTCTGAGAGTGTGTGGTCTGAGTCTGTGCTGTCCTAAGAGCGTGCGATCCTGAGTCTGTACTGTCCTGAGAGTGTGTGGTCTGAGTCTGTGCTGTCCTGAGAGCGTGCAATCCTGAGTCTGTGCTGTCCTAAGAGTGAGTGGTCTGAATCTGTGCTGTCCTGAGAGCGTGCGATCCTGAGTCTGTGCTATCCTGAGAGTGTGTGGTCTGAGTCTGTGCTGTCCTGAGAGCGTGCAATCCTGAGTCTGTACTGTCCTGAGAGTGTGTGGTCTGAGTCTGTGCTGTCCTGAGAGCGTGCGATCCTGAGTCTGTACTGTCCTGAGAGTGTGTGGTCTGAGTCTGTGCTGTCCTGAGAGCGTGCAATCCTGAGTCTGTGCTGTCCTAAGAGTGAGTGGTCTGAATCTGTGCTGTCCTGAGAGCGTGCGATCCTGAGTCTGTGCTATCCTGAGAGTGTGTGGTCTAAGTCTGTGCTGTCCTGAGAGCGTGCGATCCTGAGTCTGTACTGTCCTGAGAGCGTGTGATCCTGAGTCTGTGCTATCCTGAGAGTGTGTGGTCTGAGTCTGTGCTGTCCTGAGAGCGTGCGATCCTGAGTCTGTGCTGTCCTGAGAGCGTGCGATCCTGAGTCTGTGCTATCCTGAGAGTGTGCCTAATCTATTGCTCTTAATGCCACTTTGATATTATATATTATATTATTTGACGCCAGTGCTGTTACATTGTTCATTACTTTCATTTTAACAGTTGCCCCTTACGAAATGCAGGGGCAGATTCACGTCAAGTGAACTTTTGTTGGAGAACGTTTGCATACTGTTTAAAATAGATTTATCTTTCGCTACTTCTCTTCTTTACTGGCTACTTCCCAGGTTGAAGATTACCTTTCCTTTTCATTTAGAGTTAATACATCATGTCCTCCAGCTAGGCACAGTTCAGTGGTATAATGAACTGCAGCCACCTCTCTAGGTTTATTAATCACATTATATGTTCATAATTCACCAGAGGGTGCCAACTGAAACATACATCAGATACATTAAAAATAACAGTGCTCTTAAAACTTCAATATTTTATTTTCAAAACAGCTGCATATATTTTTAAAAATGAAACTGATACTGAAATTCCCAGTCCCCATACATCATTTCAGCATTCTGGCACACAATGCCCCCCCATCCATTATCTATCCATATAAAATAATCAATGTCTGTTAATTGTTCCTAACACTTACCTTGCAAAATTGTACTTCCCAGTATTTCATTTTTGGGAAACGGTAAATAGACATGATGGATGATCAATAAGAGAGATATTCTGGCAGATTTATGTTCTTGGTCTTTTCTTTGACAGCACAGTGGTGACTTCACCATTCCCTTTTCTGGGGGGTTGAACAAAAAGCTCAGTGATGAACTTATGGAGCAACAGAACAGGAGGAACCCAGGACCAGGATGCATGATTCAATATGAAGTATGACCTGTGTGATACTTGTTATTCACTAGAATTTCACCTTTTTAGGCCCTTTTCAGCTTTTTTTTTGCTGATGCCGCATATCCCAAGGTCAAGGGCAAATTTATTTATACAGTTTATCTAAAAAAAATTAAATTTACAGAAAATAAACACAAATTAAGAGGAGCCATTAAAGGGACCAAAAGGCAACAAATATGTTATTAAATGAGACTTAAAAATCACAACGGAGGGGGATAACCTAACGTGAGCAGGCAGGTTATTCCACAGACTCTGCTCAATTTAAATGTGTGTTTCGCCTGTCAGAAAACCACGAAACCACCTGTTGCAACACAGCCTCTGTCACGGAAATGAAGATGGGTGAGAGTCCTGCATCTACATATACCAGCATGCACTGCCATTGCACAAGTCTTGGTGTCCCTCAACACGTACTCTGTCTGACCCCATGACATTTAAAACTAAAACATTGCAGTCAGTTTCTGTGCCTAACAAGGACTGGTTATCACAAGACTCCATCTACTGCAAAGGTCCCAGATGCCACTAAACAAGTTACAACACACATTTTTCTTTTGTCATGTCAGCTCATCAAAAATTTGACACTTATATCTTCTCCTGATTAACGGCCGTTCCATTGTCCTGACAAGCTTCTCCAAAATTGTCTGCTATCCATCCACCCAAACAATCATCTAGGTGGAGTAAGGTGATTTGTCACAGGTGAACACGGAGAAAAATTGACGATCCATGTGCAGCTTTGTTGAAATGAGAAGGACTTCATTCGACTACATAAGCAACTAGAAACAAGAGGACCACGAAGGCTCAAAACCAAGGAAAGGCAGGTAAATGTGGGTTATCAAGGGCTAGGACTAGAGAGCAGAAACACTGCTGGAACATGAGACAAAACCACACTGGGAGGAAAAAGAATGCAATACTGACATCTACAATGACACACACACACATATAAATATAAATATGTCAGGGTCTGTACTGTCCAACCCCACCCTCTGTGACCCTACCCCATTTTGGCCAGCAGGCATTGCTGGCCATTCTGCCTTTCCCCCTCTGTCTTAGTTTCTAGTCTTCCCTAGTATGTTTCCTGCTTCCCTGGACAGCTGCATAGCTCTGTGGGATGAGCATGTGGCTATAAACTGCTTGCCCATGTGTTTGAGACCAGCCTCACTGGTTTGGTTATTTAATATTGTTTATCCCTGTGTTTATGGTTCTTTGCCCCTGCCTTGATGATGTTCTGTTTTACTTGTTTCTTGATGTTCTCCTGCTGTAGTATTTCCCTGTATTTCCTTAGTTTCAGGTCTTGTGAGTTCCTTAGTTCTGTGTTCATTAATGTTAGTTACCTCACCTGTGTGGTTGCCCTGTGCCCTTGTTGATTGGTTATTTGATTCACACCTGCCCTTTGTTAGTCCTCGTTATCATTGCATTTAAGTTCCTGCCCCTGTTCAGTTCTTTAGTCAGTCATTCTGCTATGTTACTGTGTGTTATGCTGTTGGGTTCTCCTACTTCTGTTGTTACCTGTCTCCCTTTATATGCTAGTTTATTGGTTTTTCTTTTAATTTGTTTTTTTCTCAAATTTAGTTCTGAACCCCTGTGGACTGTTTGATTTTTGTGGTGTCCATGTTTCTCCTGCTTTTGTTTAATAAACCCTTTAGTCTCTGAGCCACACTTTTTTTTCCCCTGCCTGCGCTATGCCGTGCCATAACACACACTATATCACCAAAAGTATTGGGACAACCCTCCAAATTGAATTCAGATGTTCCAATCTGTTGGACTTCTGTGCTAACCACAGTTTGTCCATAACGAACACCATGTTCGAGCATAAGGGTGTTCATAAGTGCACCTGGCACCAGAGCACCCAAGGCTGTAGATCGATGATCGATTTTGTAATCGTGTCATCGGATCTGCGTCCATATGTTTTGGACACTCGGGTGAAGAGAGGAGCAGAGCTGTCAACTGATCACCACTTGGTGGTGAGTTGGGTCCAATGGCGGGGAGGATGCTGGATAGACCTGGCAGACCCAAACGTATAGTGAGGGTGTGCTGGGAAAGCCTGGCATAGGCCCCTGTCTGGGAGATCTTCAGCTCACACCTCCGGCAGGCTTCTTTTTCCTCCCGGGGGAGTCAGGGGACATGGAGCCTGAATGGGCCATGTTCCGGGACTCCATTGCTGATGCGGCGGTGCAGAGCTGTGGCCGTAAGGTTGTTGGTGCCAGTCATGGTGGCAACCCCCAAACCCGGTAGTGGACGCCAGCGGTAAAGGGAGCTGTCAGGCTGAAGAAGGAGGCCTTCAGGGCTTGGTTAGCCTGTGGGACTCTGGAAGCAGTGGACAGGTACCGACAGGCTAAGCGGGAAGCGGCTCGGGCGGTTGCTGAGGCAAAAACTCGGGTGTGGGAGGAGTTTGGTGAGGCTATGGAGAAGGACTTTCGGCCAGCCTCAAAAAGGTTCTGTCAAACCATCAGGCGACTCAGGAGGGGGAAGCGGAGCTTCATCAATGCTATCTATAGCAGAGATGGAGGGCTGCTGACCACAACTGGGGATATAGTTGGGCGGTGGAACAAATATTTCGAGGATCTCCTAAATACAAATAGATACACTGATACACCTTCCTTGGAGGAAGTAGAGCTGGAAGGCTCGGAGGGGGATCTTCCCATCTCGCGGGCTGAGGTCACTGTGGTAGTCAAACAAATGCTCGGTGGCAGGGCTCCGGGGGTGGATGAGATTTGCCCTGAGTTTTGGAAAGCTCTTGATGTTGTGGGGCTGTCCTGGCTGATACGCCTCTTCAACATTGCGTGGACGTCGGGGATAGTGCCTTTGGATTGGCAAACTGGGGTGGTGGTCCCGATCTTTAAGAACGGGAACTGGAGGATGTGTTCCAACTTTAGAGGCCTCCCTGGGAATGTCTATGCCGGGGTACTGGAAAGGAGGGTCCGGCCGTTGGTCTAACCTCGGATCCAGGAGGAACAATGCGGATTCCGTCCTGGTCACAGAACACTGGACCATCTCTTTACCCTCACAAGGATTCTGGAGGGTTCATGGGAGTTTGCCTAACCAGTCTACATGTATTTTGTGGACTTGGAAAAGGCATACGACTGTGTCCCTCGAGGAGTCCTGTGGGGGGTGCTCCACGAGTATGAGGTACAGGGTACGTTGTTGTGAGCGATCAGATCCCTGTACAAACGGAGCGAGAATTTGGTTCATATTGCCAGCAGTAAGTCGGACTTGTTCCCAGTGGGTGTTGGACTCTGCCAGGGCTGCCCTTTGTCACCGGTTCTGTTCACAACTTTTATGGACAGAATTTCTAGGCATAGCTAAGGGGCGGAGGGGGTACGGTTCGGGGGCCTCAGGATTGCGTCTCTGCTTTTTGCAGATGACGTGGTCCTGTTGGCTTCATCAGGCTGGGACCTGCAACATGCGCTGGGGCGGTTTGCAGCTGAGTGTGAGGCGGCCAGGATGAGAATTAACACCTCCAAATCAGAGGCCATGGTTCTCAACCGGAAAAGGGTGGATTGCCCTCTCTGGGTGGGGGATGAGTTACCGGCTCAAGCTGAGGAGTTCAAGTATCTCGGGGTCTTGTTCATGAGTGATGGAAAAAGGGAGCAAGAGATCGACGGGCAGATCAGGGCAGCGTTGGCAGTAATGTGGATGCTGCACTGCTCTGTTTTGGTGAAGAGAGAGCTGAGCCAGGAGGCGAAGCTCTCAATTTACTAGTCGATCTACGTTCCTATCCTCACCTATGGTCATGAGCTCTGGGTAGTGACCGAAACAATGAGATTGCGGATACGAGCGGCTGAAATGAGTTTCCTCCGCAGGGTGGCTGGGCTCAGCCTTAGAGATAGGGTGAGGAGCTCAGACATTCG
Organism: Mormyrus iriodes; assembly: GCA_011763525.2. Lineage (NCBI taxonomy): Eukaryota > Metazoa > Chordata > Actinopteri > Osteoglossiformes > Mormyridae > Mormyrus > Mormyrus iriodes. The sequence goes on from JAAGVU020000049.1 coordinate 10,032,929, forward strand.
GGAGGGGCTCAAAGTAGAGCCGCTGCTCCTCCGCATCGAAAGGAGCCAGTTGAGGTGGTTCGGACATCTATCTAGGATGCCCCCTGGACGCCTCCCTGGGGAGGTGTTTCGGGCATGTCCAACCAGGAGAAGGTCCCGAGGCAGACCCAGGACATGATGGAAGGATTATATCTCTCGGCTGTCCTGGGAACGCCTTGGTATTCCCCCGGTGCAGCTGCAGGAGGTGGCTAATGAGAGGGAGGTTTGGGTATCCTTGCTTAGATTGCTGCCCCCATGACCTGACCCCAGATAAGCAGCAGATAATGGATGGATGGATGGATGTTCCAATCACTTCCATGGCCACATGTGTATAAAATCAAGCACCTCAGCATGCAGATTGCTTCTACAAACATTTGTGAAAGAATGAGTCAGTCTCAGGAGCTCAATGAATTCAAGCATGGTACCGTGATAGGATGCCACCTGTGCAATAAGTCCATTTGTGAAATTTCCTCACTACTCAATATTCCACGGTCAACTGTTAGTGGTATTATAACAAAGTGGAAGCAATTGGAAACAACAGCAACTCAGCCACAAAGTGGTAGGCCCCGTAAAATCAGAGTGGGGACAACGCATGCTGAAGTGCACAGTGTGAAGAAGTCGGCAACTTTCTGATAAGTCAATAGCTACAGACCTCCAAACTTCATGTGGTCTTCAGATTAGCTCAAGAACAGTGTGTAGAGAACTTCATGGAATGGGTTTCGATAGCCGAGCAGCTACATCCAAACCTTACATCACCAAGTGCAATGCAAAGCTTTGGATGCAGTGATGTAAAGCACACCAGCACTGGACTCTAGAGCACTGGAGACGTGTTCTCTGGAGTGACAAATCATGCTTCTCTGTCTGGCAATGTGATAGACGAGTCTGGGTTTGGCGGTTGCCAGGAGAACGATACTTGCCTGACTGCATTGTGCCAAGTGTAAAGTTTGGTGGA
>JAAGVU020000049.1:10053203-10063634 GCA_011763525.2 Mormyrus iriodes
GTCTGGGTTTCCCTGCTGAGGCAGCTGCCCCCGCGACCCGACCTCGGATAAGCGGGAGATGATGGATGGATGGATGGCATACATATACACATGTCAATACACAGTGCTGTTTGAAGGGCAGGGGCAAACAAAAATAGGTACCTTTTGCATGATGTACTCCCCACTAGTTGAACTGAATGGTACACTACGTCTGGTGAAAACCCCATCTCTGATCAAGTTTATTTTATTTGGTGATCCAGACTATATAAAGTACAATTGTTACTGTGATAAAAACAATATGGAGAACTATAAACCATTAAAATGCTTGTTTTAAAAAACACTGATATATACACATACAGAGGACTGTTGTTTTTACACATGTATATACGCACACAAATACTTGGTAGCTTAGAGGAGAAAGGAGATAGTGGGGAGTGGAATCACAGAAGAATTCTTCCTTAAGCTATGTTTTTATAGATGTCAATGATCTCCTTGTGGTCATTTGCGGTATCGCGCTCCATTGATAGCAGGAGAAGATCAGAGACTTCCTTCCCTCGTCTGCTTCTTAGCAGGGGTTGGATCGGCTTCAGCTTGGCCAGTGATCACTGGTAAGGCTATATATATTTTGGGGAGTTTGATTAGACGAAAGAAAACTGTGTCCACATCATTGTCTTTGAGGCACCTCAGCACATCTGTCATGTGTGGAAAACGGTGTATAACCTCGAGTTTCATTATGACATTTTCTTCCTCCGCATCATAAAATTGGCAAATATTCCTGACAGACAGGACAACACTGTCATTTCTCATGCCTGTCCAAAGATCTGACACATTACAGCAGACGCCCATTGTCAAGAAAGGTAAAGAACATTTTTCCCTTTTCATAAGTTTTTTCCACCAGAAGTTCACCCATGGGGCATCTTAAGTTTATGTAATAGTAAGGGCACATTATGAGGCACTACACCACATTTTCTCCACTGGAGAGGCATCCATTAGGACAACTCCCCACATTCTCACACATGGGCAGACACCTTTTACAGCACTGCATGACATTTTATCCACTGGAAGGGTGCCTATTTGGACACTTCACCATGTTTTTTCCGCTGTTTAGCAGTACCCTTTACAGCACTGCATGACATTTTATCTACTGGAAGGGTACCTATTTGGACACTTCACCATGTTTTCCCGCTGTTTAGGAGTACCCTTTACAGCACTGCATAACATTTTATCCACTGGAAGGGTACCTATTTGGACACTTCACCATGTTTTCCTACTTTGTAGGAGTACCCTTTACAGCACTGCATGGCATTTTATCCACTGGAAAAGTGCCTATTTGGACACTTCACCATGTTTTCCTGCTGTTTAGGAGTACCCTTTACAGCACTGTATGACATTTTATCCACTGGAAGGGTGCCTATTGGGATACTGCACTATGTTTTCCCGCTGTTTAGGAGTACCCTTTACAGCACTGTATAACATTTTATCTACTGGAAGGGTGCCTATTTGGACACTTCATGTTTTCCCGCTGTTTTAGAGTACCCTTTACAACACTGCATGACATTTTATCCACTGGAAGGGTACCTATTTGGACACTTCACCATTTTTTCCCGCTGTTTAGGAGTACCCTTTACAGCACTGCATAACATTTTATCCACTGGAAGGGTACCTATTTGGACACTTCACCATGTTTTCCTGCTTTGTAGAAATACCCTTTACAGCACTGCATGGCATTTTATCCACTGGAAGGGTGCCTATTTGGACACTTCACCATGTTTTCCCGCTGTTTAGGAGTACCCTTTACAGCACTGCATGACATTTTATCCACTGGAAGGGTACCTATTTGGACACTTCACCATGTTTTCCCGCTGTTTAGGAGTGCCCTTTACAGCACTGTATGACATTTTACCCACTGGAAGGGTGCCTATTTGGACACTGCACTATGTTTTCCCGCTGTTTAGGAGTGCCCTTTACAGCACTGTATGACATTTTACCCACTGGAAGGGTGCCTATTTGTTTTCCCGCTGTTTAGGAGTACCCTTTACAATACTGCATCCCATTTTCTCTACAGGAAAGGGCTCCCATTGGGCCACTTTATCATGTAGGGGTGGTATAGAGGGCACTTCTAAAGGCACCCTTTTCCATTGGAAGGGTTCCCACAGGGGCCATTTAGCTCATTGTAAGGGCATCTTATAGGGCACTGCATCACATTCTCTCCTCCAGAAGGGCACTCATTAACACACTTCATCACATATTCTTGCGCTATAGGGCTCACCATCATACTATTTCACATGAAGGGGGCACCCTAAGCGCCGCTCAGTCGTTTTTCAACATTTTAGAAGAAAAAGTAGGTTCCTTCAGATTACTATAACTGCATTGCATATAGCCATTTAATATGCATACACAATCACGGTGTTTTAGGTCAAACCGCTCATTAATATTTCATTAATATGCCATTGCCAGCAGAGATCACAATGTCAGTATTCTGCAACTCAAACAGAAACTCAGAGTCATGTGTATCAAACAAATAAGCTGTCAATATTGCTATTGCTTAACCACAAAAACCTCATTCTAGCTCCTGCAGGCATTTAGGGGTATTGCACTGACTCATGGATTTATCATGAAGAAATCAAGAAAAATGTAATTACTAAGGGAAAATAGCAAAAAATGGCATAGAGAATGGCTGAACAAAGATATATGTACTCCACATATATGTAAAGTGAGCTGTTATAAATGGCCATTATACGTTTTTGTAAAGGACCTGCTGCACTGTATGTATCATAGTATGGAATGATGCAGTGCTGACAATGCAAAGTATTAACTTGGTTGGGTACAAAGTTAGTAAGTCAATAAAAAAATCCTGAAGAAGCTCTAAAGTTGAGGACAGTACTAATAGCACAACCCTTAAGTTACATCACCATGATATAGTTCTTCCAGTCTGCTGAGTCCCACATAGCTGGCGTCTAATTACACAGGTAAAATTTGCCACTAAATTCAAACTGTTTGCTGCATCTTGTCTTTCGTTGTAGTTTATCTTTGTTAGAAAGCTGATCCTGGTTACATTTTATTATTTTTAATATTTCACTAGTTATATTTGGTCTGACTGACCTGTAAGGGGTCATCCTAATACTGACATCCCCATCAAATCATCTCCAATACATTGAAAATGCACACCAGGCCATTAGTAAATTTCATAAATGAATTTCTAGCTAATGCTCACTGTTATTACCCTGAAACCCTAACAATGCAAGCTAGCTAATCACATTTGTAGTTTTGAATTTGTATTTGGCACATATATTCCATAATTTTCTTTATAATGATATTTCACCCACGCAGATAATCATTCACAAGCCAGCATCCAGCAACAGCAAGTACAAAAAGTCATTTCTATGTATGAAAACACTAACCAGAAATGAAGGCATTAAGCATGACAGGAAATCGCCCAGGGCCGTTTTATACATATAGCCTACGCTAGCAGAAAATATCTTATGCTAAAATTTAGACCCTATACATGGAAATGCATATAAATCAGAATGCAAAGCAAGTGCTGCTAAAATCCTGCCACGAGGCTTCCCCCCGGTATGATGCAGGCCACAAAAAGGCTATTTGTGGACACACAGCATCACATTTTCTGACCTTGCACTCCAGCATCACCTTATTGTGCTATTATTAGCATAGCAATAGCAGCACAGAGGTAGGCATGTGCAAAATATTCAGCCGCTGGCGTCACTATGTAGCGCAAGAATTTCATTAAACCTTTAAATATCATAATATCCACCAGTTATAACTGAGCAGTCCTGCAAAACAAAACAAAGAAGCCTGTATAAATACTGTGCACTAGAACATGAAAATTATCTAGCAAATGTGGAGATAATACTCGTTCAAATCCCAGCAGAAGTACAGCATGGTAGCAGTATCCCTGCTCCTGTACACAGTCACAGTGACGGCTGTCAGATGCAGAGCTGGAAAGGGGAAGATAAAGTGCCTGCCCTCTAGAGTGTGCCAGGCAGGCGGGCTGGAGCAGTGTCCCTGTTAGCTCACCGCAGCGCCTCGCTATTGGCTGGGCCGATGCTGACAGCTCCAGCTTCTTGCTGCATCACTGCGGGTGGGGGATGCGGGAGGGAGGGGCACAGCCCGCTAGTATAAAAGACGGACACTGCAGCATTTCTGAACTGGTGCAGTGCAAAGGCTTGCTCACTGAGGGTGTGCAGAACAAGGGGGACTTAAAATTTACTTACAAACAGAATATCCATCAAAAATTTAAAAAGACAAAAAAATGAGCTACGATTCCTACATCACCCGCCGCCCCTGGGACGACTACCGGGGGCCCCGAGCTGGGAAGTCTTCCACTTCTTCCTCCCTATACTCAACCCACCGTTCCCTCTCCTCTACCAAGAGATCCATGCGACTCACTTCTTCTTCGCTGGCAGACCCTGCAGAGCGGATGGACCTGGCACAGGTCAGCACTCTCAACACCGAGCTGCTGGGCCTCCGGGCCATGGAGAAGGAGCAGCTGGTGGGACTGAATGACCGCTTCGCCACCTACATCGAGAAAGTCCACCAGCTGGAGCAGCAGAACAAGGTGCTGCTGGTGGAATTAGAGACCATGAGACAGAGGCAGAGCGATCCCTCCCGCCTGCATCTCCTCTACGAGCAGGAAGTGCGGGGCCTCCGTGCCCTGCTGGACGCCGAGAACAATGAGAAGATGCGGATGGAAGCCGAGCGTGATCACCTGCAGGATGTCCACAGCCAGCTAAAGGAGCGGTACGAGGAGGAGGTGAGGCTGCGCCTGGATGCCGAGGACACCCTCCAGCGGGTGCGGGAGGAGGCCGGCCGGGCGGTGCTGGCCAACTGTGACATGGAGGCCAGCGTGCTTTCGCTGGCTGAGGAGATAGCCTTCCTGAAAAAGGTGTTCGCCGAAGAGCACACTGAGCTGACTGCACAGATCCGGGCTGCCAGCGTGACAGTGGATATGGAAGTGGCCAAGCCCGACCTCTCCGCCGCCCTGCGGGAGATCCGCGCTCAGTATGAGAAGCTAGCCAACAAGAACATGCAGGCCGCCGAGGACTGGTACCGCACCAAGTTCGCCAGCGTCGCCGAGATGGCAAGCAAGAACAACGAGGTGGTCCGTTCCATCCGGGAGGAGACCTCTGAGTACAGGCGTCTACTCCAGTCCCGATCCTCGGAGATCGACACCCTGCGGAACGTCATCGACTCCCTGAATAAGCAACTGGAGGAGCTCGAGGAGAGGCAGGGCAAGGAGGTGGCTAAATACCAGGTACAAGAGCAAAGGGGCTGTAGCCAAAGAGCTGGGGAAACTGACTGCTGTGTAAATAGATTACTGGGGGGAATGGACTTAATGACTTTCTTAAGAAACAAGCTTAAAACATGCTTAATGTAAAGCCCCTACATTTAAACAGTGAAAAGATAAGAAAACAGAGCAATAACATGAGTATGACCTTGAAAAATGACATAACCCAAAATAAGTGTAATATAGCTTACCTGCTTAAGTTACTTGCAAATGAATGAATAAAATAATGAAAAGAAAAGGGAGTATTTAAAAGAGTGATTCACTGTAAGGTGAATGACACAGTGCTACGCAATCTGTGCACATCTGAATATAGCTGCTGCGACAGATCAGGATGTGAATACATTGTATGCAGATAGGTGGATGCGGATGGCTGCTGAGAGGGCAGAAGATTAATGATACACACATGCTGCAGCCCGGGCTCAGCCTGCCTTTCTGCTGACACACGTCATGCTCATGTGTGCAGCTCTTACAGTGGCTTGGCCTCCTACCACTCTGTTTCCTGGAAAATAACTCCTCACTTTTGCTTTTAGCAGGGACAGCTAGAGTGGCTTTCCTTGTGTGCCTACAAAACCAGTACGCAAATCTGGTCACCCCATTTTCAGCCTGTATTTTTGCTCTGCTGCTATTTTTAGGAACGTATTAATGAGCTGGAGAAGGACATTGCAGATGCCAAGCAGGAGATGGCCCGATATCTGAGGGAATACCAAGACCTCCTAAACGTCAAGATGGCCCTGGACATTGAGATTGCTGCATACAGGTAAGCTCCAATTCCTTGTGGATCTGGCATGCTTGAAATGGAATAGCAGAAAATCTGCATTTCTAGCTAAACAATGCTAGCAGAGAAATGAAATTTTGTCAGTATTTCTTTCTAGTTGCACATCTTTGTCTCTGTGCAGAAGCCTGTGCTAAATAAAATATTTCTTTTTCTTCTGACTTTTTTCACCATGGCCCCAGTACCAGAGGTAGGCATTTCAGATCCAGAACGTAAAAATCCAGGCCAAGATTTTGTTTCAACCAACCAGCTGAGTACTCTATGACGGTAACTCTTTATACTCAGCTGGTTGGTCTAAACAAAATCTTGGCCTGGATTTTTACTGTCTGGACCTGAAATGTCCACCTTTGCCTAGTACTAATACTTTTTGATTCAGCACATGTTTCATTGCTAGATTTGATAATTCAGGTCCAGATACTATATTCAGCGTCCTTAATACACAATCTAGACCAGAAGCATCACAACAGATTTATGAAAATGGGGGGGTTAGCCTTTACTAGTGGGGTCTGGTGGAAGTGGCACACATTTTTTAATGAATTACTTTGTCGGCTTATCTGATAATTTTCTTGGAAAAGTTTGTTTCCTATGGGATGGCTTTAAGATCCCCGGGATTTGAAGGATGGAATGTGGGACTTTATCACAGCTATTCAAAGTTGATTGACTTGCAGCACATAAGACCTAAAACTGCCATGTTGCCTCAAGCATGGGCCAACAGACATGGAAAAAACAAGACAAAAAAAAATAAGAACAGAGCATAGTTTCCCTAGGGTGCTTTCACAACTTCTTTATAGTGAGGTTCCTGTGACAGTCTGTAAACAAGGATGTCGAAATGACAATAAAGTACGAGGGAGAGTTCAGGAGCCCCCTATGGGGGTTCTCTCTGTAAAAAAATTAAAATAGTCCATTTTGACAAGGAGCAGAATGTTTAGGGAAATATTCAATTGAGAGAATACTGTGTGACATAGGAACTTGTCTCTGATGAACGGTAAGCATTTGAGGCCAAGAAAATTTGACTCCTTTTCTATTTCTGCAAGATGAAAGACTTCATACAATGACCCAAAATGCCTCCTGCAAATGTGACATATCTCTTTTATCTCTCTAACACATCATCGATGTCATTTTGTGCTGAATGCTCACTGTTTCTCTTTGAAGGAAACTTCTGGAAGGCGAGGAGATCCGGCTAAGCTTCACTTCCCTGCCAGCTCTCACCTAGAAGCACACACACCCTGAAGTCAGACATGCCCTTGTTACAAACAAGAGGTCCATCGCAAACTCCCCCTTCTTCTCCACACACTCTGACTGATAATTATGAACAAGGAGGGCGTAACATAATATAGAAGGGAAAGTGAGGGGCAGCACTGTGTCAGCCAGGATGTAAAAGCTAAGTCAGTGTGCAGTATCCTTTCGCTAGCTTCAAACTCCAAGAATTAGAGCAGTTTTGACACTACCTTAACAGTGGCACAAACATTTAACCAATTGTTTGTAATGGTAGGTCAAATTATAACCAAGGTCAGCAGTGAATGTTTGAATTTTTTTATTCAAACTGTATTTATAAGTGGCAAGACAGTAACAGACCAACATTGAGTTTGAATTCTACCAACAGGATATTGGCCTGCACCCCCTGGTCTTACTCTATTATCTGGTATTTTATTTAATAATATGTTCCCATAAATCACTCACAACAAAATTTTTGGTTGGTTTTTCTTCCTAGATATTTGCATTAGTATTCTGTGAGCTTCACATGAAATCAAATACTTGATCCGGCTTACTTTTCCATAGAAAGGATCTTCGCTACAAAATCAAAATTATATTTTCCAAATTTAAAATCAGAGACTGAATTTTTGTTTTACACAAATCTTACAGAGAAGCTCAAAATATCAGGAAAATATCTGGAAGAATGTTGCAAACCTCACCAGCTGAGGTTTCTCTGTGCCTGTAGTTTTAGACTGCATCTACAGCACATCCATCAGGTTTATTTGAGCTGTGTAACCTGTTTCTGCTCTGTATGTCCATTTAACATGAATTAAGAGTAAGCTGTCCTACAACAGAAACAAAGAAAAAACTCTCAACCAAGCTTTCTATTGTGCCGATCTTAGATCTGATCAAGGATTTTAAATCTCTGAATCTATCATTTTTAAGCCTGATATATGTGTACGTGCCAGCAACTTGCTGAATAAATATATAAAGGCATTACTGAGCAACCCTAGTCTGTGTCTTTTTCAATGTTGAAAGTTTTCTGCTCCATTTCCTACTACCAATTTCTACTATTACTTCCAAATCAACTCGATTCTGAACCCTGTTACCAGGAAGGCTTTTTTTTTCTTCTTTAAGCTTACAAGTAACCTTATTTGTTGCTGTTTTCATAGTATGTAAGTATATAGATACAGGTCTGTAGAAGATCTTCGGGTGTAGGCTAAAGGGATCCTGAGGAGGCCTGACAAAGGATGTACTGCTGTATTTGTGTAAGATATAATCAGACCTATTAATTGGGGAGCAGAGACATGAGCTCCTACTTCGGTACTGTCTAGTGTTTAAGAATGGCAGCATGAACGGTATATAGCTATTTATTATAAGGCTATTATAAGGTATATCGTTACTCATGAAACAAAAATTAAATAACAATTATTAAAAATTGACAAATATCCAAGAGAAATTGTTGCCGGCTGTCACGTTTTAGTATTAGCCAATGAAATCATGGCTAACCATTCGTCACATGACTGGGGGGCGTGGTCTACTGGAACTGTGTTGGAAATCGCGTACACGTCTCCGCAGCTGTGCGTTTAAAAACTTATAATGAACGGCTTATAGTGCGTTAATCATTACTTGCTTATAATTAAATATAATACCGTTTTTTTCGATTGCTTTGGAGCATTTCTCAAATGACAGTTAACATTTGCAAAACCACGAGTGTAATCCCCATTCTATAACGTCACTTCTGCACAGCAGAACATCATTTCTCAATGCTAAACATAAATTACCAAATGTTTTAGTACATATAGGCATGTGGTTTTGTACAATTGTCATCATTTGGCACATTTCAGTAGCTTTAGTCTTGTTGGTCAAAATAAATTATGTAATTTCCTATCGTAATAATTTTACACTTAAAACTATATATGCGTGATCATCATCTGCCACCACATGCAAAACAGTTAGCCAAGCTTTCAAAATGATTTAAAAATATAGTCCATAAATCGCAGTGATACGGCATTGTTGTGTTTTTGGTATACACAGCACATGATATTTTCATTTGGTTCTTGTATCGCCGTTTTGCTCTTTCTGTGTTATACGGTGCTGTGTTTTTTGTTTTCTATTGAACTGTCGTGAGATCTGAAGAAGTTACATGTGCATGTGAGAGCTGTCTTTTGCCAGTAAACTTTACATACCCTAATGCAGAGCCTGGAAATGTTGAAACCGGTGTCTTTGACATGAAGACGTACCAGTTTGCTAAAGAAAAATGATCGGTCATTGACTGTGAAAGTGGGAACCGACTATCATTTAGATTCTTGGAGCTCAGGAGCGTACTCACACTGACATTTCACAATATATCTAAGCATTTTGACTCTCATGGTCTAAATGATGCTGATTGTATTTTCTTGGTGGCACTGATTGATTCATAGGTAGAATTATTTGCTTTGGAGACATGAACTAATTGTTTTGGATAAGTTACAGGTTTCTGTAGGTAAACCATAGTGTTATGCTATATGCATGAACTGTTTTGAGAAACGCTCTTACAGTCTTGAAAATATTTAGCATGTTTCGTTAAATGTGCCAAAGCAATCGAGAAAAACCGCAATGGCGCACTGACTCCCTACCGTGGCGTGCCTGGCTGACACCACGTGTGCGGTTTTAGAAAATTAAGCAACACCAATCAGATTCGAGAATTCAACAGCCGTCGGACGACAAGCAACGAATAGAAATTAAATTTCGGAGGGCGGTGCAAAGAAACCGACCAATACGATTCAAATGTAAGTAGTACATTCCGGGCGTAGGCTTGGCTGCAGTTTATATAGTTTCACGGTTACTCGGTATTGTTCTGTTTGTTCTTTCTAAGTACAAAATGCGTGAAATCGTTCATCTGCAGGCCGGCCAGTGCGGAAATCAAATCGGCGCCAAGGTCGGTACATATTTCAATGTTATCTGAAACGATGGTCTTGATGTCGATGGTCTGCGAATTAATTCCTCTTTGTGGCGTCTGTCCGGAAGCGCTGTTATAATCTGCTGAATCTGAGCGGCCCTGGGCGAGGCCCGTAACCGCCAGCTCCCCGGCCGCCTTTCGCCGCCAGACTCCTCTCCCCTACAGAGGACGGATTTTGGGGAGGTATAAAGAGAACTTCACCCCCCGCACCGCCCCTCACACCCACAGAGCTCCACACGA
>JAAGVU020000049.1:10063734-10074289 GCA_011763525.2 Mormyrus iriodes
ACCGCCTAAGCTGGGCGGCCCTGGGGCGGGCCCCGTCCCGCCCCCTTCCCGGCCGCCCTTCCCCGCCAACCTCCCCCCCCCTCCCAAGGACGGATTTTGGGGAGATATAAAAAAAACCCCCCCCCCCCCCCCCCCAGGATCTGTAAAAAGTGTTAATTTGCTTCTGTATGACGTTTCTTGGGTTTTAACTAATACGCGCGTTACTCTTTCCATGATGGCCGTTCCGTTATTCGCTTGATTTATTTAGTACGGACGTAAGTTTGAGCGCTTAAATGATGTCGTACATTAAAACTGTCTAACAAACGGGGTTTGTTCGCTTGTGCGACGCTAAATACGGCCGATCTTTCGCTGGGATTTTAGGCGCCAGCGACCCCGTCTCAGGGCGGCCTAGTGGGCCTAATCCGCATGATGATATGATACTGCTGGCATGGCGTTTAATCCTAACGCTGATTTATCTTAACAAAAGGGATAACGATATCGATGTTGTTCGGTGGGATGGGGCGGATTCGTTAGGCTGACACTAACGTGGTAACTCGCCGATGTAAGTAAGCCAGGGGCTGGTTGCTGGGCAGGCCTCTCATAGCGATCCAGGGTCCCGTTACCCATAAAGTTCCTTTCATGAAAAGGGCTTAGAAAGAGCCTTGTGCAGATTTAATCTTTAATCTCTCGGTTGTTTCCAGTTCTGGGAAGTGATCAGTGACGAGCATGGCATTGACCCCACCGGCAGTTACCATGGAGACGGCGACCTCCAGCTGGAGAGGATCAATGTGTATTATAACGAAGCCTCTGGTAAGGAATAAGGTCTCTCAGTCACATCCAAGGTGCATTTCACTTGCCATCATACTTGGGAGTTGCTGGGGCAGGGTATAGCTCAATGGTTTAGAAATCAGTAATAAGTATTACAATACAATTGCAATAAATGTATGAGGTTTGGATGGGAGGGTAGGTAAGACGTATGGGAGCATTTTCAAAAATGTTGGTATTTGGGTATGTGCAAAAACTGAATATTCAAGAGAATTCTACCTCTCAGGGCTCCAGGCAAAAAAAAAATTAAAAATTTAGGAGCCATTGGCTCATAAACCCAAAATATCTTGGAGCCATAGTCTCAATTGCATGCCAAATGTGAAATGAGAATACTTACATGGCACATTTTGTCTCAGGTCTACCCCCTGACTGACTTTTCTGTCTCCTGTCGGTGCTATGTGATCTGGTAATCTCCTAATATTGTCTTCTGCATTATTATACATCATAACAGAAGAATAAATGACAAATGCCACACGTCAACGGCCACAGCAGGAATAGACGGAATTGTATTAATTAGTGGAGACAGGGGTTTGGAACACAAAGCATTGTACTTTTTTTTTTTTTTTTCTTTTTTTTTAAATTTCAGGAACCTTAATGTATGGGAAAACTAGGGAGCCTGGACTCTAATAGCCGTACTGTGTCCGTTTTGGAGTACAAAAGGTAGAATTAATGGACTAATACATGTACAGACGCTCCCTGGGTTGCTGTGGTCAGTGTTGGTTTTCCATTTTACGATGGGTAAATAGTTTTACTTTCAGTGTGTTATTCAATAAATTACACACATTGAACACTATTATAAAATAGGTAAAATCATTAACACAAAGCCTATCTGTAGGCTAATGTGAGTACTCTAAGCATGTTTAAGGTAGGCTATAGGCTAGGCTATGATGTTGATGTACTGTATTAAAATGAATGTTCTGCTTTATGATAGGTTTATCAGAACGCAGCTCCATCGTAACCTGGGGAGAGGATGTAAAGTTAAATGGACACGTCCTGTAGTGTACCTTAAGCATTAAACTATAGGACAGTGTAAACCATATAACCTTCATATTGTGAAACTCATTTGTGTTTTATGCATATTAATTTCAATATGTTTAATGTCCATTCACCACTGCTTACTGTAAACAAGTAAGCTAGGCTATTGAAGGTGAAGTGCACACAAACATTGAAATCTTCACCACTTTCGGGTATACCTCCCTGGTATTCTCGCTTGATGTACGTGGGGATATGTGGATCTATTCTGAAATGTGCTAGAAAGCGGGTTCAAGTTTAAACCTTAATTCCAACCCCATGGTAAAGTTTGCTTTTATATGAAATTTTCCAGCTGTAATATCTTTCAATGTTTGTGATTTCAATATTTGTGTGCATTTCACGTTCAGTACCCCAGCTATCTTGCTTGGTCACTGGCGGTGAATGGACACGGCACAATTATCAATAAATGCGTATGAAAACACTATGCGAAAGTTCCAAAGTTTACGTTGTCCCCCATAGTTTAATGCTTAAAGCGCACTTTACAGGACATGTCTATCACTTAGCTTTATAGTGATTAGGCCATAAATTCGTTTGTACTTTAAACTGCTGCAGTGCAGTTATTAATGGAAACTGAAAAGTATTGTGGGATCTCGCTAAAGTCATCACACCTTTATGAGCAGGCCTGCATTCTCACAATCTTAAAAGCTTTAGTTTTTATTTTAATTGGATTGACAGGCAAAATAAAAAATCTAGTCGCATTAGCGGCCATTTTAGTCGCCATCTGGATCCCTGCCGGTACCAGTGCTTCAGAAATGCTCCTGTACTTTCAGTTGTTGCAGCCCTGATCTGTGCTGTATTTGGATTGTGCTCTCTTCAAATCCTGTTGCTGGCAACAAAATCATATTGCTTTTGGGCCATGAACAAAGCTCTTAACCCCAACTACTCCTGGAGAGCTGGATGCTTGCTAACCCCACTTTCTGATCCCTAACCTTCAGAAATGTTTGTCAAACACTATAGAAGTTGTGTAGAATAAAAATGTTTAACTTTTTACTGAATTCGTTCATTTAATCATTACAATTTCAGGTGGAAAGTATGTCCCCAGAGCAGTTCTTGTGGACTTGGAGCCTGGAACCATGGACTCTGTGAGATCAGGGCCATTTGGGCAGATCTTTAGACCGGACAACTTTGTCTTTGGTAAGAACTTTGGTTTTGTGGCATTTTGAACTGGAACGGCACTGCTTTAATCTGTGGAAAAAATTAAGATATTAATTCTCAATCTTCATTTGTATATGTATTCTTTTCTGAATACACAAATTGTATTAGTCTATAATTTGGCAAATTAGAACAGTTACATTCTGCATTTAAAATTTGTTTATACTGTATCTATATCCTCCATCTGCTGTTATGGTGTGGCGTAGTTCCACATGTGCTCCTAATGTTTCTGTACCAGTGCCATTTGCAGGTCTCTCTTCCACATTTCGCGTTTGTCATCTTGTGCTTATGCTGCATTCAGTTTACCTCAGCTGTTGTGTCAGAAGTCATTCCCAGTCCCAAGTTAAACGTGTTTCAGCACAAGTCGGAAAGCCATTTGAGCAAAACGAGCAGCCTGTTTCAAAAGGCAAGATTTCTTGATTAGCCGGATAACTTGTCAGAGTTACGGTGCCTCAGTTTTAATGGGCTTTATCTTCGTTCAAGCACGTTTAGCTTGGACTACCTTAAATCTGACAAATTATTCAATTTAAGCAAGAAATGCAGTTCTAGCCTGGTTAATTTTTAGACATTGCTAGCAATATCAGTTGATAACATTACGTGGTATTCTGTGCATAATGCTCCGTAGCAACATGCTCAGAGCAGTTGGACAGTATTGTGTGCACAACCAATATAATGACCCACAAATAAGACTTTTATGTGCTAATAAACAGCATAAAACAACTCACTTCTGTTGATAAAGGGTGCAGCCATCTTAAATTCTGAGCTCAGGTTGTTGATTTTCCTCAGATTTCATGAGTTGGAATACCGACTTCAGGGGACGTTCCAGTTAATTTCCGTCTAAGGACTCTAAATTTACAAGTTCAGATGGAATGCAGCATAAGAACTAGATGAGATGCTCGTTTGTATCTTCTGCAGAGTTGCCCTTGAATTGCACCACAGAGGTGGGATGTGTGAACCTGCCTTAAGACATCAATGTAAAGATCTTGAATAGATTTTAAACCTATTTTTATTTTCCTACTTATAAAGGCCAGAGTGGAGCTGGAAATAACTGGGCCAAAGGTCACTACACTGAGGGAGCTGAACTGGTGGATTCAGTCCTTGATGTGGTTAGGAAGGAAGCTGAGAGCTGTGACTGCCTTCAAGGCTTCCAGCTCACCCACTCCCTGGGTGGAGGCACTGGCTCTGGCATGGGCACCCTGCTGATAAGTAAAATCCGTGAAGAGTACCCTGACCGTATCATGAACACCTTCAGTGTGGTGCCTTCTCCCAAAGTGTCTGACACAGTTGTGGAACCTTACAATGCCACACTCTCTGTGCACCAGCTGGTAGAGAACACAGACGAGACATTCTGTATTGATAACGAGGCTCTGTATGACATCTGCTTCCGCACGCTGAAGCTGACCACGCCCACCTACGGGGACCTCAACCACCTGGTATCTGCCACCATGAGTGGTATCACCACCTGTCTACGTTTCCCTGGCCAGCTCAATGCAGACCTGCGCAAGCTTGCTGTCAACATGGTCCCTTTCCCTCGTCTACACTTCTTCATGCCCGGTTTTGCCCCACTCACCAGTAGGGGCAGCCAGCAGTACCGTGCCCTCACTGTTCCAGAGCTCACGCAGCAGATGTTTGATTCCAAGAACATGATGGCAGCCTGCGATCCACGCCATGGTCGCTACCTGACTGTAGCCGCAGTCTTCCGTGGGCGTATGTCCATGAAGGAGGTAGATGAGCAGATGTTGAATGTACAGAACAAGAACAGCAGTTATTTTGTCGAATGGATACCCAACAACGTCAAGACTGCTGTGTGTGATGTCCCACCCCGTGGCCTCAAGATGGCTGCCACTTTCATTGGAAACAGCACAGCGATACAAGAGCTGTTCAAGCGAATCTCTGAGCAGTTCACTGCTATGTTTAGGCGTAAGGCCTTCTTGCACTGGTACACCGGTGAGGGCATGGATGAGATGGAGTTCACTGAAGCTGAGAGCAACATGAATGACCTGGTGTCTGAGTACCAGCAGTACCAGGATGCCACCGCAGAAGAGGAGGGTGATTTTGAGGAGGAGGGAGAGGAAGAGCTGGCCTAACTTTTATTACATGTTACTGCAAACCTAGTCTGGGCATGTGATAAGATTCAATAAAATTTTTCATAGCACTTGTCATGTTTCTGTACTAGGAAACTACTACTTTGCACAACATTTTCTGAAATTACTAATGGTGTAGTGGCGCAGTAAGGAATTTTTTAAAATTTCATATCGACAGGTGTGTGATGCACGAACTAGAAATTCCATACCGCTGAAAAATGTACCCCACAACAGGAATTGACTACAATATAGCTTTCTACAACTGTGGTGTAAGATTGGAACACGTGCAATATCATAACAGGTTTTTTTTGCCAAAAAGTTACTGATGTCTTGTTGGATGGCTAGAACACAACTTCATAGTATATAGCAGGTACATCTATATTACCCTGGCCCGGATTGGTTTTCTACCTGGAAAAACCACTGGAACATGACATTTTGAGCATGTTCCTAGGTGTTTCTCAGTTACAAAACCAATCCAGGTCAGGCAAATTTCAGTGAAACACTCCAATTGGCAATGTGGCTTCTTATTCACGTCCTTATGCACGATTGCTCCATGTGCCATGTTACTAGGTGTTTTTCAGGTAGGAAACATCTGGGCCAGGCTAATTTCAACATTTCTTAACAGGTGTACCTGCTCTCTAATATGCATTTTACATTTGCCTGGCCCAAGTTGAATAAGACCCCTAAAATCCCGATTGGAAATGTGGCCTTTTATTCAAATGAGTTTCTCAGAATGCCAAGTTGCCAGATGTTTTTCAGCTGTAAAAGCAGCCTGTGCCACTCCTAACTCAGTGGTGCCTGATAGGGGCGTACCAGCCGTGCACTGTGCATTTCATATGTCATACTGTGCCCGGGTATTCCGACCACTAACATTACTTGGAGAATTGTGAAATACATGTATGAAATAACATGACTACGAAGTGCCGTTACTGTTAACCTTGCTGTGAAGCCTCGAGTAATGTTCCGTGCTTCAGAAAGCTTCATTTCCGCATCACTTTATTTTCAAAATGTCTTAATTATGGACTGCAGCATGATAGGCCGCGCGGCTTCTGCCGCCTCTCCCCTTTATGGAAGCCGCGAATAAGAAGCCAAACAAATCACAAACTGCCAATAATTAGTCATCTTAAGTCCTGTTAAACTAACGATACATATGCATGCTGCAGATTGGGTAGGGGCGACAACTTTATTAATATTGACGAACAAAGCGCTTTATATAGCGCACAGGGTGACTTTTTGCGCTACGAAAGAGGGGCGTAGCGCAAAGATGATGTTAACCTTCAGAGACAGCGTTCTGCGCTCCGAGGCGAGTTTCCGAAAAGTATCCTAGCAGAAGCATCCTCATCAGCCAATCGGGTAGCAGAAGAATCCTCATCAGCCAATCGGGTAGCAGAAGAATCCTCATCAGCCAATCGGTTTCACTAATTTCATGGATCTTGCTGAGCCTTCCACTGTCATCCTGCGTTTCCGGGCGCAGTCTGTCTGCGTTCACCGTGTACCGGAAGTGTGAATGACCTCATTTCCGCTGCGCCTTTAGGGATGATGGCAACTTTTGGGCGTTCATTGCAACGAACTTTACGGAGATGTGTGTTGGATGACAGCTTTAAGTCGCTCGCTGTGCGAGCCACAGTACCTTGTTCAAAACGAACAGAAGCCAGGGAAGGTGCAGCAGGACGCGACGGCGCTTCAGCGACTCGGACTGCGGCGGGTGGCGAGAGCGGCGGCTGGTACGGAGGCCGCGCCTTTAGGGGAGTCTTAACTGCTGTGCTCGGAGTTGGTGGAGCCGCCTTTCTCAGCTTCCGCGAAGACGACAGGCAGTCTGGGTCTAGCACGGTGCTGAAACTCAGGGGCTCGGTCCTGGGGCAGGCGCTGACCGCGGCGGAGTGCGCGTCTCCTTTCAAGCCAGACAGTCCGCGGTACAAATACAACTTCATCGCGGATGTGGTGGAGCAATCTGCGCCTGCGGTGGTGTACATCGAAATAGTCGGGCGGTAAGTTCTGTCCTGGGTTTTTACTTGCTGTACAGCTGGTTCAGGTTTTCTAATGTGCGCTTCTGATACGTTCTAGCGTGTTCTTCCGGAGATATGACTAAAAATATATGATTTTAGCGCATTATTATATCGTGGAGCACTTGTCAATATATTTAAACCCGGAGCCCAAAATATTATTAGTAATAGTCAACAGCGATGTGAATCTCTTAGGTCTCAGACCATCATACTTTATGGATGCATTTTCACGGTTCAGTAAGTAGACCTTACTGTATTTGCAGTAGCTGCTTTAGCTGCTCAAGTATAGATACATTACCAACTTGCCAAAAGTATTGGGACGCCTGCCTTTTCACACACATGAACTTTAATGACATCACATTCTTAATACATATAGCTTTAATATGCAGTTGGCCCACCCTTTGCAGCTATAACAGCTTCAGCTCTTCTGGGAAGGCTTTCCACAAGGTTTAGGAGTATGTTTATGGGAATTTTTGACCATTGTTCCAGGAGAGCATTTGTGAGGTCAGGCACTGATGTTGGATGAGAAGGCCTGACTTGCAGTCTTCGCTCTAATTCATCCCAAAGGTGTTCTGTCGGGTTGAAGTTAGGGCTCTGTGCAGGCCAGTCAAGTTCCTCCACACCAAACTCGCTCATCCATGTCTTTATAGACCTTTCTTTGTGCACTGGTGTGTAGTCATGTTGGAACATGAAGGGGCTATCCCCAAACTGTTCCCACAAAGCTGGGAGCATGAAATTGTCCAAAATGGCTTAGTATGCAGAGTCATTAAGAGTTCCTTTCATTGGAAATAAGGGGCCAAGCCCAATCCCTGAAAAACAACCCCACACCATAATCCCCCCTCCACCAAACTTTACACTTGGCACAATGCAGTCAGGCAGGTACTGTTCTCCTGGTAACTGCCAAACCCAGACTTGTCCATTGGATTGCCAAACAGCAGTGTGATTCGTCACTCCAGAGAACACGTCTCCACTGCTCTAGAGTCCAGTGGCGGTGTGCTTTACACCACTGCATCCGACGCTTTGCATTACACTTGGTGATGTAAGACTTGGATGCAGCTGCTCAGCCATGGAAACCCATTCCATGAAGCTCTCTACACACTGTTCTTGAGCTAATCTAAAGGCCACACGAAGTTTGGCGGTCTGTAGCTATTGACTCTGCAGGAAGTTGGCGACTTCTGCACACAGTGTGCCTCAGCATGCGCTGTCCTGTTACTGTTGTTCCCAATTGCTTCCACTTTGTTATAATACCACTAACAGTTGACCGTGGAATATTTAGTAGCGCGTAAATTTCACGAATGGACTTATTGCACAGGTGGCATCCTATCACGGTACACGCTTGAATTCACTGAGCTCCCGAGAGCGACCCATTCTTTCACAAATGTTTGTAGAAGCAGTCTGCATGCCTAGGTGCTTGATTTTATACACCAGTGGCCGTGGAAGTGATTGAAATACCTGAATTCAATGATTTGGAAAGGTGTCTCAATACTTTTGACATTATAGTGTATTTTGTAGCCTTTAATTGTACAGTCCCATGATAATCACTAACGTTGATCATTGATTCTCCATCCCACAGACCGAAAATGTTTTTCTGTCTAAGGTGCATTAAATAGGACGGAATGCTTTCTCTCCTTAGGCATCCCTTTTCTGGAAGGGAGGTTCCCATCTCCAATGGCTCAGGTTTTATTATCAGCAGTGATGGGCTGATTGTAACCAATGCCCACGTCGTGGCCAACAAACGTGGCGTCCGTGTGAAGCTTACAAATGGAACCACTTACAATGCCATTGTTCAGGATGTGGACCCGGTGGCTGACATTGCCACCATCAAAATCAGCGCTCAGGTAGGTCGTAATGAACACGGCGTTCATGTTACGCTGTGGTAACTTTTCAGATTTAAGTAATGAAGAGTAAAGAATCTAGCAGATGATTCATCATCTTGTTGCTGTGTCTGATTTCCTTGCAGCACCCCTTACCCACACTTCCCCTTGGCCGTTCGGCAGACTTGCGACAGGGCGAGTTTGTAGTTGCCATGGGAAGTCCCTTTGCTTTGCGCAATACCATCACATCGGGTATCGTCAGCTCAGTGCAGAGGGGCAGCCGGGAGCTGGGCTTGTCCAACTCAAACATGGACTATATCCAGACAGATGCACCTATCGATGTGAGTACAATTCCACAGAAAGGACTTCCTAACAAGAAGCCGGGCGTGTAATCTAAGTTCCAAAAGGCGTTCCCACATGGAGTAAAAGCAGGAAGAGGATTTTACTGTCATTTCCTGTACCTGATCTAACGAGAGGGCTATAGGCAGCAGTTATTTTTCAGTACAGTCTGTCCCGCTAAAGCATGATATCATGCCGCGGATCTGTTCTAACGTGACTGATATTACTACCCGAGTTCAGTACAATGTGGCATTTATATTTGCACAATATTCAGTCTAAGAAAAAAGCGCTGTGTGAGCTACAGTGCAATGTGGTCTTAGAAACACTACTTGCCCGCAAAAACAGCTATTCAAGTGAACGATAGTGATGTCCAATTTTGTGAACGAATCGTTCTTTCGAACCGGTTCTTTTCAGTCAATCGGTTAAACCAGTTTAAAATCTAAAATATGTATGTTATGTCCTTGCATTGCACAGGTCAAAGTCTTAGGTCTAAAAATTATCATATAAAAACATAGCAGCATTTACCAATTCACTTAAATTAATCCAAGAAAAGCAAATGTATCATGTTGCCCTCAGTACATCGTGCTGTGTCCGTGGCTCACTACTCCAGATTCTAGGCAATGTACAATTTCGCAAGTCTAGCACCAGTTAAAGCAGTTACTAGGCATGAGATTCACAAGACCCACAGGAGATGTTTATGATATAATTTATTAATGTATTATTGTTGTATGCTTTTAAAACAAGAAATTATTGTGCACTGGTATCACTTTTTATTCATTCATATTGTTTTGCATAAGTTACATAGTTTTGGAGTCGCATTCTCTTAAGCCTGTTTTTCCTGTTAGATTTGTATATTTTAGTATGACATTTTAGTGAACACAGTTTTTCAGGAACACATTAATCACATTTTAGCAGGACTCACTGTACAAAGTAATTAAAATTTTGTGTGAATCGATTATGACTGTGCTTTGTCATTTTGCAGTTTGGGAATTCTGGCGGGCCTCTCATTAACTTGGTAAGTCCTGAAGCTGTGAAAGCTGTGTGCTCAGTGAGGGATTATAGGTGAGCTGCTGTGGTGAGTCTCGGCTGTCTGCATTCTTACTGAGAGCTGGGGGCTTTCTCTTGTCCCAGAGTCAGCCTAGCTGCACTCTGAGTTCAGTGCGTGTGAGTCATGGTGGTGGTGTTGTTGCACACAGGATGGTGAAGTCATTGGCATCAATACCATGAAGGTCACAGCAGGCATCTCCTTCGCCATCCCATCAGACCATCTTAGGGCCTTTCTCGATAAGGCTGCAGACAAGAAGAGTGAGTTTCTCTCTCTGATCCA
>JAAGVU020000049.1:10074389-10085782 GCA_011763525.2 Mormyrus iriodes
ATACACATACATGCCTTTTTAGATTTATGTCAATGCCATAATTATAGTATACGACCCCCGCAATATCCCAATTTGCTCACTATATCTCCCACACAAAATCTACAAATATAATATAATAAAAAACACACGTATAAAATTAGATGTATAATAAAAAAAAACCTCAGGATAAATGTTGTCAGTGGTTCTTTTTGTCTCTGGTTCTGGCTGCTCTCTCCCATTAATGAAAGGAGCTGTAAAGAATAAAATCATAACTAGGCTGTCAAGGCTTTTGGCACCTTTCTCATCTTGAAGTGGAATTTAACAATAACAATTAACAATTTAACAAGTCTTGTCTTGTTCGGCCATCTACGTAAGTTGGGAAGGCTGAAATTCCTACCAGGAAGCTGCAATTTGAAGGGCCTGATATCCTGGCTGCTGACTAGGGTTGCAAAATTCTGGGTAGTTGGAAAATTTACATGGGAATCAATGGGAATAAACTGAAAATTTGCTAAATTGCAGGTTAGCCTGTAACAGAGAATTTTAAATGTAGTTGGAAGAAAAACATATTGCAGCGAAATCTTGGTGAAAACATCCAGATTTAATACAGATTTCTACCCTGCACTGTGCATTCCTCCATCACATGCACCGATAATTCCTAGAATCCTGCACACTATAGCAGGACTGTCGAAGCCACACTGCTGCATTTGAGCTCAGGATTACATCCAGTCAAGTAAATTTTGATGATAGTACTGGGTTAAATGTATTTGATCTATTGTAATAAAGTTTAATGTACAACATTAACATCACTATTTGTTATAGTAATAATCAAATGCTAGATCAAAATGTGTGGGTAGCTAGCTGGCGGTAATAATAGAAATAATAATAAATCAGATGCACTAAATGTAAACTAGCTAATTTCATTGAAAGTTTAATCTTTGGCACCCGATCACCGCACAGTGCGTTGAGTTAAAAACAATAACTCTCAATCCCTTTCACATTTAGAAATCATACACACACCCTCAGAATCACAAGACACTGAACTGGACACGTTCGTTGAAAAACGCTATCGGTATAGGCGCTTTCTGAAAGTCCCAAGCACCTCTGCGCAACTTCCAAGTTAGTGCTAGTGTGGTCAACCAGTCAGCAAGTTTACTGCTATAAGGCAGTGAGGTCAAACACGTGAGATAAGATGAGACTAGACAATAGCTAATCAATATGCACACTCACCACCAACTGGACAGGGCTGTGAATTAGTTATGGTAGATCACCCTCAGTGTTCTAATCTGTCAAAATGATGGATGGCTTTCATATTTTTCTGTCATTGTTTAAAAATATTCCGTTAGTGATGGAAAATTTTAGGTTAACAGACCAATGATCTGCTCGCTTCTGGGCTGGTGGAGTATCACTGTTGTACAGGTGCGCCAATCACAACCATCTGCGTCCCTGACAAAATGTAGCATGAACACAAGATTCCGCACGCACAGCTGCGCGTGGCTCAAAAGCGTACCTGGAAAGTGAAGGGGAACTAAGCTTCGGCCTGCTTCCCTGCACGCACGGCTGCGTGCGGCTCGAAAGCGTCCCCGGAAAGCGTCCCCGGAAAGCGAACGGGAACTAAGCTTCAGCCTACTTCCCCGCACGCACAGCTGCGCGCGGCTCGTAAGCGTCCCCGGAAAGTGAAGGGGAACTAAGCTTCGGCCTACTTCCCCAACAAAGGCGATATTTGTCATTTAGTCACCGTCAGATTTCAATACTGGGTTACTTGTCTGATATTGTTGATTACCAATATCATCATATTGCCCAGCCCTATACATTATGAACCACTTTTTAGTGGAAGACCCAGATGTACTTTTACTGCCCAAGTAGTTTCTGTTGTCATGATTAACATCATCCTTTCATTTATGTTTAACTGCTTTGCTTTTGAAATTCGCTATGCTGCTTCTGATTTAATTTTTTTCAGTATAATGCTACTCTGTGAAATGTCCTGTTTGTTTACCATATGACGAAAGTAATGAATGCATTCTTCTGCTGTCCTCCAGCGTCTTGGTTTGGGGGTTCCGGCTCCAAGCGGCGGTATATTGGGGTGATGATGCTAACGCTTAGTCCGAGGTAAGAAGCTCAGGAGGGCCTGACTGATATAACAGTTTTGTCTCTGCTACAAATGCAACGATATTCTGGTATATTTTAAGCTTTGGAATTGGGATCTATGGCAATTAGAAACAAAACGTAACAAGCTTCACAATTTTATTGATTTTTTTTTTTTCTTTTCAAGATTATCTAGTAAACTTCTTAAAGATCAGCATGAAGTTTACTGCTGCTGTTTTGCATGAACTCTTCATGTCAGGATCACACGTAGTCTGGAGCATTTTTGGGAAATTTACAAAATGAGAGAAGGAGAAAAGCAAACAAGAACTGGTCACCAAAACACATTCGTTCCTCCACTGTATGGAAATATTTTGGATTCCATACTGACGATGTTCAGCAAAGCAAGTCAGCTCTGCTTTGGCAATACCACCAAGTTTTGAGTACAGTTCTTTCAGAAAATTACTAGGGGCAGAGGAATTAAAACTAGGGGTGTTACTATTTATTATAGTAATAATCAACTTAATCTGATTAAATGATCTATTAATTATTTATTGAACACTGGGAGTCCGCTCAAAGACCTGTTGATAAGAAATTTAACAAAAAATAAAGTGATTACGAGAAAAGCGAACAAGAAAGTCGCCAAAAGTCATTTGCCTTCCCCTCTAGGTTTAGGGAAACGTTTTGTATTCCATAGAGATGATGATTAGTAAAAGCATTTGTCGACACCGCTTTTTGTCTGTTGGCAACATCACCAACTTATCTAACAGACTTTATGACGGATAAAGAAAACGCAAAGTCCGGCTATTGTTATCAGCGCAATGTTAGGCTAGGAAGACAAACTAGGCAGCCAACGGTTTACATGACAAACATACTCAGGGTAGAAGCTAACAAAAACATATGCACTCTACGATAAAACATTACTTTTTACAACATAAATTGCTGGATGCAACCAATAATTGTGAAACACACTAAATGTAACTTCTTAATTCTTCTTATAAACATAATTACTAAATAGTAACTTTTTTTGGCTGTGGTTTCTTTTGTGCTAATTTTCAACTCGTTTTTTGTTTTATACATACCACAGTATTTATCGCAAAAATGTTAACACTTTCCAGTGTTGTTCAGCCTTATTTAATACACACAATACATTCACAAAAATTATTATATGCTTATTATGTACTGTATTATGTAGACCTATTATGTACGATGACGTGACTAAGTGATAGGGTTAGCCTTGGGGAAAAAAGTAAATTTTGCACAATAATTTAAGTCAGTGATGACAAAGACAGTCTAGGCTATTCCAAGAGGCTAAAAGGCACGTAGCTTATAGTTATCTTTGGCTAATCTGTCTGTAAAACCTGAATGTCGTCTTTTAGGATGATGCTGCATTTCAGTCATGCTGTTGTGATACGAACATGGAGCATAAATCAATATGCAATGCAACACATCTTAACTGCATTATTGATAAATGCTTTGGAAATATTTTACAGAAATAACAATGCAATGTTTTATTTTAAAGGAAAAAGTATCAAAGTGAAGTAGTGCTTAGGAGAATACAATCAAGTTAAATGTTGCTTTTACAAAAACACAAAATACAAAAACACCACATAATAAATGGAGAAAGGTTTGTGGTCAGCTGTTATTCCCTCAGTGCATCTATCCCTGACTGGATTATGCGTCACGCTGGTGTTTCATGAGGCACTTTCCCACGGCCATCTGAACCGGGCAGTTTTGTAACTCCTGTCTACTTTCAGGTAGCTTTCCCATCGCACAACAGAAACTGGAACCATTATGCTAAACAAGCATGGGACACGCAAAAAGCTTGTAGGTTAAACCTTCACACAATTTCATGGGAAACTACATTGCCACCTCAAAATAATAGATGAGCAAGTCATTGTGTCAGTTATTTGTTAGTTACTGGGAGGGATTGATCGCGAAAATATCAGGACACACTTTTTTTGTTTTATTTATACAACCCTCGACGTTTATAATTCTTCATAAATCTGGCTAGCAGATCGATCTTTCATTCCCCACGGAATAAAAAACCATATAACATTATTCTGCTAATAAACTGGCATGTTTCACTGCCAGCACCGCCAATATTTGACAAATGCATTTCGGTTATCAATAGAATTGTCTATTGCAGAAATATGGAAACGCAAGGAAAAAGGTATTCATTAATGTACCAAATGTAATTGAGGTACAAAAATAATTCTTGCTGCTCAGCTTCTGCCCTGCTATTTCTCCCTGTTTTCCCTGCACTTCCACATAACTTCCAGGTTAGCGCTGGTGCTTGTGGTCGACCATCAGCAGGTATTCGTTGTTAGCCCCACCCCAGTAGTACCTCTGAGGACCTAGTCCGACAGAGTTCCTGTGGTAGAACAGGACGGAAGATTCTGGTTCTGGAAAAAAGTTCCTGCATAAGGAAAGCACCTTCCCTCACACGCACACACACCAGTTCTTGCTCTCTCCGGGTGTTTCACATGATGTATACGACTGTCATTTTGGCCTGGGAAGCATATTTGCAAGTCAGTGGTGCACCTACAAATAGTTGCAATTTCTTCAAATATGGTTGCAAAATGCAACTAAATGGTCACAGTTTGGATACCTGTAGTGCATGTGTTTTAGACTTTAAGGCAGCACGTTCATCAGTGTAAGTTTCTGTAACTTGGACTGTCTCTACGGGACACAGGGCACTAATACCCCCCGCCCCCCCCACCTCCCAGTATAATTGAAGAGCTGAAGATGCGGGACCCCTCCTTTCCAGATGTGACCCATGGGATCCTCATCCACAGAGTCATCATCGGCTCTCCAGCCAATCGGTGAGTGCTAAACCAAGATGCCTCCAAAGAGTCTGGCCACTATTAAAAGCACCATAGCATCATAAATGAATACAAGATGAGAGCTCAGTTGCGGGGGTTCTGGCTTGTTGATAATATGCCAGGAGAAAAATCGAACCCAAATACTGAAATATATTTAGTAATAGAACAGTGTGTTTTTGTTATCTATCACATGCCTTGTTTCCACCAACGCGGTGCCAGAACTGGTGCTGGACTTTTTCCCATTCTGGAACAAGTTCCACATGTTTCCACTACAAGAAACTGATGCTGGGCCAAAAAAAACCAGCTCCAGCACAGTACCACAGAAAAGCTGGTTTCAGAGTTTGGAACCGTAACATCAGCAAAAGTGGGATGGGCTTTCGCGTTGAAACGTTCCACATACCCAGAAAATTCAATCCATAACAGATATAGTCTCGTCTTCTATGCTGGCACTGGCAGTGAAACAACAATTGAGACAGGGCGCAAGGAGTCCATCCTTTTTTAGACACCCCTTATTCAGGGCCGCAGGGGGTTCGGAGCCTACGGGTGCAAGACAGGGAACAACCCAGGATGGTGCTCCAACCCATCACAAGGTACACTCACACACCATTCACACACACCTATGGGCAATTTGATAACTCTGGTTAGCCTCTGCATGCTTTTGGAATGTGGGAGGACGCCAGAGAACCCGGGGGAAATCCTACAACGGCACAGGAAGAACATGCAAATTTTATACACATGGAACCCGGGCGGAGACTTGATCCCTGGTCCCATAGGTGTGAGGTGACAGCACTAACCACTGCACCACCGTGCCCCCCCCAGCCCAATCCAATGAGTCATACTCTGAAAACCTTTTTTCAATTCGGCAGCTTAGAAACACTTAGAATCCAAAACGGATCAAACAAATGGAGTGCATATGAACCTTTAGTTTACTCTCACTTCCACCTATGTAACATTTCTGTCCCATTCTTTTTTGAAACTGGTGGAAATGTGGGCAGGTTCTCAAAAGGCACCAAGTGAGAACCAGCACAGCACCAGCACCGGCTCTGTGTTGGTGGAAACAAGACAATAATCCCCCTATACTTGCATACTTGCAGTAATCATCCAATATACTCATTTACTATTGATTTAGTAAAGTACTAGTTTAGTTGAAGTACTAGCATGTCATGTTTAGTTAATTAATAGGTCATGAAGGTAATTCACTCAAGTAAATGAGCCGGTGGTGAAATTTAACCCCGACTTTTGACTGGGTCCCATTCCGAGAAATAGGATACTTGCACTGACTTTTAGGTGTAAGAGGCTGGGATGGTTGTGCTGCCATATAATACAGTATTTTCTGGCGGCACCCATCATATGGTTTTCAGCCTGAGCTGGGTAGCGTAGCAAATTTTTATTTTTACATTTTCTTATTTATTAAAAAAAAAAAAGTTATGTGTGAGTTGTCATGAATCCCATAGGTTTTAAGCCAGGGACAGTCTGTACGTAGAATGACTAGGAGGCCGTAAGAGAGGTTTGGGAACTGAAGCTGTGTTGTTCTAACCAACAAGGTACCAGTAACTTTTTGGGGAAACGAAGCGATTCTTGTTAAAAGGCTTTTGCACAGTACTGTGTATAAAACCTGATGAAAGCTAAGTTTATTTAAAGTGAAAAAAGAAAGCAGTGAAACTTGGTATGACACTTGCAGCAACTGCATAAATGCTGGTATTTGCCTCCTGCCTATTTGCACCCCAGGGCAGGGATGAAGCCAGGTGACATTGTGGTGGAAATCAACGGTACTGCTGTGAAGACCTCCGAGGAGATCTACAACGCTGTGCGCAGTAGTGACAGCATCAACATGGTGGTGCGTCGTGGCAGTGACCTACTCATGCTGCACATGACTCCCGAGTTCACTGAGTGATTCAGCGGGAAGCCAGCGAGTCCAGGAGCACAGAGATGCACTTGGAGAACTTTGTATGCGTATTATTGGTGCTTGTGGGTCTTATCAGGTACATTGAAGGCAAAATACAGTGATCAGATTTATGGAATTGCCAAAGGCTGAGACGGCTTTATTTATTTCACATGGCTGTTTACCTGTGGGAGCTGTTGGCCATCATGGGGATTTTCTGTAACGCACAACAGTCATATTGTTTTATTAGCAAAGGTACCTGCTGATAGTAGGTAAAGGTGATTCATGAAGAGTACCATGACCGTATCTTGAACACCTTCAGTGTGGAGCCCTCTCCCAAAGGGTCTGACAATCGTACAGCTTTACAATGCCACGCTCTCTGTGCACCAACTTGTACAAAATACGGATGAGACATTCTGCATTGATAACGAGGCTCAGTATGACATCTGCTTCCGCACGCTAAAATGCCCACCTACGGGGACCTCAGCCACCTGGTATCTGCCACCATGAGTGGTATCACTACCTGTCTGCGTTTCCCTGGCCAGCTCAATGCAGACCTGTGCAAGCTTGCTGTCAACATGGTCCCCTTCCCTTGTCTACGCTTCTTCATGCCCGGTTTTGCCCCACTCACCAGCAGGGGGAGCTAGCAGTACCATGCCCTCATTGTTCCATGCAGCAGATGCTGGTTAACAGGAACATGATGGCAGCCTGTGATCCTCATCACAGTCGCTACTTGACGGTAGCCCCAGTTTTCTGTGGGCATGTGTCTGTGAAAGGAGGTAGATGAACAGATGCTGAACATACAAAACAGGGAGAGCAGTTATTTTGTTGAATGGATATCCAACAACGCTGATACTGCTGTGTGTGACATCTCACCCCACAGCCTCAGGATGTCTGCCATTTTCAGCAGAAAGCACTGTGATACAGGATCTGTTTAAGCAAATGTCAGCCGTTCACTGCCGTGTTTAAGCATCAGGCTTGGCACTGGCACACCGAGGCAGATAGCAACAACAATGCCTTGGTGTCTGAGTAGCAGGATGCCGCCACAGAGGAGTAGGGTGAGTTTGACGAGGAGAGACAGGAAGAGATGCCTTAACAGCTTTCATATGCATTCTACAGTTTTTCTCAGCTGTTTTTCTGAAACTGCTACATTTTCCACACATTTCAATAAATTAGACATTCCTCTCACTGTTCTGTCTTTTATGCGTGCAGGTCATTGTCCTGGTTATGAACAGCAACACGTGACAGTAGCAGGCAGCAAGAGTTCTTAGACTGGTTTGGTGTAGTTATTTACTGTATTCACAAAAACATGAAAAATTTAAATGAAACCTGTACAAATTAGCATCCATTGATGCAGTAAATCAAACATTGTTCTGTTGCATCTCATGAACAGGCTGGAGAATTTCATCATCACCGCAGCTCTTGTCCCTGGCCTCGCATGGGTGAAATATCCCTTGACATGATGAATCCAGGCTTGGTGGCTCTCTGGAGAAATACCTCCACATACCTTCGCTGTGGCTTGTAGCAGGGAGACATGACCATGGGTTTGTGATTATAAACCTTCCATCGCCATGCAGAAAAAGGATCTTTTATCAGGGTCGAGACAGGGAATATGGTAGGAGCTGCATAGATATAAAAAGATGGTTTCTATCAAACCAGCCCTGAATTTGAGCATCTCACTGGAAAGATGCATTGTCCTGTGTAATGGCATATACAGCAATCACTGGCCTATGATTTAGTCCATCTTGAGCAAAGAGAACAGTTTCAAAATGCACCAAAAAATGTTCTCTAGTGTTATTGACGCCTATAGTAGCATAGCGGTGGAGAATACCTTGTTGTCCAGTGGCTGCACAGAGTAATACTTCCCTCACACTGGCCAGGAAACACTATCACAGCACATTAAATGATGAGGTTACTCACACATCTCCTCTTTGTCAAGTCAAACCCTGCCTTATCAAGCAAAATGTATTCATGGGATTTGGCCTTGCCTGAAGTTTAAACATTTTCTGGAAAAAAGACAACAAAGTATTTGAGCATGCATACCAAAAATGACATTGTTACATTCAAGCTGAACGATACAGCTGCCACTCAATGCGTGTGAGCGTAGTGACTCCACCTTCTGTGACGTCATGCACGTCTTTGCATGCGTAAGAGCATCCGATAAGAGGGTGGAGGTCTGAAAGTATTTTACGCTTTTGACAACAACTAGTAGCACAGCGATTTGCAATCCTTTAAAAGCAAACATTTGAGAGGTGGAAGCAGCCTGCACACAACTGTGCGAGAGAACGTGAGCAATATGAAAACAGCTCTGGAAGGTCTAGGAGTCGCCGGCTTGGGCTACAGCTTGTGATACACGCTTAAAACAAGATGTACAAAGGCGTGTTTCTAGTAGCCTAATTAAAGATTTTTTATTTTTTGGCATACATTTTTTCATTTTTATTTACTTGATTTTAAAAATATTAATATATAAAGTATAAATGTGTATTATATATAGATTTATTCAATTAAAATATTAAAGTAAAAAGAGTTCTTGTATCAGAATCGAATCGGAACTGAGAAAATGTGGATCGGCCCATCCCTAATTTACAGTGCAATACAGTACATGCACGGTTATGCCACAGTACAGTGGGTAAAGGAGTCACCTGCTGTCAAAAAAATCATGTTTTGTCACATTACAACCTGAAATGAAAACAACAGAACTGAATTTGTCCAGCTTTATTTATTCAATTCAACCGGTAAAATCCAAGTGAAAGGAAAAATAGCAGCAATCCTGAAAAGTATTCACAAATATAAAAGAGGAATATCTGTGGCTGATAAAAGATCGTCCCCTTGCATCAATATTTTGTGGAACCCCCTATTGCTTTAATTACAGTCTTGGGTCTGTTAGGATACTTCTTTATCAACTTATCTTACCTAGACTGAGCAGTATTTACCCACTGTTCAGGCTTAGTCAATTGGATGGTACCTGCTGGTGGGCTGCAATTTTTAAGTCATTCCACAGATTTTCAGTGGGCTTTAAGTCTAGGCTCTAACTAGGTCACGCGAGAGCATATACGTTCTTCCCCTTCCGCCACTATATGGTCAATTTTTAGCGATGTGCTTCAGGTCATTGTCGTGATGAAAGGTGAAACGTCTTCCCCACTTCAGCTTTCTGGCAGAGGGTAGCAGGTTTTCCTCAAGAATGTGAAGGTTTGTTGCCACAGCCGATATCGCATCTATCCTGACAAGTGCTCTAGTCACTGCTGCAGAGAAACACCCCCCCATGCTTTACCGCAGGCATGGTCTTCTTTGGATGTTGAGCTGTACTGGCTTTCCACCAGATGTAACGGTTGGCATTGAGGCCAAAGAGTTCGATTTTGGTCTGACCATAGCAACTTTTTCCACTTGGCTTCAGAATCTTCAAGGTGTGTCCTGGGTGTCTTGGCAAACCTCAAATGAAACTTCATGTGACCTTTCTTGAGGAGTGGCTTTTCCTTGCAACTCTCCCATACAAGTCAGATTTGTGGAGCACTTGTGATATTGTTGTCACATGCATGTAATGCACAACCACTCTTTGCCATAAAGTTCTGTAACTACTTCAGTGCTGCCATCGGCCTCTACGACCAGTTTCCTCCTCGCTCTGCCATCCAGTTTGGAGGGACAGCCGGATCCAGGCAGGGTCTGGGTAGCACCAAACACCTTCCACTACTTAATTATGGAATAACCATGCTCCTAGGGACAGATAAGGTAAAATCTTTTTGTACGTATCTGCTAACCTGTGCCTGTTCACATCTTTGTCTTGGAGATCTTTTGAATGTGCCTTGACACCCATAGTAACTTGTTTGCTAACAGTTGTACTGCCAAGCACTGGCATGCTCTAGGAGTAGTTACTTTTACAACCTCAAATCAGAAAAAGTTGGGACGATATGGAAAATGCAAAAAGAACAAAAAACAGTGATTCTGAAATTTACTTTAACTTTTATTTTATTACAGACAGTATTAACCCAAGATATTTCAGGTTTTGTGTGGCCAACTATATTTCATTTGTTAATATACATCCATTCATGCATTTCAGGCAGGCAACGTATTCCAAATAAAGTTGGGACAGTAAAGCATTCACCCCTTTATAAAGTAGCCATTCCTTCTCACAGCACTTAAAAGACATTTTAGCACTGAGGAAACCAACCGATGAAGCATTTCAGGTGTTACATTAGTTGATTACAGTGCCTATAAAAGGTATGCACCCCCTTGGATGTTTTACCCTTTTATTGTTATTATAAATCAATCATGATCAACATAATTTGGCTTTTTTGACAAAAAAATACAAAAAAACCCTTTACTGTCAAAGTGAAAACTGATTTCAACAAAATAATGACAATCAAATAAAAATATGTAACATAAAATAAGTGACTGCGTAACTATTCACCCCTTTAAAGTGACTAACCTAATTCAACAGAGGTCCAGCCAATTGGTGCTAGTAGTCTCACAATTAGCGGAATGGAGATCACCTGAGTGCAGTGACTGTGTCTGTGCAGTGATTGTAGTATAAAGACACCTGTGTCTGGAAGGTCTATTCACTGGTTAATCAGTATTCCTGGCTACCATTACAGCATGAAGACAAAAGAACACTCCAAGCAAATCAGAGAAAA
>JAAGVU020000049.1:10105962-10121833 GCA_011763525.2 Mormyrus iriodes
CCAAGGTCTTTAAATTTACTTTGATTAGCTTGATTTTTAGTTGCGTTGACGTTGTTGACATGTTCTTGAAATATATATATCTCCTTGAACACTAAGAACCATTTCTAAACAAGCTTTGCACCTTTTTAATGCCTCTCTCGGGTTTCACCTGACACTATGTTTTGCGCTCTCATTGGCTGTAATTCATTGTCAGTTGTGATACTTTCACACCCACAGGATTTGGAGTCGGCGACAAAGTCTACATATTCAGCACGTCAGATATCTAACGGTGGTCTGCAATGCATCAGCGATTTGGATAAGTTCACAGATAGCGGGTCTTCGGTCGGGTCTTCGATCAGTTCATACATAGCAATGCAGCACCGATTTGCCAGTGCAGATTGAACCCCCTCTCATCTGGGGGTTTTGTTGCCGATCTCCAAAAACTGTTGGTGGGCAAAATATCGAGGCTAAAATCATGTAGTGTGAACTTAGCTTTAAGAGTGACATTAGCTAAATGCCACCTTGTGTCCAAATTCTGCAATTTTTGTTAACTAGTGACACTTCTCATAAAGTAATATAAAGAATAATATCGTCAATTGCAATGTAATTAAAAGACATTTTGGCAAGTTTGAAAACTGAATATCATCCAACGCTAGTGTTGAATGACAAAAAAATTCCTTATTTTAAACACAGAAAAAACAGAAATACTGCTAGTGGATCCTTAGGCTGCTCAAAATAAGTCTGTCAACCTCAGCGTTGGTGGTCATTCTACTCAGCTTAACACAGTGGTCAAAGATCTTGGTGTCCTGGTTGACTCAGGTCTATGTTTTGATGCTCACATCAGAAGTATTACTAGAACTTTGTTCTATTAAATTACAAAGCCCTGAATGGCTTTGCACCAGAATATCTTAGCGATCTACTGGTCCCTAACAACTCTCCTCGCTTGCTTCGATTCACAGGAGCAGGATATCTACTAGTACCTAGGGTACAGAGAACTATGTCTGGCTGCAGGGATTTCTCTTATAGAGCTCCACAGCTGTGGAATAGTCTTCCAGCGGATGTGCGAGATTCAGGCTCACTCTCAATATTCAAGTCTAGACTAAAAACACACTTGTTTTGTCTAGCTTTTACGGACTCTAGTTCTAGCTCTAGCTAACTGCTCACTCCCAGTTAGACCTATAATGTGAGGTGTAGAGCTGGGTGGGGATCGGTGCCATTGGCTTTGGATGAACTGAACTGTCAGTGCTGTCACTCTAGCTTCACACTCCCTTGTGGAATTGGAGTGCTGACATTTCAGGGACTCCCCATGCCTGTGTTCCCACCTGCCTCCTACTTATGCCACGGTTCATCCTGCGGTCAGAAGCAGCACCAGCAGCTGCGTGTCATCACCTGCCTGCAAATCTTAGAATATGGACAGTGTAAATTAGGATTTTCTCATCCTGTTCATTTGACTTCCTCTGCTAGCTCCTGAAGGATGGCCTTCCCCTTTGAGTCTGGTACCTCCCAAGGTTTCTAGGGAGTTTTTCCTTGCCAGTAGGGGCTTTGGGCAGGGATAATGTAAAACTCTTTGAGACAATGTAATTTTGTGAAAATGCGCTATACAAAATTAAATTAATTGATTCATTGATTGACTCTGGAAGCACTGGGTCAGATGGGACAACAGCCACGGGCACAGCCAACCTCCTCCATCTCCTCCTCCTGTGACTGGAACTGGCCGGTGGGACTGCGGCTAGTGTTAATTTCCTTAACAAAAAGTATGATGAAAAATGTTTGTCAACAACCTTTCATTCCATGACTAAGATGTTGGCGAGCTAAAAATACATCTTCGATAATTAAGCTGTGACAAAATGTATATTTGTTTTCATTAATGAGACAAGACAGGACTGAAATTTTAAGTTGTGGACTGTCGGACATTTTAAATGCATCTAGTTTGTCTGTCAGCATATTTAAGCAATGCATCCCTGTCTTTGGTTGAATGGGTTAAGGGACGTGTGCAGATCAAATCAGAGCTATTCAGGTGCTGATGCCCTAAACTATTAGTATTAAAGGTAATATTAAAGGAAGTATTAAAGGAAGATGGAGAGATGCCCCGTGGCTTCAAAATAGCTAGGAAGATGCAGTGAACCTCAAGAGGCACTTGAAGGTGCACCACTCAGCGGTTTATGCCACAGTAAGTTAGCTAACTGCAAGGTGAAATGATAAGTCCTGTTATAAGCATATAAAGTTTGCTAGTGAATGTTATTGGGGAGTTGGCTGTGTCAACTTAAATGGCAAATATGCTCGTGAGCCAATTGTTTTTTTTCTCACACAAAAAAATTGTATCAGCCAGGCTAACATAGGCTGGCTTAATGTGTTAAGTTAGCTAACTTCAGTTTGCTAGATT
Organism: Mormyrus iriodes; assembly: GCA_011763525.2. NCBI lineage: Eukaryota > Metazoa > Chordata > Actinopteri > Osteoglossiformes > Mormyridae > Mormyrus > Mormyrus iriodes. The sequence continues at coordinate 10,108,325 of JAAGVU020000049.1, forward strand.
CAAAGCTTAAGTGAAACATGCAGGGCTTGACTATTAATATTAAGGCTTTTTCAGGCCGGGACAAGTAACCGTATACCCTAAGTATACTTTGCTATATATTGTTTTATTCGAGTAAAACATATGAGGAGAAACTGTGTTGACTTTTCAATTTTCTTCTCCAATATGTCTAAATGCATATCATGCTGTTAACATTAATCCTATGAGTTTATTCATGTGTACTAGGATTCAGTTTATTATGCTAGATCACTTGCACGCTTGCCTGAGCATCTGTTACAATTTTATTCTAGTCAAACAGCAATTTGTTATTCATAAGATCACACAACAATTTATTTGGAAGATATTTATGCATGATTTCTTAGTTCCAAGGCCAGTACAATAGCAGGTTGTTTTGTGTTGTAATCGCTTAATTTGAATTTTCAAAATTTTGATATTCCATATTTTAATGATAATACTATTGGTGAAGCAATACCTCAAATTCAATTTGAATTTATCCGTATGACTTGTGGAAATTTGTATATAGACAAATAAGTTGTATATAGACAGTAATGTTATCAATTAAAATTTTTTCCTAACCTAGACCCCAGAGAGAACTCCTCAAAACCAGCAACCTAGTGCAAAGGATAATTGGACACAGTCACCTATCCCAGCAGCATTCTCTTCAGCACCTAAATACAAAGCAAGCTTTCCAGAAAAAGGTGCTAAGAAAATCACTGGGTGGATTGGATGCACTGATGTACCCGTATAGTTAAAGATGAAAATTTCATGCTTATGATGAAGGTTATGGATAAGAACCTTATCCATGTGTGTTCAATGCACTTTTATTTGAGGTTTCAGAAAATAAATACCACAATGGCCTATGAAATAATATTTTGTTTCTTGATTTTGATTTAGGAACTTTCCATTATGTTACCACTTTGCATTACACCACTTATCTGTGTAATGTACTTCCTTACCTTAGTATCAGAAAGGACAGCACAGCATCATCACCCTTTTAAGTGTTCCCCAACAAAAAATCATGGTTTAACAGAAAGGTGACACTGCTCAGAACACAGGACTAAAACTCTGGGGACATGCAGGCCTACGAAGAGGCATGGAGATGCCTGAGGAGGGGCATCAGAAAGGCCAAGTGCAGGTGCGAGCAGCACATAGAGGAACACTTCACCATTAACTACTCCAGATGCATGTGGCAGTGGATAAAGACTCTCACTGGCTGCAAGGACAGCTACACAGCCACAAACCCTACAGGCAGCAAACTGCCAGACACTTTAAACCACTTCTTCTCTTGTTTTGACCCACGGAACAGAGAAACTAGCACCTATAGTGCACTACCTGGAAAGGACAAACCCATACAGCTCCACCAACATCAGGTCAGATCCACCCTGCGCAGAGTCAACGTGATAAAAGCAGCTGGTCCAGAAGGAGTCACCGGAAAGGTCCTTAAGGCCTGTGCAGATCAGCTAGCAGAGATATTTACCATCATCTTTAACCTCTCGCTACTAAAGGCTGCAGGCCCCACCTGCCTTAAGTCAGTCTCGATCATCCCAGTATCAAAGAAAAATACTGTGAACTGCCTCAGCGACTATCGCCGAGTTGCTCCAACTCCCATCATCACCAAATATTTCGAGAGACACATTAAGTTTGCCATCCCTCCTGACCTCGATCAATCCCAGTTTGCATATAAAGTAAACAGAGCAACAGAATCATGGCTCTCCACACAGCCCTTACACACTTGGACCAGGGAAACACCTGTGTAAGAATGCTGCTTGTGGATTTCAGCTTGGCTTTTAATACAGTCATCCTCCACAAACTAGTTCAAAAACTGGGCTTAGGCAGAACACTGTGCAAATGGATACTGGACTTCCTGAGCAACCAACCCCAGAACGTCAGAGTGGGAGGTCACATCATCCTGAACAATGGTACACCACAGGAGTGTGTCCTCAGCCCCCTACTCATTTCCCTCTTTACTCATGACTGCTTCCCCATACATTCTACCAACACTATACTCAAATTTGCTGATGTCACCACCATAGCAGGACTAATATCGGACAATAATGAGACAGCCTATAGGGTGGAGGTTCAGCATCTGGCAGAATGGTGCTGTCACAATAATCTGGACTTAAATCCTGCAAAACCAAAAGAAATGATAGTGGACCTCAGAAAGTAGAATGGCACAGAGCACTCTGCCATTTGCATGCAAGGCCAGGAGGCAGAGAGGGTGGAGGGCTTTAAGTGTCTTGGTGTGCACATCTCAGATGACTTCTCCTAGACCTCACACATCTCCTACCAGATGGGGAAGGCCCAAAAAGGCTTTACTCCCAAAGGAAGATAAGGCACGCTCACCTCTTTCATCACCTACAGACTAACTTCTACCGGTCAACAATAGAGAGCCTCCTGACCAACTGCTGCACAGTATGCTTCACCAGCTGCACAGAAGACAACAGGAAGGACCTGCAGTGCCTATGAGTGGCACCACAATACCCTGCCTCAGAGACATTACCACCGGCCATCTTCAAAAGAAAGCCAGTTGCATTTCAAAGGATCCCACCCACCCTGGACGTCAGCTGGTTCTCTACACTGCTCTCTGGAAAAAGATACAGAACAATTAGGACCAAAGCTAACAAAATAAAGAAACAACGTCTATCTACAGGCAATCAAATGCAGAACCCCTCTTCAACCTCCCTCAGACTGAGATGTAATGAACCCTTCCCCCCAGACTGGAAGGCCATTACTCTCTGTCACTCTTATTTGTCCCTTGCACCTTATGTTATAATCATTTTGCACCAGAGCTTCGGTACATACTACCTCACTGTGTTACGTTATTTATGTTTGTTCATATTTATGTTTGCATCTGTTATGTCATTTTCTATGTTGACAGTCCTAGAGTTGTTGAATGGTCTTTCGTTATTTTTTAAAAACAATGACAATAAAGATCTATTCTATTCTAGCTGGGAGTAGGCTAGAGATACCCAACTAAGGTAAGGAATCAGGTTATTGCACAAGCAAAAGTGTTAGAGAAATGTTGCTTTATGAATTTCAGCAATTGATACAACTTGTCACCTTGATTTCAATTTCTAATACATGCATTAGCCTAATTGAATAAGGTTAAAAAGAGGAAATATTTTCACTAAAAATACTGACTTTTCGTCATTTAAAACTAGACAAAAAATATGAAGGATATAAATGACTAAAATGTAACTAAAACTATTACGCATTTTCATCTAAAGACTAAGACTAAATCTAAAGTAGCTTGCAAAATTAACTCTGACCGTGGAGAGTTGCCAGGAGCCAGCAGACGAATCTACATTAGCTATGGGGAGCCAGCAGGCAAAGCTGCGGTGACCTGCGAGAGGAGTCGTTCCATTTTCCCTAAAAAAAACGGCAGACCTCCTCTGTCTCCTCAGGGTCAGCATTTGGGGTGAGCCTTGTTAATATCACCCTTGTCCGCAGGATGTTTGCACTCACCTCGGGCACCTCCCACATTGGTGGGTCACACCTCCACGTCAGGTGTTGGTCCAGGAGAGTGAAGTAGTCCTCGCCTTGAGCTCGCGCAGTGGCTCTGGGGGACCCTGCAGCTCTGGAGACCTTGCTGGTCTTTGGATCTGAGGAACACGGGGAATCCATTCCATGGGGTGTAGGGAAGCCTGGAGGCCGGGGCTAACAGTATGACTGCTGGAGCCAGTCATTCTGTCAAAGGGAAATTGGAAATGAACGACCCAAGGGAAGGTGCTGTGGTGAAACCAAAGGAGTCAAATTAAACTCACAGAACATAAACAGGAAATATATAAGATCTTGACGGTTCAAAACAAGAGCAGCGAAGCAAGGTAGGGCACAGGTCACACAAGGGTACAACGTCAATGACTGGACTGGACAACATAGGACTGGGAAGTACGTATAATCGAGACTAGCAAGAGGCAGCTGGAGTGATTAACACGCCAGGCCAGGGAGGAGACAGGAGGTGGACGTGGCTGGCAGGATGTGACAAGCTGATCTTGCAAATCAGCCTTAGGACCCCCCCACCCCATTATATGAAATGCATAAATGTGAAACCTATTGCTGGATGCAGCGTATGACTTATGAAGACAGTCTGGCAGAAACATGAATCATAGTTTCCATGTTAAGCTGAAATGGAGGGTTTAAATGTATATACTATGGTTTACCAGACTACTCTCTGAAGGTTTTGTCCACCTTAAAACTAAAGTACTAAGTACAGACTGCTGGTGGTGAACTGGTTAAGGATGTGGCTGATGTGACCAGAAGGTTATCAGTTCAAGTTTGATGGGAGATATCTGGTGAGATAATCTGAATTTCTCCAGGGAAACATCCAACTGTATAAGTAGTTAAGAAAAGGTCAAGTTGTGTATAGATTTAAGATTAGAATACATGTAGTGTAGAGTCACACCATTACTGCTGTCCATCAAAAACTGTTTATTTTGTGCTTTGGCACAATTACATCATGGGTTTGATCTGAAAATGCTTGCGTCTTTCATTCTGACTTCAATCCTTCTTTACATCCAGCATATAAAGCTGGGTAAAATGTAATGCAGATATTTCATCTTCTTATTTTGCCTACATATATCTGCCAATCGCATGTACCATTTGCATGCTAAAACAGCATGGCAATATCACATTAACTTGCTGGTGCTGTTGTTATTGTGGTACCAGTTACCTGCTGCTGGAGACTGTAGCTGATGCTGATTGGGTATTTTTCAGACCTGTACTCAATAGCCAGTCTGTCCAGTCAATGCCCACTGGCAAGACCGCCATCCTCTTTGACTGCAGTCTCAATATAGCAGAGGCCTTGTTGGTCCAAATAAATACAGCAATGATAGCAGATATATATAGTTACAGTTATATCTATCTATCTATCTATGCATCCTTCCCTTCTCCCTGTTTTTGAATTATTCTCTGTAATGGGCGACTCTGTTGTGAAAGGTGCTATATAACAATAAATTGAATATTAAAATACTAAACTGAACATTGTGTTCTTTCCCATAAATATTTTTGAGCGTCTAATAAGGATGTGCAGATCAAAACTGGAATATTGATTGCTTCGATCTTAATATTTCATTTTTGAAAATTGATTCTAACGTTAAAGCATTGTACATTTTAACCTGCTATTTAAATGTTTTAAAGGGGCCCTATTATGCTAATTTTTACGGTTCATAATTATTGTTTTGGGGTATACTAGAATAGACTTACATGCTTCATTGTTCCAAAAACACATTATTTTTCTCATACTGTTCATCTCTATTCATTCTGTCTATATCTCTTTTATTACGTTTAGCCTCACCCCTGATGTGCTCTGATTGGTCAGCTTGCCCTACCCATTTTGCCCCTGTCTTGCAATCTGCAAACAGATCCTTGCAGGTAGATGGCCAATAAGGATTGTTTTATGAGGTGACCTCAACATGTCACGGAAGTAAGGGCTGGAATTTCAACAAGGCATTTCAGGCAGATTAAAGAAGAGCAGATTTTGTGATGAGAGTTACTCCCTTTGGCGTGTACTTTGGGCTTTAAGACTTTACAGACCGTTTAAAGCTATATAGTAGTAGTAGTAGTAAGTTTATTTGTCATTGTACAAGGTACAACGAAAATTTAAAGTGCCATCCTTTATGATGTTTTGTGCCTTATTGAGGCACCAGGAACCATGCAGCTCCTCCAATGTGGAGAGGGGGCAGCCGATGATCTTCTGTGCGGTTTTAATAACCCTCTCGAGCGCCCCCTTTTGGGCCATTGTGCAGCTGCTATACCACACACATATGCAATATGTCAAGATGCTCTCAATGGAGCACCGATAAAAGGACACCAGCAGTCTCTGGGAGATGTGATCTTTCCTAAGAACCCTCAGAAAGTACAGTCTCTGCTGGGCCTTTTTTAGCATCTGCGTCATATTCACTCCCCAGGTCAGGTCTTCCTCAAGATGGACTCCCAAGAAACGGAAGTCCACCACCCGCTCCACATAGTCTCCATTTAAGTGTAGTGGAAGAATTTCAGTTTTTTTCCTCCTAAAATCCTTTCTTTTGTAGGTGTTAAGGAGCAGATTGTTCTCCCTGCACCACTCTATCAGCCGCTCCGTCTCCTCTCTGTAGGCAGTCTCATTGCCCCCAGAGATGAGAACTACCACTGTGGTGTCATCAGCAAATTTGACGATGGTGTTACTCTGGTGGGTGGGAGTGCAGTTGTGAGTGTACAAGGTGTATAACAAAGGGCTCAGCAGACAACCCTGTGGGGAGCCAGTGCTGAGACTAAGGGTCAAAGATGTATGAGGGCCCATAGCACACTAAAGGAAGGGAAAAAAACGGAAAAGCATAATGGAACCTCATTAAACGTTTATATTATTATAGGTAGTCACAAAGAGGGGGTGGGAGAAGGAAGTGTGCAGGACACTGAATATATGGAAAGAAAATATAGCTTTGTGGAGTTATTTTACTCTACTAGATATTGACAAAGCAAAATGTGATGTTTGTCAATGTACTGTCTGAACGTATGGTACTTTCTATAACACTATTCTAGTATTTTCAAATATATTTTTGATATACCACAGTATTTTGAAATTTTGCCAATAAAATTCTACACTTACTACCCAGATAAACAACTTTAAATATTTTCTTTGACTGCCTTTGCGCAGTACTGTATGTGCACTAGATGGACAAAAGTTTTGGGACATGTCTCTTTATCATTGAATTCAGGTGCTTCATTCAGATCCATTGCCACAGGTGTATACAAAGAAGGACCTAGCCATGCAGTCAGGTTTACAAACATTTGTAAAAGAATGGGTTGTTCTAAAGAGCTCAGTGAATTCCAGTGTGGTACTGTCATAGGATGCCATTTTTGCAGTATGTCAGGTTGTGAAATTTCTTCCCTGATTGATATTCCACGATCAACTGTAAGTGGTATTATTGCAAAGTGGAAGTGTTTAGGAACAACAAAAACTCATCCACAAAGTGGCAGACCAGGTAAGGTAACAGAACGAGGTTGCCGAGTGCTGAGGTATATAGTGTGTAAGTCGCCAAAGCTTTGTTGACTCAGTAACTGCAGAGTTCCAAACTTCCTCTGCCATTAACCCCACCACAAGAACTGTGCACCGGGAGCTTCATGGAATGGGCTTCCATGGCTGAGTAGCTGCATGCAAACCTCACATTATCAAGCTCAATGCCAAGCGTCGGATGGAGTGATGTAAAGCACACCACCACTAGGCTCTGGAGCAGTCGGAATGTATTCTGTGGAATGATTGTCTGGCAATGTGATGGACAAGTCCGGTTTGGGGGATTCCAGGAGAACATTACCTGCCTGACTGCATTGTGTGAACTATAATGTTTGGTAGAGGAGAGATAATGGTACGGGGTTGTTTTTCAAGGGTTGGGCCAGGCCCCTTAGTTCCAGTGAAAGGAACTTCACTGTGCTTCATCATACCAAGACATTTTTGGACAATTCTATGCTTCCAACAGTTTATGGAAGGCCCTTTTCTGTTCCAGCATGACTGTGCCCTAGTGTACAAAGCAAGGTCCATAATGGCATGTTTGTGTGAGTTTGGCGTGGAATAACTTGACTGGCCCGCAGTCCTGACCTCAACCCCATCAAACACCTTTGGGATGAATTAGAACAGAGACTGTGAGCCAGGCCTTCATGTCTAGCATCAGTGCCTGACCTCACAAATGCTCTTCTGGATGAATGGGCAAACATTCCCACAGACACACTACATGGGGACCAACTCCATACTGATGCCTATGATTTTAGATTGGGATGACATAAAAGTTCCTGTAGATGTAATGGCCAGGTCTCCTAATACTTTTGTCTATTCAGTGTATGTACAGTATGTATATTAATATATAAAATTGTAGTAGATTGCAGTAAAATTGTAGATATACAGTGTTTCTCAAATTTCTTTTGCATTTGAACCCATTTCACTTCACTTCAGAGGACTCTTCTGAACTAAAAACCTGTACTTACTTTCACCATCATATTTATCCTAGTTAAGCCAGACAGGCAAATAAGTAAGAGTCTCATATCACACTGCAACAGAGAGGACACAAGGAAACAGCATAAAGATCAAAGAGCAAAACCAAACCAAGCATGCCTTTATATGCTTAAACTGTTTAAGTAGCTCGATTCCCAGGGCCATAGCTGACTCTTATAGCTCCTAAACCCTGGTTTTGGTACACAAAGACCAGCTGAATTAGACTGAGACAGACATTTGGTCTGCGGATGCAGTCACGAGGCTGCCTGATGTCCAGAGGCTCTCTGTTCTGTCACACAACCTGTTTGAAAGAATGAACTACTGAAAATAAAAGTCATACAGGGTGACCTTAAGTGACTCCTCCCTTTTGTCATCCATGCAATGAATTCACACACCAGGAAAAGAAACTGCAAGCCAAAGAATGTTTAGATTCACCTAGCAACCAGGAACCTCCAGCTTATTAGATACTTCAGTATTTAATGATCACAATGTTACTATAATATTTTGTAACAGTATTCTAAACGAGATGGTTCATCTTCAAGCATATTGTGACTCTAAATGTAGCAGTCAGACTAGGTGCTACTTCATACACATCTAATTTCAATACTGGTTAACCAAACCTAGCTTTTCTATATGTACTCAGTAACTCCAAACAGAAATTTAGTCTAAAGGCATTCAGGAAGAAAGACAAAAGAACAAGACTACCGAAACATTGATATTTATGGTAAATGTATATTTATGGTGTGCATATCCATGTAATATGTATGGCCTGGTAAATGTAGTGGTATTGTGTAATGGAGGATGAGCAAGATGCATAAGCACTAAGATTGATTCCCAGCTCTTTCCTCAGTCACAGCACATCATCTCCTTGCTGCATTCTTTACAGTACAGTAATAGTACATCTAAACCCTAACAACTGCCCTCTAGTGATCATATTTGAAACAAGATTATTAGGACATTTAAGCTAGACGTACCATTATGTTTATATTCACAGCAATAGCCTTTTCATAATCAGTGATTAATATCAAAGTAATGTAATCAGATCTTTTGGTTATAGCAAGGAAACTACCAGCAGTATTTTGTATTTCTTGAATGGAATTTAAAAATGCTGTATATTAATACTGTAAAGGCAACTCAAGTATCATAAGTGAGATTTTGTATTTAGGAATATTGTGTAAAGTGCACTGATAATGTTTTGGAAAAGATATGTTGGATGCTTTAAAACTTATTCAACAGCCACTCAAACCCCTTTAAAAAATCTCTCTTTGCTCATCCTGAGGAGAGTTGGGTTGAGGATGATTATATCTCCAGCTGTGCTAATGTTGCAAGCCACCTGCATGGCACCCTAAATGAAGCCTGAATTCAGATCCCGCACAAAAACACTCAGTGACAAAAAAAGTTAAGCACCCAGAAGGAGTGGTGGAAATGAAATGAATTTGCACATGGTGAAAGGTCATGTGACTGTATCGAAAGGATTATAATATCAGATCAAATGAACAACAGAGTTGGCAGTATGGGCACACTGCTGGTCCCATGTCAGTAGGGTGTGTCACACCCTACTGACATTCTAGGGCCTGGATACATGCAGCGATACGGTGTGGAAGGGAGTCACACAGTCGTTGTATCCTCTCCTGTGGCAAGTCGGCCCACAGCTGTTGTAACTGGCCCTCGAGATCCTGCAGATTGGCACTGGGTCTGAGTTGACATGTGAGCTGATCCCACACATGTTCAATTCGGGAAAGATCGGGGGACCTGGCTGGCCATCGGAGGACCTCAGCATGACTCAGGCAGTCCATATACAAACGTGTCGTGTGTGGAAAGGCATTGCCTTGTAGAAAGACTGTACCAGGGTGCTGTCTCAGGAGGGGTCAGGGTCAGGGTCCCCCGAATCACTACCAGAGATGACCAGAAGTCGTACCCTATGGCTCCCCGCATGCACATACGATGGTCATCCATGGTAATGCAGAACCGAGAATCATCGCTGAACTTGGTAAGACAGCACTCATCATCAGTCCATGCCTCCTAGTTATGGCACCACTCCAAACGCAGCCGTCTCTGTGCTGGTTATAACAGTAGCCTTGGTTCTAACATCGGGCGATTGCACAATGTGACCACCCGGCCTCATGCAAACCCACAATGAGACCCCTATCAAACTCTGTCAAGTGCTAGTAATGCTGTCTAATGCATCTACATCTATGAGGCATCCTCTGTGTCTGGTGACTAGACGTGCCGGCTCCTTGCAAATCAAATCATTTCCATACCCATCGCTGGTCTGCAGGTGTACCAAATTACATCCAAATCAGACTTACTTACTTCTGGGTGCTTTATTTTTTGTCACTGAGCATAGATTAAGGGTCACATATTTGAATCTGCAGATTTATCATTTATGTTTTCTATACTGAATTCACCTAGAATCAGATTAGAGCTAGTAATTTTTTAAACAAGAAACAAGACCAATACAAAACATGAGACTTTTTCTCCAGTTTTTAACATTTTCCAAATTGTTAAGAAAGTTAAGTAAATAAAATGTAAATTGTAGCTAAATTTAATGGCTATAAATGGAGTGCCTGTGTGCACACAGCTGTTGGTGGTCCTGCACCCAGACCCCATTACCTGGCTGGTGCCAATCCTCCACTACGGGATCCTCACTGGGCTGGAAGTCTCAGGGGAATAAGGGCACTGACATCCAAGGACTCACTGGAAGGGCGTCAGCTCGTCAGTGTCGCTCAATAGCAGAGTGAATTGCTGGCATAATGGAGAAGAGAGACTCAGACATATTTAGGCAAGAATATTCTGGAGGTGTTGGACTGAGGGCCACAATTCTATGCCCTTTGGGACCCCGTAGTATTGAAAGACCCAGGTGATTAGTATGTCGGCCAGCTCCCCACTGCACATAAGTTTAGGAAGGGGGATCAACCCTGAGGATTGTGGTGATCTCCTTCCAGGAGGGGAGGTCGGTGACAAAATCTAAAGAGAGGTGCGACCAAGGGTATGAGGACATAGACAAGGGCAGGAGGAGACTTGATGGAAGCAGGTTGGCATTCAGGACATGAGCCTATGTAGGCTTCCACCACCTTTTTAAACCTGGCCACCAGTAGCGATGGAAAACCAGCCGGGTGGTGGTGGCAACACCTAGGTGACCTGAGCTACAGGAGATGTGTAGCCACTGGATGGTAGCAGAACAGAAAGCTGAAGGGACTTACACTGTACCTGGATAGCACTCTACAGGAAGGGTTTCTCTCTGATTGGCCTACTGCACAGACTCATCCAAGCTCCAGGTTACTGGAAAGCACATAGGTGGGAGACAGGCTGCCCTGAAGACTCAGGTGGATTGAACTGTCTGGACAGCACATCAACTTTGATGTTCTTGGACCCTGGGAGGTAGGATACCTTAAAATCAAACTGAGTGAAGAAAAGCAACCAGCAGGCTGGACAGGCATTTGACATTTAACAGGCATTCGGAATGAATTCCATATTGCAATGGTCTGTCAGCACCAGAAAGGGATATTTCCCTCCCTCCAGCTAGTGGTGTCACTGCTCCAATGCTAGCTTGATAGCCAAAAAGTCCAAGTTCCCCAAGTCATAATTAAATTTTGCAGTAGTTAGCTCCTTTGAGTAAAAGGCGCAGGTGTAAAGCCATGCCAACTCCTTCCATCGCTGGGAAAGGACAGCTCCTACACCCACCGCCGAAGCATCCACCTTGACTACAAAGGGGAGATCCAGGTCTGGTTGCTTTAGAATGGGCACAGGACAAATCTTGCAGACTGCAAAACGTTACCTCTGCCTCCGGGGCCCACCATAGAACAGAGCTCTTGGCACGCAGAAGGGATGTCGGTGGGGAGACCACCAAGCTGAACCCCCTGATGAAGTAACAGTAGGAATTGGTGAAGCCAAAAAACCATTGTAGCTCTTTGATTGCTTGAGGACAGGGCCATTCTTGAAAGGCCTGGACCTTTTCTTCTAACATCAACACTCCTCCTGGACGATTCAAATGCCCCAGGAACTTCAGGATGCTCTGTTAGAACTCACATGTTTCCTCCTTTTAAAACAGATGGTAATTCGGGAGCCTCTGCAGCCCCTGTCCATCACGGTGGACATGCTGCTCTGGGGAAGAAGAGTAAACCAGGATGCCACCAATGTAGCATATGACAAAATGGTTAATCATGTCTGCCAAGACCTCATTCATGAAGGAGTGAAATATAGCTTGACTATTGGCCAAACCATAAGGAATATTAGGCAATTAAATACTCAACCTGTCCTGTGCTGGTGATGAAGGAGGTCTTCCACCCTTCTCCCTCTTTGATGCGAATGAGGTTGTCTGCACTCCGGAAATCCACCATTGTGAAGATTCAAGCATCTTGAAGCTGCTCAAGTGCTGATGGGATAAGCAGCAAGGGTTCCCACTGGTTTACCGTGACAGTGTTCAGGGCCCAGTCGTTGATGCACAGTAGGAGCCTCACATCGTCTTCAGACATCACGGGGGGAGTGGAGGGTCGGATAATACCTTGTACACAGACATGGCCTCCTTTTGGGGCTGGGACAGAAAGATGCGATGTCCCTTGGGGTGCAGAGCGCCCTCCAGCAGGTTGATGGCACAGTCGGAGTGTCGATGGGACAGCAGCCCGAAAGCTCGGGACTTGCTGAAGACGTCTCGGAAATCTTTGTATTCAACCATGATGGAGGACTAGTTCTCTGGGAGAGGGCCTTCTACAGAAGAGACTTGAGAGGGCATAGTTCATACATTGCGTGAAACATGCAGGGGGGTGGAAAGGCGGGTGGAAAGGCGGATGGGTGGGCAGGCAGGCAATCAGAGAAACCACAGGGCTGAACCACTCAGTAAGGCTCATGGAAAGCAAACAATAGCTCACACTGAGTGTGAGGGCAGAAGGGGTTTTAAAGGGAGTGGGGCAGGTGAAGGCATTGATTGCTTGTAATTGCCAGACCCCGCCCTGTGCCACATGATAAAAACACATCAGGGTATGAAATTTAATCAGTCATTTTACAATAGGAAACATGAATAACAATGAAGCTGCCTACAATTTATTAATTACATCATTTATGAAATATTGTTCGTTAGCTATTACTTCTCTCGTCACCAAATTGCGTCACATGATTACATGCCATATACAATACTTTTCATTTTTTTAATGATTTTTCTGGACATAATAGGTAGCCGTTGTCAAACAGATCAATAATTACTAGCCACTCCATCTCCACCTGCTAGGGCGTAGTGCTGAAGAGTGAGATGGTCACCTTGTGTCCTCAAAGTGGTCTCTAGCAATCAATTGCTGCGTTAACAAAGAGATCATTCTCTGCTCCCGATTACTTCAGTTTTACTCCCCTTTTTCCTTTACATGCATGTGCAGTTCGTCATGAGTCCAGCAGTCAGGAATCTCTTTATACAGTTGGGTTCATATATATTTGGACATTGAGGCAAGTAATGTTATTTTATCTGTTTACTGAAATTACAGTTAGATAATGAATATGGACATAAAGTGCAGACTCTCAGCTTTAATTTGAGGGTACCTACACCCAAGCTGGAGGAAGGGTTT
>JAAGVU020000049.1:10133753-10147787 GCA_011763525.2 Mormyrus iriodes
ATGTTCCCACCTCCTTCATGTACATGCTGAAACAGCCCCTTACCCAGATGGTGCTCATGTGCGTCTTCTGCGCTCTGCTGACCAGCTCCAAGTCCTTTCTCCTGCCCGTGTTGGCGGTGACTCTGCTCCTGGCTGGAGTTCGGCAGCTGGTCAACTACCTCTTCACCAGCTACATCGATGCCAGCCTAAAAGATGATCTCAGATGCATCCAGGAGACCTATATGGAGAAGAGGGACTCGTGCTTTTGGGTGGCGGAGAGTGAGGGCCATGTGGTGGGCACGGTGGCCTGCCTAGCCTCGCAGAATGAAGAGTGCTTAGAGTTGAAACGCATGTCTGTGCGACGGAGCCACCGTGGCCTGGGAATCGCCAAGGAGCTTTGCAGAACGGTGGCGGACTTCACTCGCGAGAGAGGTTATAAGGCTGTCATACTCTACACTTCTGTGGTCCAAATAGATGCTCAGAAGTTGTATGAACATATGGGTTACAAGAAAACTGGGGACTTTGTATTCCCAAGTCTAATTGCGAAGGTCTTCAATTTTACAATTATTGAGTACAGGTTAGAGATGCAAGAGGTTGCGGGTGGCTAAACAGGAGCTTTTTCAAGCAGTTCTACTGGGGGATTGAAATATGTGGCTTGGTCTCTGTTGACTTCAGCTCACCTCTACATTGATTTATGCTGTTTTTGGTTTTCATTCTGACTGGTGTCCCTTGCATTCAGGTCATTTCACCAGTTGCATTTGTGCTCAGTACTCAACTGGAAACCTGCTAGATCACGTTATTTGCATAATGCTTATCTTAGATGTTCTTCGGTCCATCGTGGGACATGAGTGGGAGCCTTTGTTGGTATTCACTAACACCATGAAGAAGCAGTGTCTGTTTCCAGATGCATGTGACTATAGCTTCTGCTGGGACATTGTTTGAATGGTTCAAATTTGATTCTGATACCCAAACTTCTCTGTCATTTTGAATAAAGTACTGCAAATTGATGGCAGCAGGGCTATTTGTTTTTATTTCTCACGGTTTTATTTTCATGCATTTCCTATTGTGTTTTGGTAAAGTTGAATTGTGCATGTGACTCTTCTACCCTTTGCAATCAGTATTACAGCCTTAACAGGAAGCAGAGAACCTTATTATTAGTTACACTGTAACATTAGTTTTTTTTCTATTAGAAAGTTCTGTGTAAAGTTACAGAAGGGAAATTGTTGGTGTTTATTATTACAATTTGTGCGATAAGTGGTATTGCATATCTCAGTGAAGGATTCATTCTAAAACTGTACATAGACATTGAGCAATATAACACTACCTTGTCAGGTAACCAGAAAGGACCATTATGTCTGTGGGTTTTTCGCTGCAACACTCTAATTAGATTACTAATAAGACGACTGATTGACTTTAGAGTCCTCACAGCTGGGTTTGAACAGCGGACCTAAAGGTTATCCCAAAAACCTGCATACACACTGCCCCCTTGTGGATAAGATTGTCCACCCCTGCTGTAATGCATAAGTGGCTGGAAGAAAAATGGATGAATGAAGTAAAATTCTATTCCGTCTTTAAGTACAAATAATTAATGTTTCTTTCATAATCACCACTGAAACTCATTGCCACATTTTACCGAAGCATATCAAGCGCAATTGTATTCATATTAGTCTGTTTAGTCTGTGGTTATAAACTTTATTTTTCTCTGTTTTTCTCTTTATTTTTCTCTGCTTCTAGGTTCCTGTTTAAGATTAAATGGCCCAATATACAATCCGCATATATCGGGATGAGGACTTCGAGACCGTGAGGGAGGTTTATGCCTCTGGGTTTGCAGAGCATCTCCATGCTGTGTACCTTCAGGTTCTTAAACAGCCCTGGCTTCAGCTTACCTTGGCAAGCATCTTCATTGCCTTGCTTGCCACCTCTGGGTCACTCCTGTTTTCCACCCTGGGTCTAACTCTTATACTCCTGACTTTGCGAGAAGGGGTACGATTCTTCTTCGGCCAAGGAATCCAACTGGGTCTCAACGAAGACCTCCAGGACATCAGGAAGTCCTACATGCTAGGAGACAGGTCCTGCTTTTGGGTGGCAGAAGTGCAGGGGGTCATTGTAGGCACAGTAGGCATACTCCCAGCCAAAGATGAGCCTGGATGCTGGGAGCTGAAGCGAATCTCTGTGAGGAAAGAATACAGAGGACAGGGAATGGCCAAAGCATTGTGTAAAACAGCTCTTGATTTTGTGACTAACCACGGGGTTGAAGATGTGGTGCTATATACCTCCATGGTCCAAACAGATGCTCATCAACTGTACAAGAGTGTTGGCTTCCAGAAAGTGGAGGAGTTTGTCTGGCCATCACTTCCAGCCAAACTTAGCAACTTCATGGTGTTGAAATACAGGTATAGAGTGTTGGCTTAGAGAAGATGCAGAAGATGTCATTTATTGAGGACCATCACAGACATAATCAATATATATATAATAGTATTATAATCTCAAGACCTTTAAAAATATATATGTACTGTACATTTAAGCAGCATTTCATGGGAATTTCTCCTACTGGATGCATTATGTTGAGCATTTTCAAAGTACTGCCTGATCTCTTTATTCAGCTGTAAAAATACAGGCACTTCATAAATATTAAAGTGTTAGGTTACCTTGTGAATGTAATGAATTTGTGATTTAATTTGCATTATAACAAACGCTGCAGGCATAGAAACAGATTATACTACAAGTGTTTCAGTTACATGTACATGTATTATACAGTGCTGTGTATATAAATACCATTCTAATATTGGGCAGGAGCCCTTTTTGCTCGGAACAGAATGTTTTTTTTTTCATGTCATGAACTCAACAAGGTGCTGGAAATCTTCCTTAGAGATTCTGTCTCATATATAAGTTTCCAAACCTGGTGTTAAAACATCAATTATATAGACGTTGTTCTTAGTAGCATCAAAAATAATTCTGTGATTAATAATTAATTCTTTGCTTCCCAATGTACTTACAACGTAGTACAGGTTTTGAATACTAACCTTTAAGAGACGCAGTTCCCTGTTTCTGCAGGATAAATTTAAAGGATTTATACTTCTCGTTCTGCAGGTTTTCTGTCATATTGCGCAGGAATATGCAAACGGAATAAAATATGTGCAGTTTTTTCATGAATTTTTGTGGTTTCTGTGTGGGTTGTGTGTGAAAAGGAAATCCTCAAAACTCAATGATTCTTTTAATATTATATCCTTAATTTCGCAAACTAGGTACCAGTTCATCTGTTATGAGCACTAGAATTTGAAGTATGAAAATATGCTAAATTTATTATTGTTTGTGATTAAATGAAAGATGAAGATTTGAAAATGGTCCATGGAAATTGGACATATCTTACAAAGTGAAAATAAAAGTCAATATATTTTGATAGGATGATAATTATTTACATGAGTGTTTTTTTTGTCCAAATTGATTAAATGCTTGATATCTGTCTAAATACATTGAACATAGAAATTAGAAAATAAGGGGGATGTGGGATGATGCGTGGAAGATGGATGGATATACGGTTGGGGAAATGCACTGCATTCAGTGGGTCCCCACACCACCGGGGTTGCAGGTTACATGTTCACCCATGGTCTACTTTCATTTATTAAGGACATAATCAGACATATTTAGGCTCTTAAAAAATCTGCAGGATTCTGTTCAGAAATGAGCAGTTATGAAATTTGAATGACAACACATGGACAGACGGACAGAGAGCACATGCATTGTTATTGACATTGTAATACTCCGATAGGAAAGGAAAGCGAAGCATCGTCATACAACCCTAGCGCTCGTTTAAATAGATGTTTTCTCCAGAACAGGTGATTTGTTATCTGTATCTGTATATATCCATTAGTTTTATGTACAAAGCCCAGCTATGTATGTAGGGCCTAAGCATAAATGTAAAAGCCAAATTACATAATGTTCGGTAATCATGATAAAATGGATTAAGTTTGGTCCTGCAACTTTCATTACAAATTCATAGCAAAAGGACTGGCTCCCCCATAGGTAATTTCGAATAAGCCCAATTCCTATTTACTGTATATGTAGTGTGCCAAAAACTATGTAAATGAACGTTATAAAAATGTGTGCGTGAAGTACAGTGCATCATGCTTCATGTACAGTATGTCATGCTTCATGTACAGTGCATCATGTTTCTTGTACAGTATATGATGCTTCATATATAGTACACCGTGATTCATGTACAGTGTTATGCTTCATATACAGTGCAACATGCTTCATGTACAGTATGTTATGCTTTGTGGACTGTGCATCATGCTTCATGTACAGTGCATCATACTTTATGTACAGTTTATGATGCTTCATGTAGAGTGTATCATGCTTCATGTAGTGTCATGCTTCGTGTACAGTATATGATGCTGCATGTACAGTGCACTATGCTTCATGTACTGTGTTATGCTTCATGTACAGTGCATCATGCTTCGTGTACAGTGCATCATGCTTCATGTACAGTATATGATGCTTCATGTACATTATGTCATGCTTCATGTACAGTGCATCATGCTTCTTGTACAGTATATGATGCTTCAAATAGTATATCATGCTTCGTGTACAGTATATGATGCTTCATGTACAGTGTCATGCTTCATGTACAGTATATGATGCTTCATGTGCAGTATGTCATGCTTCATGTACAGTATATGATGCTTCATATACAGTGTCATGCTTCATGTACAGTATATGATGCTTCATGTACAGTGCATCATGCTTCTTGTACAGTGCATCATGCTTCATGTACAGTATATGATGGTTCATGTACAGTGCATCATGCTTCGTGTACAGTGCATCATGCTTCGTGTACAGTATATGATGCTTTGTGTACAGTGCATCCTGCTTCATATACAGTATATGATGCTTCATGTACAGTATGCTATGCTTCATGTACAGTGCATCATGCTTCGTGTACAGTGTCATACTTTGTGGACAGTGCATCATGCTTTGTGTACAGTATATCATGCTTCGTGTACAGTGCATGATGCTTCATGTACAGTGTCATACTTTGTGGACAGTGCATCATGCTTTGTGTACAGTATATCATGCTTCGTGTACAGTACGTCATGCTTCATGTACAGTATATGATGCTTCATGTACAGTGTATCATGCTTCATGTACATCTAACATAAATCTTGATGTACATCTAACATCAATCTCGTCACTCTACACGTACAATGTCAATACAAAATACAAGTACAGTAGCAGTGAAACACGTGTGAACAAACATGTAACAGTAGGTTCCGTTGCAGGCCTGTTAAATAGCGTTGGCGCGCGTTTCTTCGCTCCTGGTGAGCACCCAATGGTCCTGTACTCACTGACTTCCACAGCGATCGGCTAGTCGGACACCCAGTGGATCCGCGCCGAAGACTCACACATTGCCGGAGGAACTGCGGGCTGTCCCTGTAGCCACGCAGCGCTGTCCGGGAAGCGTGTTTCCTTTGCCGTCGGCCTGAAAGAAACCCCCGCGTCTCCGGGCGGCGGTGACTGGCATAAAACCCGAACTTCCCAGTTTACACCAGATGTCTTCAGGAACAAATTCTGAGTCTTTGTAATACTAATCATAATAGAAAACCAAGGAAAAGAGCTACGTTGCAGCTACTTAGCCATGAAGCTCACGCTGGCCCCGATGTAGCGCAAGTGTGTGTCGCGTCTCTGGCGTAGGAGCACTCGCCCCAACTTTCCGCCCCCCAGAACTAAAAGGACACTCGGCCCTGTTATTAATTTATCCTCCGTAACCACCACAAGAAAAATCAAAACCGAAGCCTAGAAAACCCCCATCAATCGCTGTCCCGAGTCCTCCCCGTTCTCCTCTTTTCGCGTCCCCCCCAGCACCAATCGAATCAAGGCAAGGGCAACTGACAAATACTTCCTCCAATTACAGAGGAGCTTGGTGGGTTCTCTTTTTATATATAATTAAACTAAGCTAGATCATACGTCTGCCTGACTTGTCAGTCCTTATCAGAATAACTGTTTTTCTATTCACACAAAAGAGCCAACCTAAGCTGGGCTAAGCCCAGGTTACACGCCCCCCTTTCTAAACGTCTAGATGTCCCCATCAGACTGTGGGTTCTGGGCTGTTACCAGGAAACTCAGGCTATTGTAATTAGGCTCATGATCACTGACATGGAATTCAATAGACGTCCCACGACTAGCAGTCGTGAGAACTACGGTGACTAGTGCATTACTGAGGCGCTATTTTGACCCCACATCCTTCTGTGTATCGTTATCATCGGCTGATCAGATGGATTCCCCAGCTCCTCATAGCTCAGACGATTAGGTGGCTTAACCTCCCTCCATCTTCTGGTGGTCTCTGTAGGCGGTGGAACCTCCGGAACAGCCACATCCAGGTCCACTGTGCCAGATAACCTCCTTTCTTTATTCACATCATCCACACTTTCTCCTTCACTAAAGTCCTGTGCATCACTCCCCTCCCCTACTGGGTCACTCACACTGACCGGGACTTCCTAATAACCCAGAACCCCTGGGCGCTTCCAGTATCCTCCCCTTGGTGCCTGGACAGGTGGCTATGCCTTCCTTTCTGCATCGAATTCAGACTCCTCTATGGGGCCAATTGACCCATGACACTTACCGGGGTCAATCCGATGGTGTTGCGACCGTGTCACCCTTGCTCCCTGGGCTTTCTGAGGAGGCCCCTCTCTGTGAAAAATGGGCATCCTCACCAAGTACCCAACCGGCAAAAGATGGTTTCTGTGGAGTGTTTGGACTCTGCCTGTCCCTTTCTCCGGCTTAACCCTATACACTGGTAGGTTGTGTAGCGTCTCAATAACCACATAGGGCAGTGAACCCCACTTGTCTTTTAACTTTTGTTTCCCTTGCCCACCTAAGGCATGAATGAGCATTCTGTCACCCACATCCAAAGTCTGATGACGGACTCGGAGGTCATAGGTCCGTTTGTTGTTCTGATGATAATTATCAGATGCAGCACATGCAAGGTCACAGGCTGACTTCAAGTCCCGTCGCAGATCTTCAACATATTTCAGGTGCGTTAACTCACCCCCATTTCCCCGGGGAACACCAAAGCAGACATCTATCGGCAAACGGGCTTCACGTCCAAACAACGAGAAGTATGGCGAAAACCCTGTGGCATCATTACGCGTGCAATTATAGGCGTGAACCATCAGGGCTACATGCTGACTCCACCTTTGCTTTTGGAAGGGGCCAAGAGTACCCAACATTGCAAGAAGGGTCCGGTTGAAACGTTCCAGCTGTGGGTCTCCATGTGGATGATAGGGGAAAGTTCTTGATTTTTCTATCCCTAATAAGGCCAAAGTCTCTCTGATAAGGTGGCTCTCAAAATCCCTCCCTTAGTCAGAATGGATTCTGGCCGGCAATCCATAGTGCACAAAGTATTTCTCTACAGGCACCCTGTGGGAGCTCTCTGATCCTTAGTGGGAAACACTTGCGCATACCTGGTGAAATGATCAGTCACCACTAACACGTTAGCTATTCCACGGGAATCGGCTTCTATGGACAAAAAATCTATGCAGACCGGATCCATTGGGCCGCTGCTGGTCATTCGATGCAATGGAGCTGTGCGGTGGGGCAATGTTTTCTGAGCCAAGCACCTCCCACAGGTTCTTATATAGAGCGCCACATCAGCACCCATCTTAGGCTAGTAAAACCGATCTCTCACAAGTTCGATGGTCCTCTCCACTCCCAGGTGACCAAAATCATCATAGAGAGCCTGCAGGATCGGTAAACGGAACTTCTCTGGCAGAACCAACTGTAGGCTCTTCTTTCCAACTGGCCTACTTACTCTTCGGTGGAGTAGCTCATCCACTATTACTAGCTTTGATAGTTCCGGATGGAACAAAGACAGCTCAGGATGGTCAGTTGTTGTAACTTTTAGCCAATTCCCACTTCCCAACGCTCGTTTGACCCTACCAATGATGTTATTAGCGTCCTGAGCTTTCCTCAGCTCGCCCACACTCACTAACTCGGGCCCTCCAAGGGACAGGCGAGTGGGGTAAGCATACAGGTTCGGGATTACATTTGCCGTGACCCCCAACTGCTCTACACAGCGACTGGCTAACCCCTGAATTTGGGAAGCAGAAACACTACGGCAGATAGCTTTCACCCCAGACGGAGGAATCCACCCTTCCTCCCCCATGGGGTTCCGAGATAGCAAGTCAGCATCTATGTTTCCCCGTCCCAGCCGATACCGTACACTAAAGTCATAGGTAGCGAGAGCTGCTAACCATCTGTGCCCTGTAGCATTCAACTTTGCTGTTGTGAGAACATAAGTGAGGAGATTATTGTCAGTTCACACCGTGAACCAAACACCATTGTGAAACTTGTCGACTACCGCCCACTTTAATGCCAGGCACTCCAACTGGTGTACTGAATAGTTCTTTTCCGAGTTGCGCAGTTTCCTACTTGCAAAAGCCACAGGATGCAGCCCTTCAGGGTGTTCTTGATTTAGTACGGCGCCCAGCCCTCCAAAACTGGCATCCACATGGAGCACGTAGGGCTTGTTTGGGTCTTCAAATGCCAGTACTGACAAATGTGTTAGGCAGTGGATGATCTTCCGAAATGCTTCAGTACAGGTAGAAGTCCACCTCTCTCCAAATGGTTCTGATTTCTTGAGGTATAATTTCTGGCCATTACTCTTAGCTCGACCCTTATGAGTTGGTTCGTAGCCCCTTGTGAGGTCAGTCAACGGGCAGATGATAGCTGAAAAATTAGCGATAAATCGCTGATAGTAGCCACAAAAGCCTAAAAACGACTGGAGAGACTTCAAGTCCGTAGGCTGTTTCCACTGAGCAACTGCCTTGATCTTCTCTGGATCAGTGGCCACCCCGGCCGCTGATATGACATGGCCCAGGTATTTGACCTCACTCTGATAGAATTGACATTTTATAATAGATAGCTTTAACCCGTACTCCTCCAAACGGTCCAAAACTTTAAACAGGCGCTCCTCGTGCTCTTCCAGTGTCCTACTGAACACTATGAGGTCATCTAAATAAACAAGGCATTGCAACAAGTTTAGTCCACTAACCGTTGAAAGATTGCAGGGGCCCCAGTAATACCTTGCGGCATCCTTTCGAATTGGAAAAATCCTAATGGGCTGATGAAGGCAGTCTTCTCCTTATCTTGTTCGGCCATTTCGATTTGATAGAAATCGCTGCGCAGATCCAATACTGAGAACCACCTGCTTCCGGCCAGGCAGTCCAAGACATCGTCAGTCCTTGGCACAGTATATTGATCTGGGATTGTTCTGGAGTTCAACGTGTGATAATCTATGCACATTCGAATGCTCCCGTTCTTCTTACGGGCAATGACGATGGGGGAAGCATAAGGACACTGCGACTCCTTAATGATCCCAGCTACCAGTAATCCCTGGAGATGGCGTCTGACCTCGTCAATATCTGCCGGTGCTATTCGTCTGGATTGTTCACGGAAAGGTTTGGGGTCATTCAGCCTTATGCAATGCTGGACTCCCTTAGCCAGGTCCACATCCCATTCTTCCAATGAAAAAACACTAGTCTTCATGGCCAATTTCTGTGCTAACCTGTCCTTCCATTTTGATGGAATAGATGATCCCTCGAAATTGAATAGCTTAGGGGCAATCGTGTCCTCAATCTTTGTTCTGCACTGGACCTCAGTGACTACATCAGCGTTGTAGATCTGGGCAATAACTGTACCCTTTGGGATTGCTTTCTGTTTCAAAGACTCATTTTGTAGCAACACTGAGCATCTACCCTTTGTTAGGTCAGCTGGAAGAAGAACACACGGTGGCGTAAAAACACCTCCAGGGAGCTTTTCCGGAGCATCAAGAACTAAAACACATGGGCTCTGTGAACCTGACAAAGTGACCTGTCCTACGGCGAGACGAGCCTCACCAGGAGAAAGGATGAGGGGTCCAGGACCCGTCCATTTCACGCAACCTACTCCCGTCTCCGAAACAGTGGATGAGTCATCCTGTCTTGGTGCTACTACAGTACCCACTCACCAAGATTGGATTTGGCTGGGTGACCCCTTTTGGGTGTCTGTAGCCGGCCCATGTGCAAAACTCCTAGCATTAGTCCCAATGATCACTGCCACTAGATCTGGACCTTCGGGGTCAGGATATACCAGTGCCAGCACAGCCTTTGGGGGATTCCACCACCCATCCTCAAGGAACCTCATTTCTACTGCTACATACCCCTTATATGGGTAACTGGACTCACTCAGTCCCCATATGGATAAACTGGAAATCGACTGAATGGCAAGATGAGACAGGTATTCCCCATACCACCATTCAAAAATTATAGTGATGGTGGACCCACTGTCCATCAGTGCTGTGCAAGGTTGGCCCTCTATAATAACCTGTCCCAGAGATTGCTTTCCCACTAACCCCTCTCTGGAAAACAATCAGGCCCACCCCCAAACACAGTACTCTTCTTCACCATGCATTTCTTCTCAGGGTCACCAGAACTGCTTTCTCTACGCCCCTTCTTCTGTCTTCTTAGAGAGCGTATAAGCTTGCTGATAACCTTTGAGGAGTCTTCTGGGGCACTACACTGGGTAGCCCGGTGTCCATCTTCTCCACATCGGTAGCAGAAAAATTCCTCGATTTCTTTCTGCTCCCGTTGGTTTCCCTTGTGGCTGGGCTGTGCCCTCCCATATCCTTTTCCTTCAGGGTTTCTGCATCTCCACTCTTTTTCTTGAGGAGGTTGAGAGTCCGTAAGATTTACCCTCATAACCTGCAACTGGTGTTGCAACTCGGCTACTTGATTACGCAAACACTGCACTTCACTGACCTGGCTTCCTGGGTCAGTCACATTCAGATGCCTGTTAGGGTAAAAATAAGTGGCACCGACTTGTGCTAATTTAAATAATCGAGGGGGTTTATTATTTGTTTTTTTACTTTTAAGATTTTAAAAGTTCAAAAGACTTCATCAAAAAGTTAACATTGGATAACTTCCAATTAAAGTCTTTCAATAAATATTTAAATACACAAACATGGAGGATTAATCGAAGGATTAACAACCATCCGTACAATTAAAAAACTAGTACACAGTACAAAAACAGTACAAGAAAAACATTTTTTAAATATGCAGAAGTGACTTCCAATTACAGCTTTCCTTGGAAGTTAAAAATTCAAAAAGGTTCATCAAAATATTTTTAGATCATGCTGAATAACGTTAAAATTAACGTAAAAAACTGTAGAACTGAATGTGTGATTGAAAAATTAAAAAATAACATTAAAATTTTTCACCTGAGCTCTCAGCATTCATCTCCAGGTAGCTCATACACACAGTTTGCAAGAATTCCCACACTTGTGCACACTGCTTGGGATATTTAATATCAAAGACATAGAATGCTTTGAAACAAATGTTCAAAGCCCCCAGCAGCGTACTCTGTTCCAGTGCCTGTCCATTGATGATCACAAAGGCTTGCGAGGACATTCCATTATCACCAGGGACTAGAACAAAGTGGGATGGTCGGCTCTCCTCGGCTTTGCACAAGTACTTGGCCTTATTGGTTCTAACCTGTTTAGCAGAAATGATATGAGGCTACATAAGGAATGTGACAATAAAGTGTGCAATTCATAACAGAATGATACAAAAGTAGGCACTCATTTACAAAGGGCAATGCCTCCATTTGAAGTTTCTTAATAAATAGTCACTGAGTAAAGTACACGAACAGCTTAAGAACAAGATTATCAAAGAGCAATTACGTCTAAAAATGAATTTATTTAAAAAAAGTATCAAGGGAGGCCTGTCTGACTGGGCATGTGTATGTATGTGTTTATGTATGTATATACACACACACACACACACACACAAAGCATCTAGACTTACAGGCTGTACATGAACGATATAATTATTCAGTGATAATTTGACATTTGTGAAATCCTTGTGAAAATAACTGATAACCTGAAATATTTTATTCTGCATAGCAAGAAGAGTGTACTGTCGTTTTCCCTATACAGACATCCTGCTATACCTGCTGACAGAGAATCGAAGTGTGAAATCAGAGCTCACTTCTCTCTGCTTGCAAACTGAAGGATCTCCTCTTTGAAAACTGCCATCCAGTTCTCAGTGAGCTTTTCACAGCAGTTAGGGTACAAAATTTAGAAGTTCTGACAAATCTAAAAGTACAAGAAAAAAGAACATGATGTCAAAGCAAATATTATAAAGTGAAATTGATTTAAGTCAAAAGATTTTATTAAATATAAACTCACCATTCCTGGTGTATCCAACATCCGTGGATATTCTTTAACTATCTCCACCACTGTTTAGGTGCCATTGTCTCTTATCCACTGGGCACTATGGATAGCCATGTTTCATGTACTGTGCAACCTGACTTGGTGGCCAGATATTATTTTTTAGCCATTCGGCATCTAGACAGCTCTATCCACAACCACAGTTGTCTCTCTTTCATTTAGGGACAGACATTTTTTACATATAACTTATAGACACTTCAGCGAAAGAGCAAGGAGATAAAATCTAAAATGTAAAGCAAAACAGATCATAAGAATGCCGTAGTCTAAGGACAATTGCAAAGTTTTAGCAAAAGTCCATTCTTTTATAAATAAATAGACATTTGTGAAATATCAAGATCTCAAAACAAATTGTAATGTCTTTTGTTCACCTGGTAAAATGAGGTTATTGTTCTCTAGTGGCACGTTCACCCCCATGAAGCCTTTTACGGACATTCCAGAGACTCTCTTCCAAGAACCCTGTGGCTGGTCTGTATTGTCGGCCAGGACTAAACCACACATCCTTACATTCCATAAAACAGAACATAGACTGATAAAGATTCAGTAACGCATTAAATGGAATTTCAGTGTTATGCACAGATTCACTTTAGTAAGCCATTAACTTTACTTATATAGCCTTTAACCTGGCAGTCCATAAGACATGGAAATTGCTTGACTATTGACGAAGCCAAGACAGTTTTGATACCTGCAGATGGAATTTAAAAATACAGAGGTAATTTTGAAAAGAAATCTGATTATGATGAATAAGCTATTGGATAGTAGACCTATATGCATTTTGCTGGGTGACAAACACTGTCTCCTGATTCTTTACTGGTAGTGCGGTCTATGGCGCGCTAACGCACGATGTTAAAAAAAGGTTTTCACTGAGTGCTCCACACATAACCCAACATAAAATGTTCAGCTTATTAATGTTAAATATTTTAAATGATTTCCTTATTTAAATTTATCCTCACTTCTCTCCAAAGTTCTCAATGAGGTGGGACACCAGTATCCGAAGCATTGGTCTTCATTCATTAAGAGAAAGACAGGACATGATACCTTTAGCATCAGGTACTTTCTGAAGGACCTCTCCTAAATTCTATAAACAAAGTTAAGAGTAAAGTAAAAATGGACAGATTAATATAAATTCTAAAATGCAGCCTTAACTGACAATTCATTTATTACTTTTGAACACCACTTGAATTAAGATTATTCATGTTTGAAATGAACAAGGGAACTTACAGATGTTGGTCCTGGCTCCAGAGTGTTTCTGTTTATTACAATGCCATTCTTCTTTAGGCAATTCTCGTCTTCCCACAGAAAAAGAATATAAAATAAAATGCTATTGGATCAGAGCTAACATCAACGATTAGTCAGATTGTTCAATGTTATACAAGGAAGAGCTGCATCAATATATACTGCTTAACTCAAAAATATAAATAGTTTCTGATACTCCAGTAGGCACTTCGTTTTAACAGTATATTTTGTTAGAAAAAATGACTAAGGTAGTTTGAGAAAAGCAAATGACAATTTGGACATTAGTCTAATCAATGTACACCCTTCACTTCCAAACTACTTTAAACATCAAGATTAAAAACAGAGTTGCATGCCATGTTCGAGATGAGGATTGGAGATTACTTCTTCATAAAGATAAAACCTCCCAGAAAACGGTATGTGGCCACTCCCTTGTAATACTGTAACGTTACGAATGCCATAAAGCATAATAGACAATTACAGACCAAAAAACCTGCAGAAACCTTGAACGGTCTATTTTTCAAATATATATAGCTAGAAACTAAATATATTTTTAGAGCTTT
>JAAGVU020000049.1:10147887-10162317 GCA_011763525.2 Mormyrus iriodes
AGAAGTATGACATTCTAAATGGTCTCAGATTATTGGTGCTGAATTTGTGCTGAATAAAAGCATATGAAGCAATTTGGGATAAATGTTTTTTGTATAGGTGAAAATTTTAAAAATGTCAGGGCATGTCAGATTACCTCAAACCTGGCTAAGAGGCCTCAGACTCCAGAGGGTTAATCAAAAAATATCAACTACAACTACTAGAGGACGCATTAGGTAGTAAACTAGATGAACACAGATGCCCCTCTACCCAAATCAACTGTCCTTCCAAACAAACATCTTCTCTTCAATGTCAAAGACATACTTCCTAAATAGAACAGAACAATGGCCATGAGCAGTGAAGCAGTACAACACGGTAAAAAGTGATGTTAAGGATATGCTACCACGATTATGTACTTCTGTAAAGTGCAATAGCCTTCAAACTATAATTAAAACACCCTATACCTTAGAAAATGACCATTATGTATCTTTTTCTCCTTAAAGGACTTCACAACATGGAGTGAGTGGTAACCATCAACAGAATTAATATCAGCTGCTTTTAGAGCAGAAGTTGGACACATAAACAATGCAAGAAAATGTCTGTCAAATCCTGTCCTGTTACACTTTTTTTATGATGACCTTCAGTCAATTACCACGATGATCTGGATGGTTCCAAATTGATGCTCACCATCAGAAGAGTGAGACACCAAAAGTGTCACTCCTGGTCTGTAGGTAGTGCCCTTAAGCTTAACCCATGAAGACAAGTAGACTTCTGACAAAAGTGGGACTCCCTTAAAATCACATTTCAACTTTTCAAAACAGTCTATGGGACCAAGGAGTGTGGTAAATCCTGGACCAACTTCAAAGTCATGTGAGAATGTCTGTCCAGAAAGGAGGTTGTACCATAACATCTGGTGTCTGTGAGCTAGTGTTATACAAATATTGTGAAAATTGCATGTGACATGGCTTAGTCTTTTGAAAAACCCATGCTTCATCGCATGGACCAAAATCACACCAATGGTCCAAGTTTCAGGATGGAACTAGGATAGTGGAGCATGAAGTGGTGTTTGGGCTTTAGATGCCTGTCTAGATAAAGGTCCAAAAGAAGGCAATAGTGTTCCTTGATTAGATACCTTAAAAAGATCTTCTGGTGTCAAGGCAGGAGAAAAGATCATCTCCACACAGCTTAGCAATACCTGTAGTAGTTCTGTGTTTCTCACCTTCTGAAATCAAACCTAGTGGCAAAAGTCTTAGCAGGCACCACGTCTGTGCTGCGGTCTGTCTGCTGGCCCCATCTCGTTTATTTAAATCCTGAGGTTTGATGGCAGATGGTTTATTACTATCACAAAACCGATAATCAAAGCTTGTAAGTCTGTTGTTTAACTTATCAAGGGATATTCCATATGTTTTTACATCCAGATCTATGCTGTGCTGGTATTGCTGTGTGTGCTATGCTGCACATCATTGCATTAATTATTTTATTCAAATAAATTTTCGACCAACTGCTCAATAACTTTTTTTTAACACTGTTGCTTCATTTTCCTATTGCTGCACTGCATAAGATCAATCGTTTTCTGGAAACTTACCATCTGCGTTCATAGACCTAATCAGCCGCACCTGTAGCTCGTTGTTGTTACTTTGTGTTCCTACCCCTTTGTTAACCAGCCACAGGTGCCCCTCGTTCATTCCTCTGTCTTTCTAGTGTATAAGAGTTCCCAAGTTGTATGCTCCCTTGTTGGGTCATTGTTGTAGTGTGTTGTTATCTATCTGCCCACCCAGATACTTATGGGAATAAAGTCCCCATGTGGGGTTTACTCTGGTGAAACTGCTCTTGTTTGGGATAGTCTCTTTTCTGCCTGCTCCATGCCTTGCCCTCAGCCCTGGAGTCATGACAGAATGACCTGACCCCACCACAACTGACATCCAGACTCTCAGCCACCTTTGTTGTTGGGAGTCCTCTCCCCCGCTGCTGATGGAGCAGCACTGGGATCCAGACCCCGGTCCAGGATGCTGGTGTCTGGCTGAGACCCCAGCTATGGCTATGATGTCTGTCCCTGGGCTGGACACCCCACGGGCATCTGGGGAACCCTTGGACTGGGACCTGTGCTGCACGTAAGTGTTCCTGAGTCCCAGAGGATGCCATTCCCTGGATCCCAAAGGGGCTGAAGGGGAGACCAGCTCCGGTGGTCCCTGAGCCACCTCGGTTGACGCCTGTCTGCTCGCCAGCGATCAATCACCCAGCCGGCTCCTGCCTGCTCACCTGTGGGTGTCATCCTGTCAGTACCTGCCAGAACCCCGGCCCAGGGGATCCAGTTGCCGCTGCTGTGATGTCTGGGCCCCCAAGTGCCTCTCCTGCCTAGGGGGGAATGGGCCTGGATGGTAGCCCTCTGGAGGAGTTGGAGTGGGACCCCTGGGACCTGAGCCACATGTTTTTTTTTTGGCTCCCGTGGTCCCCTGGGGTTACAATCGGCACCACCCTGGGCGGTCCAGCTTAGCACCAGGCAGGTCTTTGGTTTCCTGAAGAGGAAGGCGGGGGCACGCCTGGTGCAGTACTTGCCTCGGCAGCCCCTAGGGCTGTTCCTCCTTGGACCCTTCCTCCTTGACACCCACACCTGCCTCCCTGGCAAGTGCCTTTTCCCCCTCTGCCTCCAGGTTTCCCTCCTGTCTGGTCCCTGCCCTATGTTAGTGGCCCTTTCCCTCAGGGCCAGTGTCCTGCCCCTAGGTTTGTCCCCCAGGTCCCACATGTCCCTGCCTCTGCTCCCTGTGTTCTGCTTCTGGGCCCCAATATGGGTATCCCAGGTCCTGTCCCTTGATGTCCAACTCTGTCCCTGCCTTTGTCCCCCAGATTCTGCCTCTTGACTGTAATGTCAGTCCCTGGTCTTACCCCTGTCCACCTGTTCAGTCTCATCTGTTGCCCCTTGGTCCCCTGAGCCTGTTCCCTCATTTGGTGTTCCTTTCCCAGTGCCTCTTGTTCCCCCCTGTTGGTCCTTGTTCCACTATGGTCCTCCTGCTTGTCTGTCCTGTCTGCTGTTTTACCTGTCCCAATTGCCCTTGGTTCTTGCCAGTCCCCATTAATGCTCCCTAGGTCTATCCCTGTTCCAGATCCTATTCCGGTCTGTCTAGTGTGCTTCCTTGTCATGTGGTCCAGTGTCCTGGTTGTCTGTCCATCCCCATGATCCCTGGTCCTGCCCTGGTCTACAGTCCTTGGAATGTCTACCTCACCTTCCATTTCCCTTGCACCATCTGCTGTCCAGTCTTTGGTCCTCATTAAGGTTCCCTCGTCTGTTTGCTGTGTTCCCCTGTCCCCATCCAGTCTTGGTAGTTCCCCAGTTTCTTCCTGTCTGGGCCATTGCCCTGGCTTGTCCCTCATCCTTCCTGTGGTCCATTGCCCAATGTCTATTGGTCCTGAGGTGTTTGTAATGTTTTGTCCAGTTCCCTGTGTGATCTGCCCTGTCCTGGTTGTATTCCTGCTGTGACCTAGGGAGACAGTCTAGCATCTGCTGCTGTGAGCCAGTCCCTGGCTGTGTCCTGGCCCTGTTTGTCTTGTCCTCTGATCCCCAGGTTCCCCCCCCTTGGTGGGGCTAGCGCACCTGCAGTGTGCCTTTGGGGGGTCCTATCACATCCAGCATGTTTGCTCCCACTGTTTCCCACAGGTGGGGCTGTAGCTTGACATTACCTCGTGTTCCTGCCCCCTTTAACTAGCCACAGGTGCCCCTCGTTCATTCCTGTCTTTCCTGTGTATAGGAGTTCCCCAGTCCTGTGCTCCCTTGTTGAGTCATTGTTGTAGTGTGTACTGTCTGCCTGGCCAGATACAGCACAGTCCCCACACAGAATTTACCCTGGTGAAACCACTCATCTGGCATAGTCTTTTCTGCCTGCTCTATGCCTCACCGTCAGCCCCAAAGTCATGACACCATGTATCTTCAGGTTTTATGAGGTTGTTCGATGAAGTCAGTAACTAAGATTTCAGTTAAAGGCAGAGCCACATGGCTGAAAGAACACCTAAACTTTTCATGTAAACGTGAAACATCTAGACATACTCCAAAGCATCAGTAAATAACAGGTTTTACTGACATTGAAACTTCATTGCTCTCAGAGTAAACGTGTTATACTACAGAATATTTACAAAAACAATTATGGTTCTATATTTGCCTTCTGTACTTCAGCGCGTAACAAATCTTACTTGCACGCGTCAGGGAGTAACATTTAACAGAATCAGCACAGAACAAAGCACTTACAAAACATCGATACTATATATACGTACGAACATATTTATGAAATTAAATAGCTTAAAAATATGGGCAAAATGAAAAGTGAACTACTGTGCTACTGATGCATTTGTGAAAGTTGCGCTGATGTGCAGGTCAGGGCAGGCTATGGATGCACGGAGCGTCTAACACACATACAAGTGCATGTCAGGCACCCTTGTGAAAGTTGCGCTGATGTGCCGATCGGGGCAGGCTATGGATGCACGGAGCGGCTAACACACATACGCGTGCATGTCAGGCAGCCTTGTGAAAGTTGCGCTGGTGTGCCGATCGGGGCAGGCGTCCTTCCTGCCATTCCCGAGGAAACACTGCAGCGTGTTCCCGCCCCGAACAGGAAGCCGCATCGCGGACCCGGCAGCGCGCAGCGAGTCGGTGAGTTTGATCCGTTATATTTTATAACGAAATAAAAACAGAATGCGGTGATTTGGCCGAGGGGCAGCGGAAGCCGGTGAAGGTGGGCTCTGAACATACTGTAATTACATGTGAATAACCCCGGCTGGGCGAAGGAGCCGCGCCTGGAAAGGGAGGCCCGTAGGAGGATGGGGGCGCTGAGAATACGGGGAAATACTCACGGGGGAAAGTGCAATGCACGCAAAGGGGGTTTCTAAAAAAAGACATGCAAGATCTATAAGCATAAGAAATAATCCCCGCGGTGTCCGTGCGGACGGAAGCGGCACATATCACACACACTACAAAACGGCGGCGAGAGGAGTAACAGTAGTAATAAGAGTAGTAGTAGTAGTAGTAACAGTAGTAATAATAGTAGTAGTAGTAATCCACATCATCGTAATGGTGCTGCCGGCTCCCCGGTGTACTGTCAGCGCGGATTGCCTGTGTCTAGGGGCAGTTTGCAGTTCGCTCAGTAAACAACATAAACCTATAAATAAAGATAATAAGCAATCCCGGCGCCCCAGCTCGCCCGTTTGCCCGTGTGCAGGCGTACCTTTGCTTTTACATGTATTTATTGCTGCAGTATAGCTGGATCGTCGCTACAGAAATTCTCGAACAGTAATACAGAGGCCCGGGAGTTGGGAAACCATGTGGAAATGTAGCTAGCTGGCTAAAAAACATGCCATTTATATTCTCGATTTGGGGATATATGGGCGTTCGAGCCTCTGATATGCACAAAACAAGAGGCCAGGCAAAGCTTTCAGTCTCTGGAACTTTTAAAATCATTAATTACACCCTGACTTAGACACAGTAGGACCAAGAAAGGAAGGCAAGCTCGCTCCCTAACCATCGCTAGAAGAAATCTGTCATCTTGCATGGAATTTATAAATGCGTTTCAGTGCCGACAGGGGGCGCTGATCAATCTGCAGACGGATTGACTGTGTATTAGATAATGCTCCTATTGTTCCACTTTAGAAGATCAATCTCTGCTAAAAAACTGCAGTACCTATTTTCAGGAAAACGGTATGTTATCCACTTATAAAGGGATATGCTTTTGATAAGCCATTCAGTATAATGTATGGTTACATACTGGTTATGCCTTAACTTGGTATTGCATTCTGTGTTTAGGATTCTTAGTAGTGATCATTTTATATGACTGACTGTCAGTGATCTCAGGTTTACAGTGAAATATCCATTTGCAGGCATTGTTAACATACACGATGTAATTTGTGGTATATTAAGTGTTTTTGTTAGTTTAATAATTAGTGCTCATATTTGTGACAAAATATATCACAGCATACCACAACTTATTTTATTATTTCTTTGTAGTTGTAATTTTATTTATTATTTTGCCATTTGAGTCAGTTCAGACAGAATCCAGGCTATTGAATGATGTGAGCAAAGGCTTTCTCCAGGCATACAGCAGATGCGGAAGCAGTAGTTTCTTCTCTCTTACTTTCAAGGAATATCTAAGAAAGGCTTTTAGTGCTGCTAAATATATTCTGTATGCCACAGCAGAAAATAGCTTTTCATTTGGTCCTGAGAATGTTCATTTGGATGTTGATCAGGTCTTTATTGAAAGGGAGCAAGCCATTTAATGTTTGAGTACTAGGGCAGTGATGGCTTTGAATAAGAGGGCAGCTCTGCTGGGCCCATAGTGTTTCTTTGTGCAGAAAAGGCAGCTTGTGAAGTAGCCTAAACTTTGTGAAACACTTAATAGGTGTGACACCCTGGTGGTTTTTACAGTGCCAGAGAGAAGTATTTTCAGCCCTGACCATCGTAGAATGCTAAATAGTTGCCTACACATAAACTTTACAAAGCCCCCATAAATTTTTGCGAGTAAAAAAAATTGAATTTAACTTCTGTACTCTATAACAGTAGTCAAAATATCATTCTGCTTTATTAGGTTAATAAATTAAATTGAATCGTTTAATATAATAAACAATGTTTTAGTCCTTTATTATCACCTTGAAGAATCTTTTGTATTTCAGTGCAAATTCTTGCAAAAAATGATTTATAATCGTCTCAGCTGATTGGAGAATTCACAATAAAAAATTATAATAATGTGGGTGACGTGTAGTTGGGGACTGAGATTGCACAGACCCTGGAAACTGATTTTAGCTTCGTCAGTCACGGTTCTCTGGGCTGCCACAAACTGGCACAGCACTTTTCTCAGAAGTGAAGTAAAAGCTGTCGCTAAACAATTATTTTTCTCATAGTCAGCTAAGGAGTTTCTTTAAGAAAAATGTCTGCATGGCTGTTTCCGTCTTTGTGTATATAGGGCTTGCTGCTTTTAAATGCCTTTGCTCGAGAAGGTTTAATGTACTGCTGATCCTGAAATGCTCTCCTGTAATGTTTAATTTTATAGCCCTTACTGCTGTGTTACGTAGGGGTTAAGGCTTTATTTATATGCGTAGAGGTTAATACTGTTATATTTTATGTATTCAACAGCATGTCTAAAAGCAAAACCAAAAACCATTTGTCTTAAACTGTGTTTTGCCTGTAAACAAGGAGCAGTTATTTGTGATACCTCACCCCACCCCACCCCACACACACCTGTGAGTGTATCACACTAACCTTTCATCTGGGCCGCTGTCCTTCTGATGGCTGTTGTTGCTGAAAGCGATGTCCCCATTCCTGTCCATCGCCGCTGATCACAATATTCTGGTTTTTGTTGCATTGTCATCCTCTCGTTCACACCCCCCCCCCCCATTTTGGCTGGTGAATCGCGGTTCTCGTGGTTGCAGCTTACATGCCCCTCTGACCGCGGTGATGTCCGCTAAGGCTCACTGCCTTGTTCCTTCCTGTGGTGATTCCGTCTGTGTGGTCCCAATGCCAACCCTCACTCAGCCCCCCCCAACCCCCCCCACACCCTGCTGTGTCGCTTCCTCTGCGGAGCCTCACGGTCCTGAGGTGCAGGCACTCAGAGAGAGGCTGCTACTGCAGCCACCTGCCCCCCCCCGCCATATCTAATGAAATGGTATGTTCCAAAAAAACCAGCGAAATGTGTCTCCATTCAGCTATGTCACATAAATACCGGCTCTGAATGGCTCTGTTAATGCTGCTGACAGCAGTAACCAATGCAAACAAGATGATTCTTGTGTAAAACAGGGATAGACATTTTAAACATAAGTGTAATGCATTTACAGTGTATTAAGCTTGCACTCCAGATATGGCATTTATGAACCAGCATTATGACCCGGGCATAAACGTCACGCTGTGTTTGTCAGGGTAGCTAATGGTAGTTTTGACACCTGGTTTCCAGGTACAAACCCGCTTATGTGTTGAAATGGGTTTTTGCATGGTTTCAGCTTTGTAACTGCAAAAAGAGGGAGTAGCGGAAATCAAGTGTTTCACAATAGTTTTTATTGTGAAAACAGTTGTTAATAAACTGTTTTTATGTGGTTAACAGATACTTAAAGTGACTTCCATTTTTAAGAGCAAGACCCACTTTGAAGGACTTGAAGGCCAGTATATATATATATACACTGTGTTATCTAGACTAAGCCTTCCAGCCATCAGGGCCGGTACATTTTCTCCTGAACGCTGTCCCACTGGGCCCTTCCTCTGCAACATTTTCCAGCAGAAAACAAACAAAAACGCCAGACAGTTCCCACATGACAGGAAATCCCCTTTCACACCCAGCCCTGCTTACAATTACAGTATGTATTATTGTTAGTGTAATTTAGCTCAGAACTTGGCTTATTCTTTCTGTATCAATGCCATATCTAATGAACATTATGAACCTTCCATCAGTCACAAAACCTATTTGGGTTTGATTTAAAACACCTAAAACAGAAATATCTTTATCTGGTGCTTAATTTCTAAACTTTGAGGTGCTGTTGCTCATGGTGAGTACAGAGAGCTACTGCCACCGCTATTATATAAGGAGGTGGGGAACACTGACTTCGAATGACGTTTCACTCACAATGACAATGTGATCTTTATTACTCAAACACCTACCAATGCAATAGAGCCTCTCCCCAGGTTACGATAGGCTGCACTCCAGTAAACCTGTTGCAAGGCAAAAATATTGTATGGTGAAAAAGCATTTTAATGCAGCACACATAGCTTAACAAACATCATAGCCTAGCCTACCTTAAACATTCTTAGAACACTTACATTAGCCTACATTTAGGCAAAATCATTAACGCAAAGCCTATTTTATAATAAAATGTTGAATAACTCATGGAATTTATAGAATAATGTACTGAAATTAAAGAACATTTACCCATCGTAAAGCCAAAGTATCGTAGCACGAACCATCGTAACCCGGGAAGCGTCTGTCTTTTCTATCGACCTGTTAGTTACATCACACTGTAAGAGAGACTTACTCTGTTAGATGAGTTTAATGGTCTAGAAGGTAACTCATCTATTTTAGTGGCCGAAAATTGGATATTGGACGTCTTTTTTGCAGTGTTTCCCTTTCAAATCGAAAGTCAGATAAGCGAAACATACTAATTTAGGCAGATTTATGTCACAGCATCATACAGCACGACTGATTTCTAAATGTATATTTCTTTTGTTCAATTTGTATTTATTCCGGAGTTTATGTGTGTATGTGTGTTAGCCGCTCCGTACATCCATAGCCTGCCCTGATTTCTTTTAATGGCTGTAGCGTTTGAGGTGCTGGAGCGTCGGCTGCTCGGAACCAGAGGCTCTATCCAAGGCCAGGCGAGTCGTGAGGTTGTGTTTCCTGCTTCAGCGTGGCGGCTCTTATCATAGCCATTGAACAGCCTCAAGGAACAGGGAACCTACATTTCAGCACAACCTTTGTGACAATATTAATGTAGCTGGGCAGCTGTAGAGAATTGTCACGCAGTATCTTTAATAAATGATTCTGGTGTCTGGACCAGCTTCAGGGCCAAGCTGCCTATTAACCATTTTGATTATTTCTGAGGAGCCTCTGTTAGTCATTGTGTAGAATCGAGCACAACTGTGGTAGATCCTCAGTGGCAGCTTGGAGATCAGCAGAGACTGCAGAGGTCGTCTCTGGGTATTCAGTGATTAAACAGCGTCTTTCTCAGTCATCTACAGGGTGCCTGTGTTTGTCCAGGGCAGTAGATAATCTTTCCCAGCAGCGCTGGGCAGCTGTTATGTAGGAAAATCATCAGTAATTCTGTGCTCATGTCGTCAGGTAGGGCCGTTCGCATGCCCGTCCATGTGCTTTATGCTAAATGTGGGTCAGACCATTGACTCTTCAGCTTAGGACATGCAAAGTCCGAGAACTGATTCTTAGGTCACACACCAGCATGGTGCGAGGGTGAAATGTACATGTTATTTTTTAATGAGTCTGCATGCTTGGAAGGATTGGAGCACAGATAGTGCCTCTTCGAATCAAGATTTCCGAGGGTTGGGACGTCAGTACAGGCACAAAGCCTGCAATGCATTGTCTGGTGCCTGCAGGAAATGCTGAATATCTGAATTGTATTGGGCTGGCCTTAAGACAGTGAGCGGTAGGACCCAGCGGAGTGCTGTCCTCCAGCCCGGCCGCCTGCTTGTCAGCCTTTCTGCAGCAGGCAGCACCGGCAGTAGCGCAGAAGACGTCCCTCAGCAGATGCTACAGCATTAGCTCCCGCATTCTTTTATTCCTCCACCACCTTAGCCGCCTCCCATTTGAGCTGCACCGCTAGAAGGAAGCCCTTTTCCCTGCATCAGCCTTGGAAGTCCCTGTCTTTCTCATGCTGGGGTGGGGGGGGGTGGGGGCACGGTACACGCGGTAAACAGGGGCAGGCAAGTTGGCGAGCCCGAAATGCTGGAGTGAAGATCGTACCACTCGCGGCGTGATCAGGGATCTCACAGACAGCATCGCCGAATCCTCCCCCCGCCCCCCCCAGCGAACTGTCATCCCACCCCCACGTCTCCCAATTTCTGCTTTATAAGAAGGAGGAAATAAAAGAAGGCCGTCGTGGAGTGTGGAGTCTCGGTAACGACAAGGGGCAGCATGTCACAGACCAAGAGGCACACGTACAGTCGGGTGAGTCGCCTCAGTGATTTAAAGGGATATCAGCCTCGGGGTCTCTCCAGGTATCCTCAGGTACTAAATGGGGGGCTGCAGTGTTAGATTTTGTGTTAGATCGCTGTAGTTTGCCTTTGCAGTTGATCTTTATAAACTACACTGGGTTGGGCACTTTGGTTATTGATGGCCTCAGATGTTAATGGTGACAGGTATGCAAATGGGGCTGTGTGGAGATGCGTCACTGTGTTCCCAGCTCTGTCTGCGTGTATCGCTCTGATGTCACGCATCTGAACTTGGGCCCCACTTTTGGATGTTCTTAGGGCATGGCGCGCAGTCTGTCAGCTTTGTGTTGTTACTCTGTGGCATGCTGTCTTAACCCAAAAGCTGGTAGGTTTGGAGATTATCTTTGGAAGGAGGGACCTGTTTGTGAAAGAATCTATTGCAGTGTTTCAGGTTGGAGCGTCAGCGTACGCGCCGTGATGTCGAAGCCGAGGTCGCTGAGGAGACCCTTGGCTTTGGGACAGCTTGTCTTCTTGGTTGTTGTGGATCCGCAGAGAAGGTGGTTCTCCTGTTTAGACGGGTCAGGCTCTTCATGTCTGTATGGCAGCTTGCTCTGCAAACCCTCCTTTGCTTGTTCCATGCGCTGGGTCATGGGCGGCCATTGGCACTTTCTTCAAGTAGCTTAATTTCAGGTTCCCTGTTACGTCTCTCTACCTCATGTACCTGACTCAGTATTTATCTATGAATTCCACAGAAATATAAAATACTTAATCAATTTGTTTAGCTAACTGTTTATAACTAATGGGGGGGTCATACTGCTGTTTCTGCCAGTTTACTTGGTAGAATGGCTCCTGCATTACCTCCATCGTTTGGCCTCCGGCGCCCTAGTTATA
The DNA here is from genome assembly GCA_011763525.2 of Mormyrus iriodes. Taxonomy (NCBI): domain Eukaryota; kingdom Metazoa; phylum Chordata; class Actinopteri; order Osteoglossiformes; family Mormyridae; genus Mormyrus; species Mormyrus iriodes. Next base: position 10,159,374 of record JAAGVU020000049.1, read on the forward strand.
ATATTTCTTTTGAAACCATATGGAGAATAGAGTTTCCACACTGAACAAACTAACTATATTTTTCAGACGTTATTATCGACAGTTGTGGCGTTAATGAGGGGCCCCCCTCAGCTCACTTCTGTTTCTGTTCTTAACCTTTTCATAGCTCTATTTATTCACGGAAAGCTAAGTCCAGGAGACTGTGATTTACTCACTGGGAATTGTTTTGCACTGTCAAATACTGGTCATCAACCACACATTGGTGGTTATGTTGTTTTTAGAAGCGAGGGGCTTCCGTTTAACGCATACAGTACATGGAAGAATTCTGTGACAGTATCGCTGCAGAATAACATATTAATATTAAACTTGGGATTTGAGCTGACATTTACCATCTTCATCAGACTTTTCAGATACTGTACAGTATGTGCTATATGAGCTTTTCCCTTTCATGTAATGAACTTCACTATGGCCCTATTTAAAATGTGTCTTGGGCTATCGGATCACAATAGCAGGACCAAGACACATCACCCTTTACACCAGCGTCTATCGTGTCTCCAGTGTGTCCAGCTGACCACTTGCGTTCAGATTTTGTAACTGCCCTGTGCACAGTTACTGTGAAGTCCTTGTCGGCGATGCATCAGGACACATTAGTGTTTACACTATAGAAGATATGCGGTCAGTTGTGTCCCAGTCCACCTCAGGAAGTAGTTTGAATGATCGGATCTCGGTGTGCATTGGTGGTAGTTTGCACTTGGCTTTAGCTTTGTCTACTTGTGATCCAATCAGCCAAGATGCATTTTAAAACCAGGTATCCCTGTGTTGTTTTCATTTGATGACCGGTCACTATTCACAGGTTACACTTCCCACAATTTGATGACAAACTCAGTCATGGCGATGGGACCTTATGCTTAGTACCAATGACTCATCTGTACACAAAAAGAATGCTTTTGTAGAGAGGTTAGACAGTTAGATGCGAAACTCTGTGCTTGTTCTAGAAATGACACTGCAAAACATTTCTGAAAATCATGAAATAATGGCATTTGACTAACTTGGGTGTGTAACCGTATGGCTAATGTTTGCAGTGTTTTGGAGTTTCATGTGACTTGGGTCTATCGAATTTCTCAGCTGTAATCCCTCAGTCATGCGGCAGAGGACATGAGTAAGTACCAGTGATACGGTGAGATGGTTGGCATTCCACAAAATGTGTAACGTTTCATTTCCCTCTTCATTTGAGAAGAATGCTGGAAATACCGGTTGGGTGAGCTTAATTTGTTTGCATGATGTCAAAAACGTTACTTTATAACGTCATGTTTTTTGTGATTGTAGTTTTCCATGTTTGCATGAAAACGTTCTTCCATAACCTAATACATTTAAGTCTATATAATTCTGGGCAGTTCTTCAGACTCTGTACTCATTGTGCTTTGTGCTAGTGTTGCAAAAAATAGACACAGTTTTAAAATTGGGAATCTGCAAGGTGTCCCTGGAAAGGTGACCAGGGAACTGCCAAATCAATCAAATATCCTGCACTATGATTAGTTGGTCATAGATTAAAACCTATTTTGTGCATTGTTTTTTAATTCATTATATTTATGAGATAGCTTTTACTGGCGTGCCACCCAGGGTGTACCCCTGCTTTGTATTCTGTGCTCCCTGAGACCAGCTCCAGGACCTTCTGTGTCCTAGAGCAGGATGATCCATCGGACGATGGATGGATGGATATTTCTTTGTCATTTTTGCTAGTTACATTCTGTGGCACCTTATTTAGGCAGCAGAAGTGCTTGCGTGTGTTTTTATGGATAAGTTGAAGCTACTGGTAATGCTTTTCAGTATAATTTTATTTCGTTTTGTTAATGTATTTTTGTTAATATCATTGGTGGAAATGAAGCTATTTGTTAATTTTCTTTAGCAATTGTGAATTGATTGTTTTTGTCAGTCTATACTCTGTGGAGATGTTAGGCTTTTTTGGGGGGTAATTCCTAACTGAATAAAGCTCCTTTTAAATGGAAGGTCATTAAATGTCATATAATGTAATATTTCTTCACATTTACTGGTTGAGGCAGAGCTTATTTTGTAATTTATAATATAAAACTGCATTAGCCCTCTGAGCTATTTGTTGCTACAGGATATTTCCTTGATATATATATTTTTAAAATTATATTTCATGTTTTTTGTCCCCTCCTTTTATAAACTAATTTATTGAATGAAACTACATGCATGTTTAATTAAGGGTTGTTAATGTGCTGCCTCCCAGCTGCCTGGCTTCTCTCATGACTTCTGAATGCCTTCTTTTGTTTCAATATTTACTACAGAAGAGGTTTGATAAGTACAACAGGGTTATTAAACAGATCATGAAGGAATTCTGTCCACCAACAGTGTCACTATGCAGCCATGTTACAGTGTGATTGTGGGGATGAAATGTGTTAAGATTTGATAACTGTGTCCTTCTGGACAGTTTATATTCACTATGTATATCTTCTCCCCTAAGATTAAAGCGATAATATCAAAGCATATGATGCTCACTACAGTTTCTGCCTGCGCATTGTCACTTCAGTGACAAGTGGGATATTTGAAAAGGCAGTGGGTTAAGAAATGTATTATTAAATAATTTATGGTAATTTTAAATAGCCTTAAATCATTTCCCTGTCATCACTTGCTGTCAGCATATAAATACCAAGACCAGACAAATCTGCATACGCTTTATTGTAGGGGAATTATTAGTATGCTGTGCAGTGGGAATAGTATTCAGGAAAACTAAACAAACATTATTTTGAGGAATTCAAAACAAATTCACAGGCTTGCTAATGTAGCTTCTATGGCAGTAGTGTTCAGACTGTTTTTGACAGGCCCCCCTAGGGCTGATATATTTGTCATGACCCGCGCGCCCCCCCCCCCCCGCCCCCCCCCCCCGCCCCCGCCCCCCCCCCACACCCCTACCATACTCGTTCATGTATTATTCTTAGAGTCT
>JAAGVU020000049.1:10191567-10202097 GCA_011763525.2 Mormyrus iriodes
AATTTTCATTTCCATCAAACGATGTGGCATCCTTTCCTTCCTGACACATTACCCAGTCCATATCAGTACAGCTATCCCGCATGATTTTTTTTCCCATTGAGATCTGATGTGTTTTTAAAGTGTTCCTTTAATTTTTTTGAGCAGTGTATAATTACTACAAATTACAATCTATACACTCAGTGTGCATTGGAATAAGTCAATGGGATAATAACAGTAAACTAAATACTCACGTTAAGTGTATCGTGCTTTAAACAGTTCATTATGGGGCAGTACACAACATTTAATGGTCATTTATTAAACAAAGGAAATAATAAAAGTATGTCTTCAGGAGCAGCTTGGTGACCATTGCTTTAAAGTTTGACTAATTTCTTGTGTGAACGCAATATAATTACCTTGTATGTACAAGATGATAATAATACCATTCTTGAGATTTTGCGGGCTCCGTAAAATGCAGAGTTGTAATAATTAAAAGGTAATAGATTTTTTCCATATGAGGATTCCTCTTTCTAATTACTGCTGACCAGTACCTTTAAGCACAATGTCCAGTGTTTCTCAACCCAACCGGAAACTGGGAGGGCACAAAGACGTGGACCGTCTCGGGGTTCCCTAAAACCAGTTTGAGAACCACTGCTATAGATGATTGATTGGATAGATAATACTGGCAGTCAGCTGCTACATGACCCATGTATGATATCATGGATCATATTCCTTAGCCGTAATAGCGCTGAGCATTGTGGGGATGGGGGCCGGGTTTGGTTTCCTATGGGGACATTCTTTATTGACAGAATTTATTCCCATCAGCAGGATGATGTGCAAAGTAACGACCTTCATGCGGGCATCTCTCTTCCCTTCATGTGATCGGCATCCAGGCTGTGTTCTGCCACAGCAACGTTTTTACAGCACCACCACAACGTTCCTTCAACGCTCTGCTGATGTGGTTAATGCTGCAACTTGAGCCATCTCCTGAACCCCTCCCTGTCCACTAGGAGCTGCGGGCCTGGCCTGATGCTGCTTACTTTGTAGCAGGGCTAGATTTTCCACTTTCTGCCGACGAATACAAAGAGGCGTAATGGTAGAGGATCGCTTTCCCTTTTCTTTCCTCTTTGATGGCGCTTCCCAGGGGCATGCAGAAAGGTTTTAAGACCCACCGACTTTTTCTCCAAATCTCTTTTATGCATTTCTCATTTCTTTTTTTGCATAGTCCAAAAAAATTGTGATTATTTTGTTGGCACCCCATCCCGGGCTGTTTCCTGCCTTTCGCCCATAGCGGGATAGGATCCGGACCCCCGCGACCCTGAATAGGACAAGCGGGTACAGACAACGGATGAATGGATGGAATTTGTCATGCAATGCAAAATGTTCCAGCTGCGAGTCAGCAGGTAGCTTCTGGTACATTTAAAAACTAATTTAAATAGATGAAAAATGAAATGTGTGCACCCACTATATTTTCTGCTTTGTTGGCTAAACAGCCACCACAGATTTTTAATCCCTTTTTCGCTTTAGAAAAGATTATTGCTTTACTGAATATTAAAGCTGTCTGTCCCTGCAGTTATAAGAAAAGTGTGTCCTTCCCAGTGAAAATGCAAAAACACATGTGCTCTCTTCCCATGTCCTGCTCTTTGTTTGAGCAGATTATATATCAGTTTTTCATTGTATGTGTGGTTTTGACCATGCATCAACACTTTACTTTTGTGACATCACAATGTTCTCTGGAATTTCAAAATCTTCCGATTCACTGCTAATGCTATTCAATGCTAGCTTGAGTTGTATGCTAATCAAGGGAAAGTTGGAGACGAGAAAAATGTTGTAACTGTTAGGAAAACACCAATGGATATGAAAAGTGTGCCTCTGCTCTCATACGTTTGTATGTAGTTAGAGCCTTTTTATTGCTTTGGTGAAGATGTTAGAAACTGTACAGGAAATGTGTAGTAAGGCTTTAATCATGTTTTTGTTCAGTCATTTTAGTGCATCAAGCTGCACTGATGTAGCCCCTGCCACCACTGCGACAGTCATATCCAGATGTAATTCCTCCAGATGTTTCATGCTTTAAATAAACTCTTTCTGGGGATGACCTTTGTTAAAGGGTTAGGTCTGCAGTACGGGTGTCGGCATTAAGTGAAGTCTGTGGACGTCTTGTGGCTGACAGACTCATATTGCCGCACCGTGCATCCGGCTACCTGTAACCAGGTCACCTGACCCTCACACGTATCAGTGGGCTTAGAATAGAAACATCACTGCAATTCTGGCCTGTTCCCTCTGCCTAACTATCCTCAGATAACAACAAAGGTAAATGCATCACAACACAGAGATATTTATACACCCATGCAGGCATATAAATCTGTGTACACCCACAAAGAGACACACGAAGGCACTCAACTCAAGTCCCATGACCTCCCCTTTGTTACTGGCAGTCTCCTGTAGCCCATTCTAATTATTTGCAGGAAGAGGTGTGTTGCTAGGATACTACAGGGACTTGCAATCCTGCCAACCCCCCCCCCCCCAATGCTTTTTTTTTGGCATGAATCAATAGCTAGTCCAATCTCTTCTCTGTCTCTGTTCCTCTCTCACTGTCTCTCTCGCTCTATCACTCTCTCTCTTTATTTCCATCTGGAGAGAGGCGGGGGGGAGGCAGTGATGTAATGGGCTTCTAGGGCAGCGGTTGGAGAATCACAGCAGACGGTGGGGTGGGGGGGCATCTTCTGTGAGCAGGTGCAGGGAAGGGGGTCTGCGGAAAGGCAGAGCAAGATGGCAGCTTTCTAGGGAGAAAACAGAAGGTGTGGGTGCGAGCGGACAGACAATAGCCTGCGATTGGACGGCGGCAGCACGGATTTCCCGTGGGACTCGGCCAGCAGCATCGCTTCTTAGCTGATCAGCCGGCGCTGTGCCTTACGCTAAGCTCGCATTGTTCCGGGGTCACTAGCGTTTCCCTGCTGCCTTTCATCTATCTGTCTTCCTCTCGCCCGCTCAATGTGATTGTGACTGAAGGTCTCTCTGTTTATCTTTACCTGCATCTTTCCTTTTTTGCAAATATGATGAGACAGACGCCTGCGCCACGGAAGGTACTAGTTGCTCTTTTTTTTATAACCTTAGCGAATTTGTCATCTCCATCATTCATTTGGTGCCAGTGGTGTTTACAGTCAGCGGTGCCAGTCTGTGTTGTGTGAACGCATTGGGGTGCCTTTGCCTTTTTTGTTTGTGAATTATTTTGTTACTGCTAGGTTTTTGCATGGGGGGGTGGGGAGCAGTTATTGGCTTATGGGCTTGATTTTTACAGTGCTTTCTAGTGTAACATGCTCAGGACTCTGGTCACTCTTGTTTTTTTCTCCCTCATATATTTTATGTTTATCATTACTGTGCCTCTCTGGTGCTGTTTGTGTCATGTATTCATTTGTCATTTTCACTGGCATGCAGCTCTTGTCAGTTATGTGATTGACCTGCTGTAGTGTGTGGGTTTAGATGTTTCATAAAGATACTTTACGTGTCAGTGGGAGTGTCGGTGAACTTCTGCAGGCTGCGGCTGCTCTAGCCGGATGCCCGTCTTTTCCATGGCGTGAGTTGTTTACGAACACAAAAGCATTGGTCTTACGTACGGCAGGTTTTTGGTGTGGAGCTGGTGAATTTTTTTGCCTTGCAATCATTTAAATATTCCAGGCTTTGAAGTTAGCTAACAATATTCATGCGTTTGAAGTCAAAAAGATATTATAATATTTCACTCAGATTTGTCACAGTGCCTGTCATCTTTAATTTGTTGTCACTAAGAGGCATGAAGCTAATTTATACTGAGCGCCCTAGGAGTAATCTAATTAGAGCCTTGAACCGAAGGGGGAAGAAACGACATTTTTAAAGTCACAGTGTTGGTTTAGTGAAACTGTTGGAAGTTCTGAGGGTGGAAATTATTAGAAGAATAAAGGAAAGTCAAAGAATATGAAAATTCAGCTGTATAAATGTCTGTTATGGTTTCCCTGATAAGGCAGGTTGCACCAACTAAGACATAGTTCACTTTCTCCCATAAAAATTTGTGTGATTTGGAAAGAGCATTTGGAAATGTCAAAGCTTATAATCACACTCTAACAGATGCTATTCAGAAATTTGAAATTTTACTTCAAGGAAAATTCGTTTCATATGTTGGTCTAATTTATTAGGAACTGCAAAGTATGTCAGCATTTCTGAAGACCTGGAATAACTCTGCAGCCCATAAGGAGAAACAGATTTTATTATTTTATATTAATTCATATATTACTCAGTGATTTTTACACAGGGTGTCCATAAAGTCTCTTTACAATTTCAAAAATGTATTACAAAGGCAATTGATGAGAGATCTTCATCAGATTTGTTCTATGTACTCAGTGGTTATCAAGGTTTTTATCACATTGCATTCACATTGCAAATTGTAAGGAGACTTTATGGACACCCTGTATTATTGGTTAAAATATAACATAGAAGTTTTTTAATTGATATGTAAATGTTATCTGAAATCCTATGTAACACGAGCTTATTATTTTATTATTTCAGCAAAGGTAGTATAGTTCCACTTTGATAGGCTGTGGTGTCACATCAGGACCACGTTCCAGCTTCTCTGCATTTAGCGGCAGCTGCTGCTGTAAAGACAATGGAGCCATTAGGAGATGCTCTTCGTACCAGTCGTTGCTCTTATCACCACATGCTACACCAGCCCAGCTCCAGTGACAATGACAGGTCTTCAGGGCAACAGTGTCTGTGAAAAGTAGCATCGCCCCACCCCACTAACAATTTTTTGTTCTAGGAATGGTAATTGAACGTTATGATTAACCCCTGTGTTATATTTGGGGTCACAGTGACCCCGGTCCATTTTCAAAATGAGGATAAATTCTATAGAATCTAGAATTTAGAACAGAAGAAGTAAAATACACAAGGGGTAAGGTATGGAAATGTTCAAAGCGTCTAGTTTTCGTGATGCTCCCAAAACATTATCCCACTACTACAGTTAAGAATTATTCTATATAAACAAATATAGGGCATCATAGAAAAGTGGATAGCACTGCTGCTTTACTTCTCAAAGGTCATGGGCTCAAGGCTGGATGATGCTTTCCCAGTGTGTACGTCTGTCATACTTTTATAAAAGTTATATTATAATGCAGCATTTTTCAACATTAATTACGTTAAAAGGATGTTCAAGTAAGAAATTGTGCTGACATTGACAGAACATTTGTAAAAATGTGTATGTAAAACGTGGAAATAACGTTACATTAACGTTATAGTAAAAATGTTCCCTGCCAACTTTGAGAAGATCACATTAACATTTGCTAAAGTTCTGGGAAAGTTCCCTTTTAGCTGGGCAGCCACTTCTGTTCCCCTCACTTACCTTTTGAGCTGATTATTTAGTTCAGAACTCGTATCTGATAGCTGATAGTTCAACTTTGCATGTGGACTGTGGAGGAACTCTGCAGAAATCATAGACGATTGGTGCAGGTAGCTGGGGGCTGTTTTTATTGTCTGTTTATAGTTCCCTGGGAGGTGAGACAAACAGAGGATGACGAACCATGAAATGAAGAGAATGAGAAGCTCAAATGACCAATGCTTTTGTGTGAAAATGAGCCCTTCTTTAGCTAATACAGTATTGTGGTGGTCTTTCAGTTCTGGAGGTTTTCATGGGTGAAGCCTGGTTTTATTAACCCCGACTATGTTCTTCTCCTTCCGCCCCATGCCATCTCTCCTGCGACCGGCTCTTCCCCTCTGCTTCTCCGTCCGTCTGTGCGTCTGCCTGCCTGCCTGCCTGCCTGCCATATTTTACTGTGTGCCTAACCGCTCCTCCCCGTGACTCTGTCCGACACAAACCCTCCTATTTTCCTGCAGACCACCACCAGGCGCACCAAGGTGAGCTCCATACCCAGAGTAGGGGGTTGTTTTGGGGAAAGGCGAGCTCTGTCCCAGTGACACATTTATTTGCCTGATCCTTTGGTCACAGATTGCAATGCTTTGATTCAAGGCAAGTTCTCTGTATTGTTCATAATTGCAAATCGTTATTCCACTGTCATTAGCATAAATATTGAATAATCACGCAGTGTTATTGCATAGTAACATATCCTGCAAACGTCCGTACATGTTTTCTGTTTCCTCCTTTTGCGTTAATTACAGTTACATTGTCTGAATTTTTAAACACATCCAGTATTATTTACTAAGCGAAAACTATTTGTAAGGTTATTGAGGGGAACTATGCAGACTATTCCGTCGATTAAGGAAATTACACTAATGAAGTCAGGGAATATGTTCAAATAAAACAAGTCTCCAGACAATAAATTTGAGACTGCAGATGTACTGATATATTTCCAGCGTTTAGAGGGTAGAATGCAGTGCTGTGCATGTCACCGTGTGGTTAATGGATCACGACGTACGATTCGGCTGGAGCAGAACTTATCGATCACAGGCTCCTGTAAATACTGCAGCAGAATCGCATAGGCCCCTCTGTTCCGGGCACACTGCAGTCAGACGCACAACCGCTGTGCATTTCCCAAAAGATACCATTAATAGCTTACATATGAATGAATGTTACATTTGTATAGCACCCAATAATCATTCTGCACCAGTATGCTCACCACACGGTAGCTAAGGGGGTGAAGGAGCAGGTGAGAATTCACCAGTTAGATTTAGGGGATAATTAGGAGGCCAGATTTGAAAGGGCCACAGTAGGCACTTTTAGCCAGGACATTGAGGTACCGCCCCCCCTCACACTCTTCCAAAAGACACCCAGGGATCTTTTATGACCTCAGAGAGTCAGGACTTCATTTTTATGTTTCATCGAAAGGATGACTCGATTTTTGCAGCACAGTGTCCATAACACTGCACTGGGATCCACACAGACCACAGGATGGACTAACTTGCTGGCCACACCAATACCTCGTCCAGTAGCAGCCCAGCTTTCCTAGTTGGTCTCCCATCCAAGTACTGGTCAGACCCAATCCTACTTAGCTTCAGATAGATTACCTGGTCTGAACTGCAGGTGGTATGACTGCTGACAGACGGTTCCAGCTATCTATGTTGCTGTTGTTGTTAGTGACTATACGTTTGGGAAAGTGCTGCCCTGCATTAAGCCCATGTGGAGAGCTTCAGCAGTGACCGAGACAGACAGCCATGCCACATGACTTTTAGGCATTCAGGATGTTTGCGTGCTCATCCATTGAGCTGTGGTCGCAGTGGGGGTGGGGACATGACTCTTCCTTTCTAATGAACCACAGCCTGAGCCTTTATAGACCCTCATTATCGCAGCTGGCGGAGGTGTGGCTACAGGTCTTATCTGTCCGTTTACATCTCCCTCCAGACTCTTAGCACGTACACTGGTTCTACAGTAAACCCGTTTTACGTTACTTTGTAGCATTACACTTGGTGGAATATACAGGGCACTGTGAACTCAAAGGACTTTACATGTTGGTCATGCTTTGTAGTGTGTGGGTTTAGATGTTTCGTAAATAATAATTTTAATGACACTAAATTTACTGGCTGTTGTGCCTGTATTGATTAATGCTGACGGATTAGAGGTTCAGTCACCAACAGATGTAGTGTTGGATCCTCTCTTCCTGTGAATATTTAACACTGAGTGAGTATGTCTCAGGATGTCGCCTTTTTGTAAGGAGTTTCTTTCATATGGACTTGCCTTTTGTTGTAGGCAGGAGAAATAGGTTACAGTGAAACAGTGCTTATCAGCTGTGTTTCGGGCGTATGCTCACATGAGTGATCCCACGCAGCAGCCCAGCCGGCCCCCTGGCTCCACAGCCTCCAAGGCGGGCCCCTCGGGCTCCGCCTCCGCCTCTGCTGGGGAGATGAGCAGCAGCGAGCCCAGCACCCCCGCTCAAACTCCTCTGGCAGCGCCGGTTATCCCATCACCCAGCGGCAGCCTGCTGTCACCCGGGGCTCCGCCCGCACCTGTCCCCAGCAAGGTAAGGCGTGCCCCCAGCTGCACCTGTACCCCCAACCCCCCCACCCCCAAGGAAAGGCATGCCCCAGCCGCCCCTGTCCCCAACAAGGTAAGGCATGCACCACCCAGTACATGTCCCCAATCTGTTGATCAGAGAAGTCATCTTTCCAGAACAAGTGCAGCTTGCTGTAAATCGCTGCCTGCTTTAACCCAGTGTAAACTTATAGCGTAACTGGCTGGAAGTGGGTTAAACCAGAGGCCCCCAACTCCATCAGCCACACAAAGCCAGAGTCCACTGAGTCCAAAAAAAATGTCAAGGTCCACTGAGTCCTATTGTTATTGCCAGACTTTAGGCTAACATACCGCTAAGTAACTTAGCACCCATACTGCAAGCAGTCAAGCAGACTTGATCACGGTTTGCATGGTGTCTGATGCTGAGCCGTGTTCAGCTCCTCCTTTTGAGTCAGGGTGAGGGGATGGTCAGGAACTGTGAAAGAGGAGAAGACTGAGACATCTCACAATGCTTTTGTTGACCCTCCCTTTATTTCTCCTCTTCTTGTTCCCTTACTTCTCTCACTTTCACTGTCTCCTTCTTTTCCTCCCTCCCTTCCTTTCCCAGGAGGAGGAGGCCCTCAGGGCTCAGGTGAAAGACCTGGAGGAGAAGCTGGAGACCCTGCGTATGAAGCGCAACGAGGACAAGGCTAAGCTGAAGGAGCTGGAGAAGTACAAGATCCAGCTGGAACAGCTGCAGGAGTGGAAGAGCAAGATGCAGGAGCAGCAGGCTGAGCTGCAGAAGCAGCTTAAGGAAGCGAAAAAGGTTTTACATCTATGCATATGTCTGGTTAAAAGGTTTTACATGAATCAGCGACATATGTAAGAAACCTGACACACAGATGTAAAGTTCTGCTGTCATATTCCTGAGCAAGGTCTTCGGTCTGATTTCTTCGACCTATATTCCTCAGATCAGCCCGTATAAATGAATGAAAGTGTGAGCTTCCCAGAAATAACGATGAGTGCAGTAATGATAACCATGGTATTATTTTGACAGCGTGACAACACCTGGCACTGACACATGAAGCCTTGGCTCACAGAGCTTGATGGGAATATATCTCTAATTAAGCTGCTATCAAGCCTTTAGATTTTTCCTGATGGTGTTTAATATGTAAGTGGCAGGTGTAGAAATGTAAAGGCTGATTGGAGATCAGTGTCCTGTAACGTCATACCAAAGCCTTCCTCAGTAATGTCTGTCCCATGTAGACACGTTGATTGGCAGAAGACCTGAGTTCGGCCGCCTGTATGTGCAATGTTATTCTTTTTGACGTTACCCACAGCTCATGACCATTAGTGAAGATAGAGACTTATCTTGACTGTTAAACAGCAGACCTTCTATGCCAGCTTAGATATCACTTCACCAGCTTGGGCTTCCTCAGTGCTGACAAAATTGCTGTCCAAACCAGTCATTGCGTGAATCTCTTGCCATCACTTGCCGACAAGTTCCGGAGACACTTAAACTCCTTCACTGTGGACACGCTCTTTGTCCTCACTTGAGAAAAGCACATTTTTTTGGGAAAATACCATTGGTTCGGATTTGCATGTGCTGATTCTCACTGCTTCTGAGGTGCTGGACCTACCATGCCTGGCATCAAGCATCATGTCGCGTCGACATCCCTTAGATTACACTCTTAGCCATTCTAATGCTTAGCCACGCAGTATCTGAGCTTCTTGACTGAATTGTACGTTTCATTAACATTTAACACCGGACAATATGATTCCTCTACTAATGGCTGAATGTGCTCCGTTCTCCCACTTCAGGAAGCGAAAGAGGCCCTGGAGGCCAAGGACCGCTACATGGAGGAAATGGCTGACACGGCAGATGCTATCGAGATGGCCACGCTGGACAAGGAGATGGCAGAGGAGCGGGCGGAGTCGCTGCAGCAGGAGGTGGACTCCCTGAAGGAGAAGGTGGAGGAGCTGACCATGGACCTTGAAATTCTCAAGCATGAGATAGAGGAGAAAGGCGAGTGTGTTTCCCTACCGATTCCCACTAAGTGTTGTGCTAAGCTGCAGTTTATTATAAAAAAATCTGTGTGAAGCATTTTTAAGTAATATGCAGATGAACCATAGAGCCCTATTTACGTTATTCTGTTGTCTTGACGTATGTGGTGATACTGTAAAATCTCAGAGATTATACCGATACAGCAAGGTTATCGTTAAATAGAAGCTGTCAGCCATTAAATCAAGTTCTGTTTTTACTCTTATCTATATAGTGTTTTTTACGTATATTTAGATGGATAGATGGATGGATGGATGGATAAAGTGAATGATGATAGTGAGGGACTGAGTGATTTGATTGATTGATTGAGTTTTTGATTGATTTTCAAAGATACGATAATGCATAAGATAGCTGAGATGCTGATGTAACGCTGTGCGCATCCCATAGGCTCTGATGGAGCAGCGTCCAGCTACCACGTCAAGCAGCTGGAGGAACAGAACGGCAGACTGAAGGAGGCTTTGGTCAGGTAAGCAGGAAGCTCTGTGGTCTTGGCCTTCTCTGTACGCTGCTTCATGGTCAGGTGAGCGGGCAGCTCTGTGGTCTTGGCCTTCTCTGTACAGTGCTTCATGGTCAGGTGAGCGGGCAGCTC
>JAAGVU020000049.1:10208426-10222488 GCA_011763525.2 Mormyrus iriodes
ACTCGGAATGTGCAAAAACATTTAGTTGTGGCAAGGAAAAAACCTGTTATCTTGCTCGATTTGGACTTGCTCCGTACATGAAAAGGGAGCTTCTGTCAAGTGTGAATCAAGGCAGCTTCGTTGTTATGTTTGACGAAAGCATGAATAGGACCACCAGAAGCAAACAACTGGATTTGCATGTCAGGTATTGGGCAAATGACGAGAGTGGTTCTCAAGTGCAGTTGTGCAAAATTGTGCAAGACAAGAATATTGGGATTCTTTGTTGTTGTTCGGACTCTTATTCCCTTATTTTTTTTACTCTGTCCATTTTTTGGACTTTGTGTTTTACTTGTCATTTGCACTTTCATCTGTTTACGTACTGTTTGTACGTTATTTACAGCAGTATTGTTTTGTGGTATTGAGAAGGCAGTTGCCTGATATTCACTTTATGTTGGTAAATATGCACTGACTTGCTGCTCAAATACAAATGTGCTTTTGTTAAACTGAACAGTCTATAGTGTAGTTGATTTCATCTTTTTGCCGCGGTAATGGTCTTAATTTTTATTCTTAGAGGTCTTAAAAAGGTCTTAAAAGTCATTACATTTGTATATCAAAAATGTGCATATACCGTCATGGATTCAAGCCTGGATGGAGAATTCGCAGTTTACACATATAGCACTTTTTATAAAATAATAGTTTTATTATTTATTTATTTTGTTAATTATCTTAAGATGATTCGGTCATAATGTTACCGTATTAACATTGACAAAATCTTTGTTAAAATGTGAAATGTGGAAATAACAGTCCATTAATGTTACAGTGAGAAAATTATCTGCCAATTTTGAAATGACGTTAAAATAATGTTCGCTTAAGTTCTGGGAACGTTCACTCTTTAGCTGGGTATGTACATTTTGGCACAGGTGGATTTTTTACAATCTGCATGACTACCAGCGCAGCGTTGATGGGTCTCGCTTGTTTTGGCAGTTTACCCAGAGTGCCTTGGACTGCATGGCCATGGAGGTGGGCCGCCTGCGTGCCTACCTGCAGCCTGGCCAGGATGGCACGGACCTGGCCATCCTGCTCAAGGACCTGGAGACCTCTTGTAGCGACATTCGCCAGTTCTGCAAGAAGATCCGGCGCAGGATGCCTGGCACCGATGCCCCTGGCATCCCAGCGGCCCTTTCTTTTGGCCAGCAGGTAGGTCCAGGTCTGGTTCAGAAGGGACTACACCAGGAACCTATAAAGCAGTCTTTCCCAGTCCGGTCCTCCGAGATCCCCAGCGGTCCACATTTTTGCTGTCTCCCAGCTCCCGGTATCAGAGTTGAATGTGTATTGCAGGTGTCAGACACACTGATGGACTGCCGCAAGCAGCTGACCTGGGTGGTGGCCGTGCTGCAGGAGGTGGCAGCTGCCGGAGCCCAGATGATCGCCCCACTCAGCGAGCAGGAGGGCCTGTCTGCTCTTAAGCTGGAGGACGTAGCCTTCAAGGCGGCCGAGCAGGTACTTCACCATGTGTCTATTTAGCAGCCAGGAACCAAAAAGATCAATATTCTGGGGTTCCTGCAGGTGGAGCTCCGTCTTGCTCAATTTCAGCTGTTCCAGAGCAGAATTCCGAAGTCTGTCAGCTTTCTGGAATGCTTCTCCCTCCAAGCGATTCACATCAGAGGTGGATTGTTCAGGTCGAGAAAATATAAATCCAGAAAGTAAATATCCAGACCAAGATTTTGTCTCAACCAACCAGCTGAGTACTCTGTGACTGTGACTCTACATACTCAGCTGGTTGGTTGAAACAAAATCTTGGTCTGGACTTTTATTTTCTGGACCTGACTTCACGTCAGACGTGCACAGCCTTACCCTTGTTGAGCTGGGAGGTTTACCTAAATATGGCATGTACTGGTTCATCTCTGCTGATGCTGAGGTAGGACCTGAGCCCAGACCTCTGCCTCTTCTGTTGCCAGGTCTATGGCTCCCAGGGCATCAGTCCCTATGACTGTCTTCGCCAGTCCTACAGTGTTGTCATCGCCACCATGAACAAGATGGCCACTGCCATGCAGGAGGGCGAGTATGACTCTGAGAAGCCTCATGGCCAGGTGAGGAAGATGGGAGGGAGAGGACAAGCTAATGATCGCACGGGGTTTATGTAGCTAAACTAAGCTGACATATGTTTTAAGTTAAGCTTGAGGTTTAGAGTAAACAAATTTCTCTAGAGACATACATTGGTAACAGAAAGTCTTGGGATACTTGCTTAATTCTATAAAAATTAGCAAATTGCAAATAAGCAATGTTTAACATATCTGCACATATCTTCCACACAGACATTTTCTTTTTATTAAGTGTCATTGTTTTGACTGACTCATTCAGTTCTGTTCTCGCCGTTTTGCTATTAATTGCAATTGTAGCCATTGGATCCCAAAGGGAGACTAAACACAAATGTTTGGCATTTTATGTTATTGCAAAGGTGTTACTGATTAAAAAGCACCCAATGAGGCTGTTTGTCAATGAACTCTTTAACTCAGAACAGTTCATTTAGAGCTATAATTTGGGTTTCAGTAATTAGATAATAACATAATTTGGTTTTTCACTACTTGAAAAGAATGTCTTACTTAAAACTACTGAATGTTTCTAATGTGCTGCATATTATTTGTGAACAAATTAATAAAGTAATGATTTTTGTTATAGAGCTAAATTAAGCAATATTTGTTCTGAATTAAAGTGTCCCAAGACTTCCTGTATTATAGTTGTAGAATTTTTACACATTCCTATCAGTAGTATTAATGTGCATGCATATGTTTGGGTGATAAGTACAAGGAGATGTTGGGCATAATGTCAAATTACTGGTGTATGTCCACGTTCTAGTTTACTGCCACGTAGACGTAGCACACTGAGATTCTTGTTCTAATGCCTCCTGTGGACTGTCAGTTAACGATTCCGGGCTCTCAAGCGTCACGCATTGACCGTGACAGACACACATTTCAACCAGTTCACGCGCTCACATGCCACACCTTGTGTTTCTCGCACTGAGAGATCAGGCACAACGCCCACCAGGGTGTCCCATTATATAGCATTAATGGACGTTGTGCAGGCATATGGAATGGAGTTTTCCACCGAGTTCATAGCTGTCCTGAGTTATACAGAGTTAATAGCCACCTACTAGCCAATGAGAAACTACCATGTGTTGTTTCCTGGTAAATTCGAAAATGTTACATCTGATCACGCTGCAAGCACATTACATGGATGCGCACACACGGCGTGCAGACAACGTGGAAGTGGAAGAGCAAGATCCGATGAATGCAGTAGGCAGGGCTCTGAAGTCTCACCCACTGACTGTGAGACCACGCTCCGCCCTAAAAGCATGTAATCTCACTCCTAACTTTTGATGAGACTTGAGAGCCCTGATGATACATTTGCAAAGAGTAACAGAAAGTAACAACATAGAATTGAATACATCAATGGAAGTGCTGCCCTTGACTCTCTACCCTCCACGTATCCTCTACAGGCCCCCCCTCCAGTGGATCTGCGGGCCGCTGCACTGCGGGCTGAGATCATGGATGCAGAGGGTCTGGGTCTCAAGCTGGAGGATAGGGAGACAGTCATCAAAGAACTCAAGAAGTCTCTAAAGATTAAGGTTTTTATTTGAAGAACTACACGCAATGATCTGATTCCTGTATGCAACTATTGTGCAAGATCTGTACAGCTATGCATCACAGAATTGCGTATCTGCCTTTGGCAGGTTCCAGATACTCCTTCCTGATGTTTTTTAGTCGTTTGTTTTTTTTCCCCCACAAATGTCTGAAACTTTTAGCTTATATGTAAGAAACATCTAATTGCTGTAAACCTGTAAATCCACAGTCACATGCACTCAGATTCCTGCCCGTCTCCGGTGTTTCCATACTCCGTGTGTTGCCTCAGGGAGAGGAGCTGAGCGAGGCTAACGTGCGCCTGAGTCTGCTGGAGAAGAAGCTGGACAGCTCCTCGAAAGACGCAGATGAGCGCGTGGAGAAGATCCAGACCAAGCTGGATGAGACGCAGACCCTGCTCAAAAAGAAAGAGAAGTACGACTTGCTTAAATAAGCTCTTAAGGCACACATCGCGCACACTCTGCGGAAAGTTCGGCAGTTTCTGTAAACAACACGATGCATCGTTACCTCGTACATTTGGAGATTTATGCTCGCCGTATTAACGATTGTGTCGCACAGGGAGTTTGAGGAGACCATGGACGCCCTGCAGGCTGACATTGACCAGCTGGAGTCCGAGAAGGCCGAGCTGAAGCAGCGCCTCAACAGCCAGTCTAAGATGAGCACGGAGGGTCTGCGGGCTGCACCGGCATCTGGGATCGCCTCCATCGTCACCGGCATGACTGGGGGTGAGTGCCCTGTGCCATTTATACCACGTGTGATATACCAGATATTTGCTGTCATTTAAATGTGGATTTCCATCCTGCATCAAAAGATACCCGAACTAGCCAATACAGATTCCCACAAATTTTAGAGAAAACAAGTTTTAAAACAAGTTATTAAGGAGTAGTGTGAATTATAACACATTTATATATATTAGCTCTATCTGGTATAAAAAAAATAATGCTTTTTCATTATGTGACAGAAAATATCACAATTCAGAAATCATTAGAGTTTTCTGTGGAAAAGTTCCCTAAATTCAGTAAATTATGAGAAATGTGCATTTGTGTAAATTTATGCCATTGAGAGAAATAAATTTGATTTAAATTTGAATTAAAGTACAATTAACATTAGAGTTACAGCTTATCAGTCTCACACAGTAATTCAGGGAACCTTTGCTTCACTTTTTACGTTTCTCCCTGACCTCTGTGACGTGTAGGGGCTTTCTTGTTTTTTTCAGGTTCAGTCTTTTAGAGTTTTCTAACACATACTCCAGTTGTTTTCAACCACTCACAAATATTCGGTTGTACATTCTGAATCCAGCTGAATAATTTAGAGATATTTCCTTCTTTGGAGTTTATATTGGAAATTGGCTTCTCAGATAGATAAACAGAAATATTTCAGATTATGTTTATCTTGGTCTGAGCATGATGTACTGACCTCTTAAGGCCGACTTTGCGGTGTTATTTGTACTGTTGAGAAATGTGTCTTCATGGTCAACTGATTTGCACTTTGTCATAAATCTGATTTTAGTTACTCGCTTAACTGAGATGAGAGAATGATAAATAGAAGGGGCTTGCTTTGCTTCAAAAGAGAACTGAACAGTTTTGATAAAAGAAATTTCTTGTTTTTTCTGTGATCCGAAAAAGAAGGTCACTTTTATGTGCTGTTTGGGGTAATTCTTGATTGAATGTTTAGCTTTGTTAAACTCCTCTTTTCGCATTACAGTGTGCAACATATTCTTTGTTCAGGGTAGTACTGGGTCCAGTTATATGACCTTTGTACCATGGCGTTGGTAAATAGTATTTTCTTACTGGTCCAGAAATATTACATGGGTGTTGATTATTTTTGTGTAACCGCACAGGTAGTTCTGAAAGCCTAGAAACAGTTCTATATTAATGAGTTTTAATGTTTTATTTAACGTGTTAATATAAAATACTGTGTGACTTTTTACTCATAAATAGGCAGTCATTCTTATCAGCATAATTTTCCTTGGTTTTCAGAATGCAACTGCCTGTCTGTTGACAGTTTCTGCGATATTTCAGTGGACTTGCCGTTTCCACTGAGTAGCCTGACCAGACGTTCTATACTACTAGGGACTGTATTTTTAAGAGCATGTGGAACATTATTAACTGCCAATTGCCAGTGGTATAAGAGGGGTTAATTTGAATTTGAGGTGTGCAGTTATACGAAAACAATCAAGGACAACTTGGGGTAAAACAGTTTATCCTTTACTTAGCTAAGGCAGATTGTGAGGATCCCTGAGAAGCTGGTCACGAGGCGCTAATTTCTGTTCAGATCTTAACTGTTTTTCTGTATCTTTCTCTTTTCAATGCTACTCGTTTTTAACCTGCAGATGAGCAGAAAGGTACTGTCTGCTGTCTTAATCTCTAACTTGCTTGCTTTGGCCATGCATGTCAACAGTGAGACCAACAGAGAAAATTGTATATAATGAGATGGATATTTTATATCAGATATTCTTCATGGGATAATGTGCGTTTTATTTATAGTGAGTTTTGCTAGAGATTGAACATTGTGGAACTTTCCCAAACAGTTAATTTGCCATGTTCATATTTTGTAATTTTGAAGACCTATTTGATTCAATTCAATTTATTTTTATATAGCGCCTTTCACAAAAGAGTCGCCCCAAAGCGCTTTACATGATGATTAGACCTAGAGGATATATACGTATAATATTACTGTAGAAAATCATAAATACGGTGCAGGTTCAGTATTTCGTGGAAGTGCCAACGCTCATAATGAGGTTCATCTTATAATAAAACAGTGTTTTTTTCCAGTTCAGGAATGGTCAGATGCATAGATTTTCCATGACCAGTGCTAAAATACAAGAGACACGGATACCATTTACTTTCCCTGTATTTATACAGTGCCTTGTGAAAGTATTCACCCCCTGTTGAAATACTAAGTTTTTTTATGATGTAAAAAAATTACACCACATTACATCATTTCAAAACTTTTCCCACCTTTAATGTGACCCATAACCTATAACCCCACCATCATGCTTTACCATGGGTTTGGTGTCTTTTTGGTGATGCGCAATGTTGTTTTTGTGACAAACACACCTTTTGGAATTGTGGGCAAAAAGTTAAACCAACATCTGAGCCCGGCTATATTTTGCGAAAAAATCCAGCGTTTCCCAATAGCATGTGGGAAAATGTGTTAGTTCCAAATACCAGTCAATTTTGGCCCAGAACCTTCAGGTGCCTGCCAGGTGAAGGTGAAGGTGAAGAGGAATTTCACCTTTTTGCATGACGATGACCCCAAACTTACATCCAAATCAACAAAATAATGGCTTCACCAGAAGAAAATGAAAGTTTTGGAATGGCAAAGCCAGAGCCCTGGGGGGTGACCTGAAGAGGGATGTGTGCAGGAGATGCCCTCACAATCTGACAGACTTGGAGAGCTTTTGCAAGGACGGGTGGGCAAATATTGGCCAGTCAAGATGTGGCAAGCTGACAGACTCCTACCCAAGAAGACTGAATGCTGTAATTAACTCAAAAGGTGCTTCAACAAAGTATTAGTTTAGGGGGGTGAATACTTATGCAACCAGCTTATTGTATGTTATTTATATTTTATTCATTTCCCCAATAACAGATTTGTTTTTCAATTGAATTGTACAGGTTATAGGTCACATTAAAGGTGGGAAACGTTTTGAAGTAATTTAACATAGTGTCATTTTTTTACATCAGAAAAACCCCCTTTCAACAGGGGGTGAATACTTTCACAAGGCACTGTTGTGTATGACATTGTTTGATGTGTATCTGTAACAATGACCATAGTTCATTAAACCGTTATATGCTGATAAACTTGCAGTTTAAGTTTTGAATAATGCAATAACCTGCAAGAATTTAAAAACTGTCAGAATATTTTTTATTCAGTGTGTTTGAGAGCCATTATGACGACTACACTGTATACGAATTTTTGTTATCCGGTCACGTTAAACTGCACTGTACTGCCCTTTGATTTTGTTTAGTTGTAGTTTGTAGTTGTAGTATAAACTGCAATTTTATTTTAATAGTGTGTTTGTTTTGATTGTGTGGCTCAGCAGGCTAAGCCTCTGTGCCTGTGGTAGGAAGGTCGCTGGTTTGAGCCCAGGCCTCAGTAGAACAGTCACATGTCTGTGGACCCTTGAGCAAGGTCCTTAACCCCCAGCTGCATGGATGCCACTGCAGCTGGCTGTCCCTTCGCTGTGACCCCTAAGCTTGCTCTTACCTGTATGGAGAGCAAGATCGGCCAGTGAGAATTTCCCCACAGGGAATTAGAGTGATTCTGAAGATTTCTGTTTTAGTAAATGTGTTACTTTTTTAAATCACTGCAATACCCCCAGCTGCAATTAATTTGACATTAATCGAAGGTTTTGTGTTGCATTTGAACTTTCAAGAAAATCGTTGATTTTACTTTTTTATTGTTTCCTATTTATTCTTGTTTAATGTTAGAATCAGTTTATATAAATCTGATCTCAGTATCAATATTTGACCCAACTAAAATGATTATGAGTTACCTTTCATTTTTATAAAATATCTGAAATTTCACTTCTTTTGCAACCTTATTTTTAATTCATCTCGACTAATTCTGCAATATTTAGTGCCCCTGTTGCTGTTCAAACAGCTTGTGTTTATTTTATTAGTTATGATATTGAATGTCTTTAGTCGCTTGAAACTGACTTTTTCCTGTTGGCTGGATAAGTTCGCAGTGCTGCTGCGGTTTGACACACCATTCCTCTGCTTCCTTGCTGCTCTCCTCATAGGTGTCGCTGTGCCCAGCATGGCCGGAGGAACGGGGTCCCTGCAGGTCGTTGACTCTCCCCTCCTGCTGCAGCAGATTGAAGCCCAGCGCCTTAGCATCAAGCACCTGAAGAATGAGAACAACCGTCTGAAGGTGAACTGTAGCCCAGCCCCACTGTCTCTACTAGCTGTAGGAGCTTTGTCTGTTTGTAGATGACCTCTGTGGCAGCCTGCAAAAGGAATTAAGCTCTTGGCTGTCTGATGGTTATATAGTTGATAGAATTATATACTTGATAGAATTATTTGGAAATGTACTCAACAGGGATGAAATGGTTACCGGTTTCATGGTAAACCGCAGTAAAATTCCCGACGGTTAATATTATTGTTTCAAACTTTAATTATCATTAAGACCATGGTTAATTACTGCTCTTTGAAAAACTCACATTACGTACGGTCCAGGATCAACCAAAGTTAGGAACAATCTCCCAGACACACATGTGCAGGTGCAGCATGCAACATGGGTTTGTTTTGTGTCAGTGAAATCATGGCAGTAGGCAGTGACAGCACTCCGGAGATTTTTAATGTTAATTTGTATTTGATGTGGTTTTCATATGTTTACATTAAAATAATAACATAGTCAATAGTTTATGTTTATGTGAACAAAAGGTACATAGTGCTGCTAATTTTATTAGTGGTTTTCAATATAAAACTTGGTGAAATATAATACTGATATAAAACTTTCATAATTTCACCTCTAGTGCTCAGAGTACAATGGTCACTTGTTTGAGCTTGGTAGGATAACAGCACCATCCTCAACGTGAGGACCTGTGAATGTTATCTGTCTGAACTGTGCCCCTGCTCCCCTCAGGCAGAGAAGATGAGTGCTCAGCTTGCTTCCCTGCCCCCACTGCGTGTGTCGAAGTTGCCCAGCAAGGACGGTTCCCGGCCCGAGGTGCTTTCCAGCGCCCTCTATCGTAAAACAGACCAGCTGCTGGAGACTCTGCTGCAGATGAGTGCCAACGTGAAGGTGGTGGACGTCACTGGCAAATCACCAGGTTGGTGCTACTGCCGCCCTGACAAGCTCTCTGCTTTCTCTGTGTTTCTTTACTTCATAGCTCACTCACAACCTTACCTTCACTATTCTACACTGTTGCTGCACTATATGGCCAAAAGTGTCCAGACATCCCTTCTAATTAGAAGAATTAGCTACTTAAGTCGTACCTTGCAGATGATTAAGTTGTTAAGATTAAGTTGTTTAATTAGGCACACAGCCATGCAAACTCCAACAGCTAACTTGGAGAGTAGAATGGATCATATGAAAGAGCTTAGTGACTTCAAGCCAATTTGTCAAATTTCTTCTGTTACACCTACCCCAGTCATCTGCAAGTTAAGTGATTTGAAGTGTAAATATCTGGGGATCACAACACACACTAAGTGGTAGGCCACACAAGCCCACAGAATGGGGCTGCCAACTGCTGTTGCGTGCAGTACATAAATATTGCTTGCCTTTATTTGGAACACTCACTGAGTTCCAAACTGTGTCTGGAAGCAACGTCAGCCCAGAAATCAGCACAGAAAAAGAGGACATAAATGGTTTGCTGAGAGAGCAATGGGGGAGCTTGGCTGACCTGCACAGAGCCCCTGACACCTGTGGGATGAAGTGAAACGCTGACTGTGAGCCAGGCCTGATCACGTAACATCTGTTCTGAGGCTCATTAAATTTGTTGAGACTGAATAACAGTAAATTCTATGAATTCCCAAAAAAAAGCCTTCCCAGAAGAGCTGAGACTGTTACAGCAGCAAAGGGAGCGCCAAGTTTATACCCTTGTTTTTGGAATAAGACGTTGGCCAGGTAGAACTGCTTACTTTTAGCCGTACAGTGTTTTTGTATGTTTTTCTCCACATCATTGAAAATCTGATGATTGTACATTTAGCCTGCAGTCAAACTGATGCTGGTCTCCTCTTCCTGACAGTGAGCCCGAGTGCCCAGCTTCTGGAGCAAACCGCTCGTCTCCAGTCCCTCAGTGAGACCCTCGACAGACTTAAGGTAGCTGATTAGAGGCTTAAATCTTAGTGCCATGTCCATATAGAATGCCTCACGTGTCATGTTCCTTTGCTAAGTCTCTTCTGATATGCTGCCTTTTGGCGGTTGGGATAGGGCTGTGCTTGTGGGTCGCATCTCTCACTTCCTCGATCCCTTTCTCAGGATGAAGTCTCAGAGCATGTGGTGGTGCAGCGACCAGGTGCTAGAGTGCCCTCTGACTTCGCTACGTTCCCATCCACCTCTTTTGTTAAGGTAAGACAATGGGCAGTATGATACTAAAATACACAGGCGCGGACTGGACACTGAAAAGTTTGGGAATTTTCTCGGTGCCTGGCCGGACTTTTAAGGACTGGTCTTTTTTCCCCAACCCCAACATTATAATTCCTCCCTGTGTCGGAAGCAAAATATACCCCCCAAACATAACCTCAAAGGTATTCAGAACTAGGGCCCAGTTGTTCAGAAGTAATATGACTGTATTTCAGCTATCAGATTGGATAAAATCTTAAAAAAAGGGGTTGTTCAAAACATTTTAGCAGTATTGGGATATATTTGATAAAAAAATTCAGGTCCAGGCAGAAGGGTGGATTTAGGCTGGATTTCAAAAATAAAATGTAAAACATTAAAACTGATCAAATAACACAACATTTGTATCAGAGAACTAATTTGATAAACTGGCTTTATGGAAAGGTGCCCCGGTGCTATTAACCTACTGTTTTTTACATAGCTAGTAGCCAACATTTACAACACTGTTAATTTGGTGTGTGTATCTGGGTCAGGGTGATCCAGTACAGTGCTGCTTCGAAAAACCAGTACAAATGTAAGACAGATTACCTGATACTGGACAGCAAAACATGGGATTTCCAAATCAGGATAATTCTGATCCAGATTCAGTGTTTTGATGATTGAACTGGGCCCAGGGCATATAGTTTTACTTTGATTTAGAGTGATTTAAATATAACCTCATAGGGCTTTAGTGAGAACACACTGTGGCAAACTAGTGCAGACTCCGCCGTCTCTCCTGTACCCTCAGGCTAAAGAAGAAAAAAAAGATGACACAATATTGGTGGGAAAGGTGATGTTGCCTTGCTCTCGTGGCCAGGAGCAGGTGCACCGCCTCGTCCTATCACAGCCGCAGCTCCACAGAGTGCACCGTCTCCTGCTGGCTTAGGCTCCACCCCTTCTCCCACCTCTGGCGTGATAGTCTGCATGAATGACAGCTCGCCGTACATGAATCTCCACAGCAGTTTCACAACATTCACCCCGGCTGCCATTTTTATCACTGATCTACATAAATGCCAATGCCACATTTAAGAAGGATATTACAGGTTTGAAGACATCTGATGTGCATTTCAGTTATTATGTTTAAGATGTCCATGGATTGTTAGGGAATAGATAAATACACTGTTTAGCTGTCAGTTTTGTTCATACTGTTCAATGTGGATAAAATTACACACATACATTTCATAATATGAAGGCAGAATATACTTTAACAGATGTCGTGCATAATTTTCAGTATTTCAGTCGGATATATTGCTTCTGGACAGGAAGGTATTTTATCATTAAGAAATTGCATAAAGCTAATTTGTTTAAGCTGAGAACAGTTATTGTTTTACATTTTTTATTTAAAATATCAAAATGTAGTGTTATTTAATGTTTTTATACGTTTTACAAATATTTAATTTAGTTCAGCTAAAGCATACTAATTTTTATCTTAATTTGGTAAGCCATTAATTTACCTTAGCGGTATCTTCACATGTAGTGCTGTTAAAAATTTTGTGAAATGTCTACTGGATGCATAACATTTTTTAATATTGTGTTGAAGATTTACACTTAATTTGTATGAGATGGAGCTGAGATATATGAAGATACATATTTTGTTATTTGGGGTTGTCCTTTACATTTTGTTCCACCATTGAAAAGCTAATAAGTATCATAAGAATAATAACTATTTATTTAATATGCCTGCTTACGACGACCACTCCGACACTGTTCCTAGTGTGACTGCGATGCAACAGCTTCCCTTTCAATCTGCTCCAAAGAGCCTTACCACACATACAGGTACTTATAAGGACGTCATGCAAACCGACAACTGAAACACATTGTCCGGAATGTTTACCTAATAATGCACTATAGTTTATCTTTGTCTTATGTGAATGAGGAGGTGAAGTTCTGTTACAGAGTATATTTGCGTAATAATGAACAATATGAAGTAACCACTCTGCATAATCACTCCTTACTCGCTCAGTGTTGCAGTTGTATTGAGGGCACTCCTGTAATCTCTTAAGATATATTTGCCCAGCTTTAACCCCCACTGTATGCACCAGCTGTAGCATCTTGAAAATTCAACATGTGCTAGAAACACTCTGTGGCCTTGTAGCACTGTAACCATCCATACAATAAACCATTACTCCAGAACAGTCCTTTGGTGCGTCTTGCCTTCATGCCTCTCTACAAAGGGTTTTTTCAAATCCATGTTAACTATTTTTACTTTTTAATTCATTAAAAAGTAATGATATCAGAGGATTAAGAGACATGCAATGAATCATGAGACAGGAAGCCTGTGGTTACACACATCCTTCGCATGCAAACCAGATTACTGTGGTGTTTAGCAGACTGTACCACATTACAAACTGATTAACGCTGTTTAAAAATGTATAGTCATTGGAAATATTCAATATACTGCTTCTGTAATTAATTTTGCTACTTAATGCAACACCCTCACAAGTATTGTTAGTCTTGTTGCTTGACATGAGTTGAACAGTCTATAACACTTAACTTGTAGGGGCACAAATAACCAGAAATTAAATGTTAGTTTAACATTTGATCCCATGTTCCTTCATCATTATTCATAACACTTCGTGTATTTCATGCAGCTGCCGTAATTGTTCATGTGCTTGAATAGTTAACTGAGTTAGTAAGTTACTTGTGCCCCCTCAAGTTAAGTGTTACCGAACAATCTAACATCAATAGTTGTCTTTTGCTCTTGGATACTGACATTTCAGATGTCAAAATATAGGTACAACCCTTTGAAGAAGGGGGAAAGGTGAGCTAAATGACAGAAATAGATCAGCAGGAGCTAAAACATAATCATTTACTGCCTGTACTCGTTTGTACCTTTAATTGGTACTCGAATAGGAAGAAACTGGTAAACTTGGCTGTCAGAGTAGGGCGCCGAAACTGCCTAATCTTCTTAAAGCCTATGTGTTCGTACAGCTTCTGTGCATCAGTCTGGACCACAGACGTATAGAGGACAATTGTCCGGTATCCTTTTGCACGGGCAAAGTCCACTGCTACCCCACAGAGGGTTTTGGCAATGCCTTGGCATCGATGACTCCTGTGTACTGACATGTGCTTAAGCTCTAAGCACTTCTCATAAATCTTGGAGGGTACATAAGCCATCATGGCCACAACTCGACCCTCGCTCTCTGCCACCCAGAAACACGAGTCCCTTTCCTCCATGTAGGACTCCTGGATGCAACTAAGGTCTTCTTTCTGGGTGATGTCAATGTATGTGGTGTAGGACTGGCTGACCAGCTGTCGAATTCCGACTAAGAGCATGCTGATCAACAGTACAGGAAGAAGGAAGGACTTGAAGACAGCCATCAGAGCGCAGAAGACGCACATGAGCACCATCTGGGTAAGGGGCTGTTTCAGCATGTACATGAAGGAGGTGGGAACAT
>JAAGVU020000049.1:10245867-10260260 GCA_011763525.2 Mormyrus iriodes
GCAGCATTTTGAATACGCTGCAAGGTGTTTAATGTGCAGTGTGTGCTCCCAGATAACAGAGCATTACAGTAGTCTAAGGTACTGTATACAAAGGCATGTATCAATTTCTCTGTGTCTTGAATAGTACAAAATCGTCGTAGTTTGGCGGTGTTGCGTAGCTGTAGGAAGCACACTTTGCTTGACACAGGCAGAACCTAAAATCACCAGTAAATGTTCAACATGGAAAACATTATGCTGATTGTTCCTGCGAGTTGGTTACGACTAATGCTGGTTACTGTCAGTTGTAATCGGTGGTTTGGGAACATTTTGGTTCTCTAAAAAAGTACACCAGACCTGGAGAGAGAGTAGCTGATAAGACCGGGACTGTCTGTTAGCTCTGTTATACAGAATCAGGATATGGTGCAGAAAACACAAGAAATCATACTGACTTATTAGAGACGACATCATCGGAGTTTGTACAACTGGAGCAAAGCAGAAACAGCCTCTGCAAGTCAGGCTTCCTGTGGCATTTAAGGCACTTTGGCCAGGAAATTCAGACCGGGCTGAAAAATAATGATATAGGGGCTATAGGGGTGTTTATCACTACAGATATGCGGGCAAATGCAGTTGTAAAGAAGACATGATTTTGTTTATTTTAACTGCTATGATATAATGTTTTTAATTTGTTATTTTTACATAGTTGTTTTTATAATGTGCAAATAGCTGTTTCTTAGCTTTTGTTTTTCATACACATTGACAGATGCCTTTGGATTGCAGCTGTTCTTAATTGTGTTTGCCATTTCAATAATAAACAATTTCAAAACAAATTCTTGTTTTCCCTGCTGTACCCAAATTGCACCAAACCGCGAACCCAAAAACCCAGGTGTGTGCTGAATCATGTTTTGCTTTTAGTAAGCTTTCGTCAGGTAGTGAGTAGTGTTTTCATACATGTCGGCAGAATCGCGGTATAGTGCTTAAAGTAAATTTAAACGTAAACTGGGGTTTTACAGTCCTGGACTGTTTCTTTTCCCAGCATCCACCGCACACACGTCCTGCCACCTATTCTAGTCGTTACATACTGGGAATGTGCCAGTCGTCCTCACAGGTACTTTATTAAGACTGAGAGGAGGAAGGGGAGGTATATAGACCTTCAAAGTGAAGTGGCTGTACAGAGATGCCAAAAAGAGGACTTAAGAAGATATTCAGGGCCAAAAATACTATACGGTAGCTTCAGGTGTCTTCTTAGCATTTCATTTCGACCATGTTTATTTCCAAGTATTCCGTCCACCTGTTCTTTCTTATTTCCTCACTTGTTTCTATGATTATCCTCCCCTTACGCTACACATTTCACTCACAAACACAATATCATCTGTGCCTTTTCCTCTTCAAACCAATTACCTTGGCTAGCTTGTACCTGCTATCCCCAGGGATGCCCAGAACTGTCAGGCCAGTATTATTTGTGAAATTTAAACGATCATGTTACGTGAGCTTCTGCTAAGATCCCAGCCTTTTCGGCAGCTTTGACCTTCGGTAATTAATACCCTTGGGCCTGTTATTGGCAAAGTCGTAATCCTCTGGGCCAAAGAGTCCCTAACACGTTAATTACAGGCAAGCAGATAATCTTCCAAGCTGTGTGATTGACGGGCATACCTATTCTACTAATTGCCTGTTACAGACAGCACCTGCTGAACAGGAACGTCAGGGGAAGTAAGATAGTACCAAGAACACACGTTGGCCCCCTGGGAAGCCTAGCAAGGTTTTCCTCATCGCTCAGTGCTTGTGTGCTTATCTCCATAAAAATGAAAAGCAAAGTTCAGAGTCTTAAGTTCAGAGGGGGTTGTGTAAAACAGGCAGGCCCCTGCAATGCAAGAAGCTATACCATACTGTAAGAATGTAGTATAAGAACCTTCTCTTCCATGTAAATAAATCAATGAATGCTAGTTATTAGAAAAACATAATATATAAGCACAGAGCTTGGACACCACTGACATTTATTATTGTCATGTATGTCAGATGAATTTTTGATATACTTTGGTTCAAACTGATATGTATTCTAGCCATGAAACATTTATACTTAGGCAATAAATACATAATAATGAGTATATTATGATTTGCACATTTTTTGTATTAGCACAAGCAAAGACAGTATATTAAATAGCTTTTTATATTTTAATTGCTCCTGGATAGACACAAGCCTCTCATGTTTACATTTAGTTTTTTTTATTAAAAGGCGACAGACTAAAGGTAGTGGTTTTATTCTGTAAATCACATTCAGCAGGTGGCTCATTTGTACACTCAAGATGTTCTTTTTCAGAAAAGGATCATTTCCCCCAGTCTTTATACAGTTTATCAGGGGGAAAAAAACAAAGCAAAAATCTACCAGCATTCAAACAGCCAATATCCAACTTCTTATGATAATATGATCACATGTGTTCTGTAATTGAATACATTAGCAAATTTTACTAGTCCATAGAAATAAGCCAGAGACACCATTCCTACATAAGAAATGGAGGGATTGATGGTGTCAGGCAGTACTCCCGGATCTGTCTGTAATGGGGTTAAAATGTGTTGACTGAGAAAGTCACAACATATGTTAACATTATTTTTATGCGCAAAGCATTAATTGGCCACTAAACTGATGGGGAAATTGTAATCATGAAAGAAACCAGTCCTTTAAGGATGGAATTGCTTCTTCACCGAATAGGCACGATCCCTCTGAATTACTTATTTATTGGCATCTATTTTAGACTCTAAGGATGGTGAAAAGGTTGATTGATCTTAAATGTATCATAGCACAGCTGCCAAGGATTTTAATCTCTCTTCTTTTGCAGTGTAAGATATACTTGTCTGTTGAGAAAACTACTTGTCTGTTTTTTTTCATCCCTTATTCCTCTTAGTTGTAGGTATCTCTAGTCAAAAAATCACACGATTGACATGTTTCTGGTCATAAACAAGAATAAACTTTTTAAAAGAAATTCCCCATCTACTTTTCACCTGTGGTTCAGCTTCTGCTTACCAATAGCACACAGCGTGGTTCCTCCAGTGATGGGAAGTATCTGGTGCAGTGATGCATCTCCACGCGTAACTTGGCCCATGTCAGACATAGTATTTTGACTCCACAGTGGATGAGCACATGCACAGGCCTGACATCCTGCCCGATTGCTGCCTACAAACAATCATAAATGGTCAATGCAAATGAATCAACCTATTCTGCTTGCAAAGTCCAAAGACTGTAACTGCAAATAAAAACATTAAAAAAAAGAAGAGGAATGTTGAACGGTGCAAGACAGAGACATGAAAAAATCTTATATTTGGGGGCCTAAGCACAGGTATTACAATCAAGAAAAATCAAGTTGAATAACAACACATCACCACTGCAGTACTATACCCGAAATAAAATGGAACGGGTCGGATCTGAAGACAGAGGGAAAGGAAAGATTTGCTACACATAGGGTCAGTGTGCTTGTAATTTTCAGGGGCAAACCCACACGTCACCCATGATAGGGGATGCAATATTATGCACAGTTGTGCTAGAGTTGTGAACACATAATGAGTTGACCCAGACCCTTGAGCTGCTGTATTTGTCTATGTCATGTCGACATGACTTGTGCATAAATAGAATGAAACGGCTTTCGATTGCACATAATCATAAATGAATGGCTCTTGGAAGCCAAAATCAGCCTATTAGCCATTCACCAGCATCGGCAAAATGAGATAACTCATTCCCTTCCGATCCTTCCCTTTGCTCTATTTAATAGCAAGAATACCCACATGCCGTATCACATTCTCTTGACTATTTATATATGTGGATCCATGCATGTTTGACACCTAATTCCATTAGACTGCCCTTAGTGACAGCAATTACAGGCATTTTCTGTCCATGAGAAGGGGTGAGTAGAAACGGTATTTGAAATGGCACATTGTGTATGCACATTTCAGGCTTCTTTCTGTGTGTACACAACTTTGGTAAATGAGGCCCCAGGACTGCATTTGTCTGTATATTCCAGTGACATACAAATACCTATACTTGTACACAGTGAAATCACAAAAGTCTATTAATAAATGTTTCTATTAATATTTTGATGAAGATGTCAGTGCTTTACATGACAAGACAAGTATGCACTAGCATATGTTAATATAGTACCTAGCATTCCATATGTACAGATATTATATTGCCACTCAGATTGTATCTGGTGTGCAGTGTTTCCACTGGAATGC
Source organism: Mormyrus iriodes (assembly GCA_011763525.2). NCBI lineage: Eukaryota > Metazoa > Chordata > Actinopteri > Osteoglossiformes > Mormyridae > Mormyrus > Mormyrus iriodes. The sequence continues at coordinate 10,250,065 of JAAGVU020000049.1, forward strand.
CTTCACAGTGTGCAGTGTTTCCACTGGAATGCTTTCACAGTGAATCGGAACACAGATTCTGTCTGACGGGTATGTGCAATAGATGCCACTGCCCTTAATGGTTTGTTGCATCTTTCATGCACAATACTGGGCTTTCCTCCTCCCAGGGAGGGTGATCAGTCAAAACACATAGCATGTATGAGGGCTTTAAAAAATGGGGGGGGGGGTGTTTTTCATTGCAGTGGGGAATTTTTATAATAAAATATATTACCATGTATGCTCTTATTCATTTTAATACTTTTATCTGAGGTTCTGTAGCTTCCTCTGCCTTTTACATTACACTATATTACTGCATTTAAAAGGAAGTGTTTATACATTTAAGCCATATTTCACATTACTGCTTTGCTAAACTCTCATAGCCAGTAAGGATCCACGGCATTTTCTATGCTCTATTTGGGCCTCAGATGTTGAGCTTCCTGTTTGTTACTTTGTACTTTTATTACAACAGCAGCCCAATCAAGTGTGGTTTTGTACTGCCTGCTCACAGCCCACCGTACGCAGCAGAATAATACATCAGATCCTCTCAGAGCCAAGATCCATGCAGAAGATGCAGTGTTGCCTAATTGCCCAGACACAATGGAGTGAAAAGGTCACTGTAATATTCAAAACCCAAATGAATGTTACCACACAGACTTCAGCGAAATTGTCATGTGTTTTAAAATACTGTAGGGTCACTGAAATGCAAATGTTTATATGTTCGGTGGCTTAGCAAGAAATAGCACTCCATCATGCTGTGTGTGTATGATATAATTGAGTCTCTAGTTGCTGCCATCTGCTTAAATTTAATTACCATCACTCTTGTAGTCTATCTAATGAAGCTCAGTTAAGGCCATGTTGCACGGGGTGCCACCTTCAGTGATAAATATGAAACATCATTTCAAACGATGATAAATTCCACTGCCTCTCCTGTGATGCCCAGAATAAGCATGAGGGGTGATTTAGTCAGGAAACAAAGGGAGGTCTGGCTGACAAAAAAAGCTGTGCGACCGGGGAACCGTGAGGCAGTGGCTATAGAGACATGGAGACTCACAGGAGGGCAGCGATGATGGAGTGCAGAGCCTTCACAGCTCTACAACAAAGAGGTCAGCAGGGGCAAACTCTAGCCAAAGCTGGGAGAGCCTAGCTGATAAATTTACGTGACAAGACAAATAGCTTTCACTGTACTTTTTAACTCTTGCATTCTGCAGCTAGGTACCAACAAAACAAGTTTCTGTACATGGTACATGGTTTCCAGTTTGGAAAATTAAAATAAAAAAAACCTGCAATGAAGTACTGCAAGTTGCCCGTGTTGTCTGGGTAACTTGGCATCTTGGTAGGACAGTAGTATTCAACTGAACAGATGTGATCAGAACAGACAGCCCATAGAGCTGAAATTGAAGGAATATGCTTAATATTATGCATAAAGTAAATGTGTATATTGTAGTTCATTGTTTTGTACTTTATTGGACATTAAAAGAGAGGTTTTCATTTCACTGTTGGAACGGCATGGCCACAATGCTGTCACTGCTGCAATGTTCCATAGTACGAAAAATTAAAATAGATGTGATTTTTTTTGTAGTTTGTACATAACACAGAAAAGTCAACTTGTTATGTAAATTGTAGTTAAATAGACAGTTTGATTGGGTCGCAATAAGATTGCTATTCATTATTGAAAGTACAACTTCATGAGTTCATCATTAACCCTTTTTCTGAGTATTTCAACATTTTAAGTACTTTAAATAATTCATCCATCTTTCTTCCGAGTTTTTATCCTGAGGAGAGTTGTAGGAGGGGCCTATCCCAGCAGGACAAAGCACATAGTAGGGCTATACCCTGGGTAGGATGCCAGTCCACACGTAGGGGTATACCCTGGATGTAGGGGTATGCCATGGATGTAGGGGTATACCCCAGATGTAGGGGTATACCCTGAATGGGACACCAGCCTACAGCCTGGGGAGGGGAGATTTAAACGGGCAACCCTGCAGATCTGAGGACATTGTGCTGTCCCAGTTTAAATGATATTTATTAGTATTAGGTAGGACCCATTTCTGCAATCAGAAGCACCTCAAGGATAGATGACATACAGGAAAAAGCTCTTCAGACTACAGATCGCTATTGTGCTAAGCCGACACTTTTGCTTTATCATTAGTTTTAACCAGTCTGAGTATTTTCTCTCATCAACCAGGTTTTCAGCCGCAGAAATGCCGCTGACTGGATGTTCTTTGTTCATCACACTCTCTAGACAACAGTTAGTAGTAAATTAGTAATTATCCATCTTTCCATTTTCTGTAATCACTTATCCCATTTGGGGTCACAGGGGGTCCGGAGCCTATCCCAGAGGCTGCAAGGCAGGGAACAACCTAGGATGGGGCTCCAACCCATTGCAGGGCACATCTGCAAGATGGCGGCGCGGTAACACGCAGCGGCCTCTCCGGGTCCAACTCTGTGGTGCAAACCACAGCTGTAGCCCGACCAACATTGGAATCTTTAACTCACATGAGTATCAGAACACCTGGTACTCATGTCTAACACCGTCAGACCCTGGTAGAGCTGAACCAGCACAGATACATGCCGACAGATGGACTACTGGACACGCTACGCGATCTCGGCTTGCTGCAGGGCCCAGTTCCGCAGGCCTCGGCGTCACCTGATGTCGGTGGCCGGGGGAGGGGACACCGCAAACGGTGTGCAAGGACGCGGAAGCGCGGTGAGCGGGCGGGAGTCCGCGCTAGGCTAAAGACTAACCCTAGCCGACCGGCTCTCCCGTCTGTCCTGCTGTCCAGCGTCCGCTCCCTGGACAATAAAATGGACTACATCCGACTCCAGCGGACCACCCGGCGGGAGCTGAGAGACTGCTGTGTTTTCGTTTTCACGGAGACGTGGCTCGGCTACTTACAGGATTCTAAGGACACTCGGCGCATGTGGCAGGGCATTCGGGCCATTACCAACTACAGGACATCTCCTCCTGCCTGTGACGGTGAGGCCTCCCTCCCAGATGCGCTGAATGATTCCTATGCTCGGTTTGAAGTGCAGAAAAAAACAGCAACGAGGAAGACCACCCCTCCACCCGACGACCAGGTGCTCTGCCTGACCACGGCCGACGTGAGGAGGTCTCTGCTAAGAGTTGACCCACAGAAGGCCGCCGGACCAGACAACATTCCTGGTCAAGTGCTCAGAGGATGTGCATACTAGCTGGCAGATGTCTTCACAGACATCTTCAACATGCTTCAAACCCACCACCATCATCCCTGTGCCCAAGAAGTCTTTGGTGTCCTGCCTCAATGACTACCGTCCTGTCGCACTCACACCCATCATAATGAAGTGCTTCGAGAAGCTTGTCATGAGGCACATCAAGACCCTACTGCCACCCACACTGGACCCCCTGCAGTTTGCGTATTGTTCCAACCGCTCAAAGGACAATGCCATCACAACCACCCTTCACCTGGCCCTCACCCACCTGGATAAAAAGGACACTTATGTGAGAATGCTGCTCATAGACTTCAGTTCAGCATTCAACACCATCATCCCTCAGCATCTGATATGGAAGCTGAGCCTGCTGGGCATAAACACCTTCTTCTGTAACTGGATCCTGGACTTCTTGACTGGGAGACCTCAGTCAGTTAGGATCGGGAACACCACCTCCAGTTCTATCATACTGGGCACAGGGGCCCCCCAGGGCTGTGTGCTCAGTCCGCTGCTGTTCACGCTGCTGACCCACGACTGTGCAGCAATGCACAGCTCGAACCACATCATCAAGTTTGCTGATGACACAATTGTGGTGAGTTTAATCAGCGGGAATGATGAGGCAGCATACAGAGAGGAGATACTACGGCTCACGGACTGGTGTAGAATCAACAACTTGCCTCAAAATGTGGACAAAACAAAAGAGATGGTTGGTGACTTCAGGAGAACCCAGCGGGATCATTCTCCACTGAACATCGATGGCTCTTCTGTGGAGATCGTCCAGAGCAACAAATTCCTTAGTGTTTATACCGCGGAAAATCTCATGTGGACCCTCAACACCAGTTCCATTGCCAAGAAAGACCCTACAACGGATAGTGAAGGCAGCTGAAAAGATCATCGGGGTCTCTCTCTCCTCTGTCAAGGACATCTATAAGACACGGTGCATCTGCAAAGCAATCAGCATTGTGGATGACCCCACCCAACCCTCCCACACTCTCTTCTCCCCCCTGCCGTCTGGAAAAAAGGTTCTGTAGCATACGGGCTCTCACTGTCAGGATGAGCAACAGTTTCTTCCCCCAAGCCGTCAGACTCCTTAATCAGAACCGGAACGGAACTGGTTAAGATTCTTCCAAACTGCTGTCCCCTAACCACACGCTCAGTCCACACCATTCCCCTTATTTACACACTGTAAACTTTGTTCACTGATGACTCTTCCTTGCTATTACATTACCATATTATCCACACATGTTCATATCTGCATTTCCTACACTTTTCTACTGCTGCTATAACTCGCATTTTTTGCACATGTTTTAACTTGCACATCCAATAAGTATTATGTACATTCTCTTGTTGATGTTGGCTGCACTGTTTACTGTGTACTTGCATTTATTATGCTGTGTTGTACTGTACTCTATTGTATTGTTCGCTCTTGTTCATTGCACTTGTCACTCTGTCTTGTTTGCACTTGTGCCGTCTCGTGGGTTTTGTTTGTTGTATTGCACCATAGTCCTGGAGGAACGTTGTTTCGTTTCACCATGTATATGGCTGAAATGACAATAAACCGACTTGACATAATCATTCACACACACAGGCACACCTACCGGCAGTTTGATAACTCCAATCAGCCTCAGCATGCTTTTGGACTGTTGAGGGGAAACCAGAGTACCTGGAGGAAACCCCACGATGACACGGGGGGGGGGCATGCAAACTCCACACACATGGAACCCTGGCGGAGATTAAAACCCTGGCCCCAGAGGGGTGAGGTGACAGTGCTAACCACCGCACCACTGTGCCGCCCCCTAAGTTAGTCATTACAATAACAAAATTATTTAGATTGTGCATCTTAGGCATTCCAATACTTACTAGCCGAACCTCTTGACCTTGTCTTCATATTGAAGTATGATTTGTAGGAGGAGCTGCATTTTCTGTACCTGCTTGTCCTGTGCAGGGCTGCGGGGGTCCGGAGCCGATCCTGGATGCCATGGGCGAAAGGCAGGGAACAACCCAGGATGCGACACCAGCCCATCACAGTAGAAAGCCAATAGGTCATATAAATGGCTAATCAGGGTACTGACTTTTACAGCATTAACTAAAATAATATTGGTGAGGACCAGGATAGAGATGAACTAACCTTATCCAAACCATTCAGTCCCCTATGACGTCTCTGCTCAGAAGACCAACACTCTCTCACTTTTCTGTGACTTGTGGGGTGGAGCTGGCTAGTTGTACAACCACTGCTAAGCTTGCTGAGTTTCTCAAACCGCAGGCATACGGGGGGGGGGGCGCAGTGTTCTGGGCGATGATGGCAGTCTGTCCTACAAAGAACTGGGCTCATTCCTTCATGGTGATTTAGGTGACTCCCGGTCGCACTGCTTATACCCACAGAAACACACGCAAGCACCGTTCAGCAAGCGGAATGACGGTAGGCTGGTGTCAGGTCCGCCACATCCCGTGTAGATTTCGCGGGTCTGATCAGCACCTCTCTCCGTCTGAGCTTTAATGTTTTGCTTCCTCACTCCGAGCCGGAGTGCCTTCGCTAATTAGCGGCTCCCGGTCACGGTTGATTAGAGGCCAAGCGTAGGTCCAACTGTCCGCCACCTTGGTGCTGAAAGCTGACAGGTGGTCGCTGTCCCTGGTGCTGCAGCTTGTACATCGCCACCTGTCAGGCGGCTGGAGCAGCAGACAGCGTCCAGGATAGGTCCCTGCAACCCGGCATAGGACCAGTGTGTATGGACAATGGATAAAGGTATATAAGGTTTATGTAGTGTTGGTGGAGAAAGAACACAGAAATTCATTGTACAATCATTCTATTCTATTCTGTATTCTATACAGCCGGAGCATGCATAATACAGTCTGCATGACAGTGACCTTTCTGGTATGTTTATTCTTATTTACCCCCTGTACCTCACAAACATTACACTTTAAATGGCATGTTTTTTTCACATGTGGGAATTACTCCTTCAAATTTAACAGACTCGGCTTCAGAGTGATTAGTATAAAGGATTTTTCAGAGTACAAGCACATTCATAAAGAAGACAGGACACTCTAGGCTGTGACAAGTCACTCCCTGGTCAGTCTCCCTGTAGGGCTTTTGGTTCAAATGTCACAGTCAGTTTGAACTGTGGTGGGAGGAATAGGGCAAAGTCACAAAGACAAGAAGTCTCCAAGGTGACTCTGCCAAGCTGTCCAATGGGCCCTCAGACACCCGTTCTGCCTCATGATTTAGGAATCTCATTAGCTGACATCCCACCCAATGGTGTGTTTGGCCCGGGACACTCCGGCCGCATGGCGATGGCTCTGCTGCTGCAGATAGTATCGCTTTTTATTTCGGCGCCCAGATTAGAGTGGCCACCGCCTGCATGGGACGTGCAGCTCACGCCTCGCGTCAGCAGCGTCTGGGGAGTCACACTGGCCCCTATTCTTCACAGGTGTGGTAAGCGCCTCTCAGCGAAAATAGACAGAACATCTGTTGATACTTATACTGACATCGTACCAACAAATTTTCATAACTTACACCTTCCACTATAGTTTCATTGTCTGGGCTCCACATCATAGACATGAAAAATATCCGTCCATCCATTTTCTGTAACCGCTTATCCTATTCAGGGTCAGCCCAGGATGGGGAGCCAACCCACTGCAGTGCACATGAAAAATATATAAATATTTTTTATCTTAACCATCTTGGCAATCGCATGTTATTAAAGGAGAAAGCGGAGGCTACATGTGTGTTATGTAAGTCAGAGCAGAAAACTATGTGCAGGCTACAATTATATTATGTCGATAAGTTAACAGAACACTAGGTGAAGCACAGTAGTTTTCAGATGCGCTCTTACTTTGAATGAGGGTAAACAAAAATAACACAGCGTTGCCAACTTTGGTCAGCTGGCTGGAGTGAGATTTTCAATTCCAGACAAGTCTGCACACGCATTTACATGTACGTGACAATTTTATTACCTTGTAAATAGTCTGTAGGGTTTGCAAACTACCCAAATTCTTTAGATGTAGCTAATTTTAGGTTTATAAAGGAATAATATAGATTTGCCATAAAATTTCTTACATGAGCGTCAGAGTCTGAATGCGTGAGTGTAGTGCCAGATGTGTGAGAGTTGGCAACCGTGATAACGTGTCTGCTTGTTCGTTAAAACTGGTCAACTTTACGGTCTTTTTTAACTTCAAACATTGTGTTATTGGTGGTCATTATCACAGGCCTGCAGTTCAGCGCAGCCGCCATGCGTGCACCACGTATCCAGCGTGTTCCAGGCCTTAGGTTACTAAAGGCCATGTTTTCATTTGAAAGCAACACACTGAGGCAGACACTAACTTTTCAATTTGTTTCAATGCTTTCATATTAATTTAGTTAGTGTGCCTAAAAAAACAATATGCTAGCTTGCATCATACAGGAAGAATTGAATAAAAAGGCTTTTTCCATAGACCTTGTCACAGTGAATATCATGACAGTTTTTGGGGAGAACCTTAGCTTGTTTTAGTGAGCCTTTTTCAGAATTCCCCTTGGCGATTTAAGAGGAAATATTCAGAACACGATTCATTATTGATAATTGTCCTATTCTGAAAGTCAAAATGCGGTTTGATATGAGAAAATACGCAAAATAATGTGTTGAACATCTGGAAGAGCTATTGAAGTTTAGGCTGGTACCTTAAGCAAAGCAAAATCAGTTCTGAATGTGAACCAGCTGAACCCTGAGGAATTATGATGTATTTTCCCCTGTCAAGTAAGTCACCATTACTACATTTTTTTAAATGTTGGACCCAAATTCCTCTCAGTTGGAGTTTTGGTTGCATTGCATAAGGACATAAAATAAGACATATGTGTGTTTAACTCTCATCAAGTATGAGACCAGTAATGCATTAAACAGCTTTTGGCTTCTGAGCATCTTTTGCACATTCTTGTCCAAATTAGAAAACAACATGAATGTTTCCCTCCTCCCGCTGCTGGCCTAGGGAGCCTCCTCACTGACTCTTGTGGAAACCAATGGATGGAAAATGAACAGAAATTTCTCATCTCTGAACAGGTTAATGACAGTTTTCCCTGTACCTCTGCTTCATCATTGATATTGTCTGTGGTCTTGCCTTCCAATGATTAGGTCCCTGCCTACCTCCATCCATTTTCTGTGATCTAGAACTTTTTATAGACCTTTTATGCATTTTTATACTGTTACTTTTACGTTGTTCTGTAGTGATGATTTTGGTTTTGCCATATTTTTTACAGAATTATCCTGGCAAACACAGCTACCAGTTTTTTTCCGTAAAAACAATGAGATTTTTTTACAGTGTACTGTTACTGTTAATTGAGTGTAGTATTTTGGACAGCCCAACTCCAGAACAGAACCTGGTGGGTAACTGTCAAGCGTTATGCCATTAGCTGGCATCATGTTTCAGTTTGTTGGTGCTGAACTGTGGTTTGGAGTTGATAATGTCTGATTTGCCTCAGGTTTGTGGAACATAAGCTGAATGTGGTGCAATCACAAAAGCACTTTTTGCAGTTTTATATATGCGGCACAATTCCCTGAAGGTGATCTGGCTCGCAGCATCCTCATTGCTGGGGACCTGAGCCGCTGGACCAGGCCAAGGGGATGCCCACGTAACACCTGGCTGTGACAGACTGATGGCCATTTCCGTAGGGTGGGGCTAGACTGCATGTCGGCCTGGGGGGGGGGGGGCTGCCATCCGGATCCCGAGGTGTTTCATCGTGTGGTGGGTGCAGAAATGTGCTGCAATAGTGCATGATCCCCAACCTGACCTGATCGGACTTGTTTTCTTAATTAATAGCTTCCATTCAAATACCGTGCCCACTCAATGATGAGGAGTGCAGGTGGCCAAGTAAATGTTGTAATTCGAGTACAGCGCCCCCACGCATGGATGGCCACAGCAGGAACAGACACAGAATTGTGTTAATTAATGGGGACAAATATATGGAAAATGGAATGTAATGAGCGAATAAACACACAACATTGACATATTTATACTATTTTTTGTCAAGGAACCATAATGGAAAATAAAATATAACCTATAACATAAAATTGGACAATTTTTTTTGAGGTCCCCCTAAATGTCTCAGGGGAGGCTTTCAAAGGAGCTTGTATCCTTTTTAGGGGCACCGAACTCCCCTTAGCTCCCCTGTAATTTGAACCCTGGCTACACAAGACATTAAAATCATCATAAAAACAACACAATACATGATAAATACACAGAGCTACTTACACTATTTACACCATTTACACAGCTGGCACTAGTCCAGCACGCTGCTGCGCTGCCTGATGGGCACTTCCAGGGCTATCGTAGCATAATGGCATGTAGACACATACTGTAGGATACATTGTAATTTCACACCTTAGGAAGCCGTGCCAAACGGCTTAGGAGTTAATGGAGGTCATGAAATCGTTATTATGAATTAAGGAATTGTATATTACTTCAGTTCCATGGAAACTGATATTTTCCCAAATCAGGTTTGCACCTGTCATCCAAATATAAACTAGTCATGATACAATTCATTTACCTTAATATGTCAGTACTACAGTGTATATCTACCCTGTATCAGATATATGGATAGTTATACTGGACTGATCTGCCTGCTTTACACATTTGGGTCTGGATCACAGTCCTAGTCTCCCTTTCCCATTGCTCATTATTATTCTATCTGAATAGTTAAGGAGTGGATTTTGGATTTAGTGGATTTAGTTTTACAGTATATTTTAGAGCTTACTGCATACATATTATATAGGGTCAAGGTAAATGTATGAAGTATTCTTCAAGTGGGGATGGACAAGCGCAGTTTTAAATGTGGCAGCATTAGAAAGCAGGGAGACAAAGATGCAGACAAGGCCAACTGAGGTAATGAGGGAATGTTACACCTTGTGGAATACAGGACGGTCATCAAGTTTTTATTGAGATAATGAGGGAACACTACACCTTATGGAATACAGGATGGTCACCCAGTATTTACCGAGGTAATGAGGGAACACTACACCTTATGGAAT
>JAAGVU020000049.1:10267133-10278654 GCA_011763525.2 Mormyrus iriodes
CTGGCCTGGGAACGCCTCGGGGTTCCCCCAGAGGAGCTAGATGAAGTGGCCGGGGAGAGGGAAGTCTGGGTTTCCCTACTGAGACAGCTGCCCCCACGACCCGACCTTGGATTAAGCGGGAGATGATGGATGGATGGATGGATGGATGGATGTTTTTATTCTATTTTCATTTTGTTTTATTTTTAAATGTGTTTTATTTTCGTCTTTTATTATTTCACTCATTTCTCAATATATGTCTCAATTTCACTCATTTCTCAATATATGTCTCAATTTCACTCATTTCTCAATATATATACATAAATATAACCATTCTTTTTATTAATTTACCTTTATGTACCGCTTGGTATTGAGCTGCAACCAGGGTTTTTTACAGTTTACCGATTATTAAAACCAGACTTGGGTACCGTCCTATTTAGGCAGGTTACATAGAATTGTACAGTATAACTGGGCTACTAGTGCATTACATCAGTAAATCCGGTATCGGCCCTAGCTGATGTGGCGCCCTAGGCGAGCATCACTGCCAGTGCCCCGTCTACAGGGCAAAGTGACATTGCCTGGCAAGTCAGTGCCCCTTCAGAGGTTGGTGCCCTAGGCGGCCGCCTATGTCACCTATAGAATTTACTGGCCCTAATTAAATCATTTTAGTATTAAATCATTGATCACAGGTCCTGGTCCTCAGCCTGAAGCACTGTTATTGTCTAAGTGATTTGTAGCAATCTCTTTGTTTTTATAATTTCTGCTAATTGTGTTTCATGTCTGAAATTTTAAGTAGTGTTAATTAAACACTATAATTGTAATTGCTTTTCTACCATGGTTCAACTGGCTGGCCCCATTATGTGTTATAGAAAATGAATCAACCCCCTCCTGACCAATCAGACCTGAGAATTCAACAGTACCATGATATAAGTATAAGTGTTTAAAATCTTTCAAAATGCAATTTTAGAAATAATAACGAGTAAATTACAATTAAAACAATTTCATGGAACAAACAGTAATTACATTTCATAGACATTTTTTTTTCCAAATTACCAGATTGAAAATGTTTTGAGATGATGCCAGTTTTGAATTTCCTTACAATATTTGCTGAATAATGTTTTCCTTAATAAAAAAACAGATTGTTTAGAAAGATAAATATAGTTAATGGAAGTGGTATAGTTAAGATAATGTATTACTCTCTTCCAGATTTCCAGAAGGAAGTAAAATTATAGGTGCAAAAAAATTTATTAAACAATGAATATTCTACGATATTGTATAACTATAAAGAGCAAAAATCATTGCTACAATAATAATAACAATAATCAATGAGTGTAGGGATAACAGTGACTGTATAAAAGGTGCAATCATTTTGGGGAAACAGACATACATGAATGGACTCTCATTTTCCAGTCAGCTGCTGCTCTCTGCCAGAACGGCACACGCTGGCGGGCCGGGCAGCCTGGCCCTTTGGGATGACCACCTCCAGCAGCACATGTGACTTGGAGAAGTTGGCAGGCAGCCCACAGGTCGGAACGGACCCCACTGACATTGTCCAATATCAGCCAGAGAACTGGGCCCGCAGGGACACTAAAAGGCTTTCAGAATAACCTTTCAAAGGAATAGGACAAAGGAGTCTGTTCAATGTCAGACTGTTGTCTTGACAAAAATATGACATTAAAATTTGGCCGCTGCACACAAGGAGAAAACATTTAACTGTAGAAGTAATGTGAGGGTCAAAGACTAATGTGAATATCATAAATTCAAAATAACGAGCTGAGGTGGTCTCAAAAATAACTTTAATGTCTACTTCTCTCTCTGACCAAATACCCAGTTGGCTCACATACGAGGTGTAATTTGAGTAAATTCCCAATACAGTTAATTAGTGTCCCGGCCACCTGGGCAAGTGAAAAATTTTAAGTTTTCTCTGTTCAGTAATACCACTTCAGCAGTCTTTTGCAAGCTTGCTTGATGTCAAGCTTTTGCCTACAGCAGTGACAATGGTTGAATTGTTCTTACTCTGCCATGGATGTAAGAATAGAAATCGTAGTTTAATAATGAGAAAGTAAATTATGCTAAATTCAATCGCAGTGCCTCATACCACGAAGACCCTAGTGTTATGCCACTGTTAGTTGTTCAGTGCGTGTGAATTGCTACCCCTGTGTTTATGTAGCTATTTTGGATGCGATGAAGCCCAAAATGCAGCTTTAATTGTGGCTTCAGGTCCCAGAATACTGAACCTGCAGACAAGCTTTTTCTGTGTCCCGTCTGCTCCAAGCTCAATGGAAGTACGGTCAAACTTCATGTTACATTGAATTTTAAAAACCTTAAATTATGTCTCCATCTGGGTGAAATTTGTGCTGCTTTTTATTGTTCGTTGACAGTTATCCAACTTTTTTAATTGATATAGTGAATATTTTTGTCATGACATCACCCTAAAAATTTCAAATACTGCTCAAGAAAACTGTCAGCATTTAACTGACAACTGTAGAAACCAATCAACCAAGTTCTGCAGTATATAGTCACTTGAATGCTCCTGCATGTAATTCATCCCTCCATCCATATTATTGTGGTTAGAGCATCAAAGAGGCTGGAGCTTAACCCAAGCGGTGCTGGCCAAGGGGCAGGGACACACCCTAGGTGGGATGCTGGGTTCATAGGAGAAAGCAAGCACACACAGAAAGGATGTGCAGACTCCACACACACAGCAGGCACACACAGGAAGGACGTGTGGACTCCACACACACAGCAGGCACACACAGGAAGGACATGCAGACTCCACACACACAGCAGGCACACACAGGAAGGACGTGCGGACTCTGCACACATAGAAGGAACCCCAACTCGGCAGATGTGAGGCAGAAAACAAGTCATCGCCCCCCCCCTCCCCAAAAGTGAGCTATGTGTCCTGTTGATGTTTATCGTGAGGGTGATTTTTCCTTCAAAAAAATTTAAAAATCAGTTCCAAATGAAACAGTTTATAATGTTAAATGTATAGTATCTCTATGATATCTTTCACTAGAATCTAAATAAAACCAATTATTATTTTTGTCAGGAAGAATTTCTAAACGTGTGTTAAATCACTTCTAATTCAAATATAATGATATATTTACCATATACATGTCTCAGTAGTCCTGAACAGAGAAACAGACTGTTTTTTAGTCAATGCAAAGTACGTAAAAATGAACATTAACTACACCTTAACATTGAAAAGCAACATTTAACCATATATTAACATCCTAACATAGCTACACAGTCTTAATATACATTAATAACAAATGTTATATGATAACAGCCTAATATACATTAATAACAAACATTATATGATAATAACAAACATTATAGTCATGTATGTTATTAATGTATATTAAAGGCTTGATAAGGTTTGTCTCAGCCCATGAAAAAACAGATTTACTCAATGGAAGTAGGTTCCTCCTCTACAAAGTACAAATATATCATTGTGAACATTCTTTACTAGAAAAATAATAGATACAATGTATCTGAAGGTTTGTACTTCAGAGTATGAAAAATGATAAATCTGTGCTCACATCATTACATCAGAACAAATACAGACTGTCCCTGACTTATGACTGATTCCTGTTCCGACAGACAGGTCGTATGTCGAAGTGGATGTACATCAAAAGAGGATGATCGCTCTGACTTTTAGGTGTGATAATGAGACTGGGAGATGTGTGTGAGGCTGGGATTCTGTACAGTGCAGTACTTTCCAGCAGGAGATATCACGCAGCATGCAGCCCGCACTAGGTAGCATGGCGCTGCCAGGAGTACAGCCGCCTGAAATGTATTTTTACATACATTTACTTAATACTAATAAGAACACTTCATTTGCATGTGTGTGTCATAGTAAATCACACAGGTTGTAAACTAGGGACAGTCTGTCGATACACAAAACATGTATTCAACTGATATTCACAAAATCAGAGGGTGCTGCTTAAGACAAGTGTTAGAACTTACCATTGTGACAACTAGCCCAGCTTTCCCCTATTGTGTGTAACAAACAGCAATATTCATAAATAGCAAAGGCTGAATACGAAAGTCCAATGCAAAGAAACAATGCAGCCTTAAAACATCCCTGGAGACCCGTATTCAGAGTTCTATGTGTATGGAGTTCTCGCCATGTCATTGTGGCGTTTCCTCCTGGGACTTCGGTTTCCCCCACAATCCAAAGCCCTGCAGAGGTAAATTGGAATCACAAATTGTGTGTGAATGTTTATGTGCCCTGTGATGGGTTGGTGCCCTACCCTGGGTTATTCCCTGCCTTGCAGTCATTGCTTCCAGGATAGGCTCCACACTTCTGTGACCCTGCAAAGGACAAGATGTATAGAAAATGAATGAATGAATGAATGAATGAAGATGATGTCTAATTGTCTAAGAATCATCCTCTAATAAAAATGTGTTCTTTGTTACACGCTTTTGAATAAGGTCTATTTCTTTTCCGTTACTAAGAAATTCTGTTACTGGAGAAGGCTTGGTTTGCAGAGGATGACAGGAGTAGCACACCCTGACTCAGTAGAGCTGTACGATCGTGCTGTCCGCATCTTCTCCCAGTTGGCTGCACAGAGATTCAGGAGCGAGGGGAACTCCTGTGTAGGAGATCTATAACAGGCTTTAAGCGTCATGGTTCCTCCCGCTACATGTCTTTGACTGCTGCAAAGCTCTGTCTGGCCCCTGGAGTGAGATGTAGGTCAAACTACTGAAAACACTGAAGGCATTAAGCAAAGTGTTGTGCGCATGCAAAATGAACAACTATGAAAAATACCGCAAAAACTGAACCTAAAGAATCGGTATGCAATGAAGCTGTAAATAAACAAAATAATTTTAAAAATTATATTTTCAAATAAATATAATATATTTTTATTTTATATACAGCTGTCATTAATAAACTATAGGTTAAAAAGGTTATTTAGAATGCTACATCAATGCAGATTCTTTTAGTGAGGTCATAGTCCAAGATGTGCCATGGTTAAAGCAATGAACTTGACCAAACAGTCTGCAGTCATGAGAGAACTCTGCCTCTCAGCAAAACACCTAACAAGAGCTGAAGCTGGAATTTTATTAACCTGAATTCCTCCAGTAAAAGTCAACGGTACAAATGTTTTTCACTAAAATATAATTTTGTTACAGGTGTCAGCTTAACAACTAAATATATGTAAGCTGGGGAATACTGTTATACCTTTCACAGGACTTAACTTTGAAAGATTAGATAAATGTCAGGCTGTTGAAATATTTAATGTAATAAACACATGACTAGAATGTCTGTAAAAGCCAATACTAATTGAAATTCTCCAATGATACAATGTCATTTTAATATCTGATGTACTGCATTGGCCTTAATTGCTTTATAGATTGATAGTTTTAATTGCTGCACAGATGATATTATCATTTTACTTCGTCTAGTGTTTCAGGTGTAACACAGTTGTTATTTTAAATATATTCAAAAACATCAGGTACTTAAGCCTTCGAGAAATGAAATGTAGATGGTTATTAATATTAGTACTTGCATGTTGTTGATGGGGCAGCCTGTATGGTTTTCGAGAAATAGGGTCAGCGGACTCATAAAGTGATCCTTTTATTTTATGCGCATACATTTGCCAGTCATATACTAAAATGTTCATGCAGGTTAAAACTGAAAACAAAGCACCATAATTCCTGAACAGCTTTGTGTGAGGCTGGAGGGATGCAAATGGATTTAGCAGGAGGTTGTTCTGGACTGAAGTCAGACAGTCTTAGACTAATTTTTATGCTGGGATTGTTTTTTAAACCCCATTTACCTGAAGGCTCAGAGGTGTACATGACTGTAACACATTTCTTCTGTTTTTTATACGTTATAACGGGGGTTAATTTCTATACAAGAACCAGGACATTTGAGCAATTATGTAATCACAACGGGTTTCCTTGAATGTCCAGCATTTGAAAGGTTTGAAATATGACTTATGAGGCCGCTACACCTCATTTTTCCTCAGCACCAGAATACAGGACAGGAAAATGCTCATATGCTTTTTTCCAGCCCTGAGTGCCAGCTGAAGTCTTACAGAAACAAAGAATGACATTTTGCAATGGTCAGCAAGGAAAATAAAGGGGGAAAGAGTGTGAACAGTTTCTCCATTTAATGTAAAAACCCAACTAGTTTGTGGTATAGGATACATTTCTATATAGCTTGCAATTATAATACGTGCATGAACTACTAATGAAGCAATGTATTACAATTTTTAGCCATATTCAAAAATTTGGGGAAAAAATGTAACATCTGGTAAAGAGGAGCAATTTTCATTGTTCTAATCTTTGTGGCATGTGAGCACTCAAAATAGCCAAGGAAATAAAGAAAAACATGCTTTTGCAGGAAACAGATCTTCATAGACACATCATAAGCATTTCTCCATGGTGTGGGACCTGTATTCTGAAATCACCACATAACTGATGGTAATAAATACTGCTACTGCTAATAGCATCAAAAACAGAATTGCTTTTAGTGCTACGGCCAAGTAACTTTAAGTTCCTAATCTGTCTGAATACTGATTGGGAAGCACTAAAGACAGATTTGCTTAATGAGATGCTCTGTTACACTTATACTATAAAATGTGTGTATATTTAATGTTGGATATCATCATTTATGTTGTATGCACTACTGTGATATCTAACATACAGGAACAGTTCCATAAGTACACAAGAATGTGCTATAACATGCAGAATTATGGTGCCCTTTGTGCGAGGTGACATTCATTAAACCAGTTTCTAATGTATGCTGTATGGACCAAAGTAGGAGCAAAGTCTGGTCATTACAAATTAAATAAACATGGGAAGCATGTATTTGGGTGGTTAAGGAACTGAATGTATGACCTGAAAGCTGTGTGTCTATCTGTACCCCCTGGGATCTTCTGCTGTGTGCCCTTAGGAAGGAATTTCAACCAAAGGAAGAAAAATTCTACAAGGAGTTCAAATAGAGGCAATGGGTGAAGTGCAACATCACAGCTGTATCACATCTCTCCTGAGCGTTAATCATGCCCTCAGAAGAGAATTCACAGGTAGCAAATGATTCTTTGCTTTTTATATGTCAGCACTATCTTACAGACGAGTGCCCAGTATTTCAGCAGCTTTGACTGGAACCAGTGCAGTTCTTTAAAACGAAATCAGATTATTGGTTTGTGTGAATTATTTTTAATACTCGTACTATTATCTGTTGTTGTTATTGAAAAGCTAACAGGTCAATGTGATTAGAAGTCTGTATCTTAAGTACAGTAGATGGAGTCTAAAGTGAAGGTGTGTGTGAGTATCTCCCTTGGAGACAGATGATAATATACACACATAAATCACCTTTGGCAATGGAAATAGATGAAAATGGGGAAACTTTGTTTCCAGTTATTTTTTTTACTTTTTATCTGTATCATTTTATCCGGTTAATTGCGTTAATCAGATCTGATGTCCCCACAAAATTGCAAACGTGCATTTTTCTTCGGGAATCAAAACTGGAGCAGGATTCTTAATAAATCTTTAATAAACCAAACTACAAAATTGTTATAGAATTAGTTACATATTAACTTTTATATTTATATAAGCCAAAAGATTATATCAATGAATATATTCTGTGAAAATTACGAAAATAGAATATTGTGTGTATCGTGTATAAATATGCAGTATATGTCCACATGTATTCACATCTGCAATTAGTACAGGAAACACCACCATCCATGTGATACATATGACTAAATTTCTAAAAATATTAATAGGTTAGTTGACTTTTCTCTGCCTTACCCATAACCTGGTAATGCAGTACCCTGACACACACAAATAACTTCTGAAGGTTTTTTTTTATTTCTGTGTTTGGCTGCACAGTTCCTGATCTGTCCCGTGACTGTGCTGCAACCCATTCAACAACCTGCCTTGTGCTCTTTAAATGAAAAAGAAACGGTTGGATGGATTGTAGGTTGCAGGCTGATTCTTACTTGAGGATGACAGATGGACCATTGGTGGATTTGTTTTAAATCAATGCATAAAAATACAAATGTTTGTTAGCCTTTTAAACTGTCTTTAGAATTTGCATTTAGCTGGCCTACATCTAGCCTGAGCCAAAAGTGCTTTCAAATGATCCAATATGCGCCAATTTCAAGAACACAACTAATTTTCAACAGGAAAAGAAACCCAGAGCTGCTGATGTATCCCTGCGCTTATGGGAAGTTTATATTAACATACATCAACTCTAGGGGCTATTTTAGGGGCTAGGGTCATGACCTTGTTGCGACCGTAAATCGTGATTTCACTGCCTCTTCTCCCAGTATAAGAGTGGCTGAGGACCACTCTCTGACTGCTGACATCTTCTTCTGGAATTTGGGGCTCATTATTGTACTGTTAAATATAGATTTTATTTTTTTTAAAAGGCAGTAGATGAAATTGACATTTCATTAACTTTAATTAAATAAATGATATCATAAAAATACGGAAAAACTACACAATTGAAGTGATGGTGATTGTTTGTTTAGCATTTATTCTCCACCGTTCTTAAAGTATGTAGTCCGTTCCATAGATATTTCCTCCGGTCATATACAGGTAACTGTTGGTGCTATGAATATGTACTATATATTTGTGATATATGCTGTAGAATTATGGGAAATTGTAAGGCTGGGATCTGCCCCACCATCCACACCGAAGCCACACCCCCTTTGCCGGTCGCTATCCCCAGGGTTCTAATAACTATTAATGGTACACGTATTGGTTTCCGTGATGCTTACCCCTGCTCCTGGAGATCTACCATCATGCAGCTTAGATGCAGCCCTAATCTAACACACCTGATACAGATAATCAGGCCCTTCAGTAGCATCTTAGTATTAGAGTCAGCTATGTTGAAGCTAAGCTGACTCTAATACTGAGATATTACTGAAGGTTAATGGTAGATCATTAATTAATGGTAGATCTCCAGGAGCAGTGGTGGGCGGCCCTGGCCTAGCCTATACAACTGGCTCGCAACTCACTGAGAGTGAAGAATTGTCTCATATGCTGATGACCAAGCATTACTGTTCATCCTGTTCTTTCCCAAGTGCTTCAATCTCCATTTTGTACATCACTGTGTGTTATTTCTGATCAGCTGCCTGGTGAACTAGTTTTCCGATCCCCTTCTTGGTATAAGTATGTGCCTCTGCATTCTCATGTCTGCACATGCACCTGCTGCTCAACCTGCGCATTCCTCTGCCTGGACAATACAGTGGAGATCCTGGTACATGTCATGCTTTTCTTTCGCAATGTTCCGTCACTTTTGAAATTCAGCCGTCAGCCTTCCCCACAGAGAGATCCCGTGTAGCTTATGTTATTACTGCCTTGACCGGCACAGCCAAAGAATGAGGTACGGCTGCTTGGGACTCGGGCGCCCCATTTTGTAAAAACTTCCGAGATTTTTCGGATGAAATGAAACCCGTCTTCGATCAGTCAAAATACGGAAGAGAGGCAGAACGCAAACTGATGCAGCTCAGGCAGGCCACTCGTTCAGTGTCGGATTGTACTATCTAGTTCCAGGCTATCGTGCTGTCATGCGGCTGGGATCAGCAGGCCCTCTATGATGCGTATTATAAAGGACTCGCGGAAGAGATAAAGGATGAATTAATTACTCGTGAGCTACCTGGTTCTCTGCAGGATCTGATTGACTGGGCACTCAGGGTTGGCACTTGGATTCACCAACGGCGTCAGAAATGACGCAGGAGGGAGGAGCCACCACGTTTTCAGAATCCAGCTGCAGATCACCATTCAGAATCAGGAACAGAACTGATGCAGGTCGAGGGGGCTCGTCTCTCTCCGACTGGGGGACAGCAGCATCTGGCCTCCTCTTCCTGCCTGTATTATGGACACGCTAAGTATTTCATCGTGAACTGCCTAGTAAAAGGTCGCACCCACCAGTAAGGAAGAGGGTACTGGTGGGTGTGGACTCTGTAAATCCCTCTTCTAGTAGGAGGACCTTCCACTTGGCCATACTGGCATGGGGCTCCTCCCAACAGCCCCTTGCTGCATTGATCGACTCTGGAGCCAACAAGAGTTTTCTCGATTCTGCACTAGCCTGGCAGTGGGGAATCCCCACCACTTGGGTCCAATCTCAGAGGGTCGTGCATGCCCTAGATGGGTGAAAGATGGCCACGGTTACCCATGTTACATCCCTGGTGAGTCTTTCTCTTGGTGGCAATCATGTTGAAAGTATTTCCATATACCTTATAGATGCTCATCAGGCGCCTATTGTGTTAGGGCACCAATGCACCACAACCCTCAGATTAACTAGGAAGAGGGTATTATCAGTACCTGGGACCCGTTTTGTCTTTCACAGTACCTGCGTGCAACATTGCCACCTGAGGCTCTTGATAAGGAAGAGGATTTCCCCGACCTATCTGCGGTTCCAGTAGAATACTTGGATCTGAAGCAGGTATTTAGTAAGTCCTATGCTTCATCCCTCCCGACTCACCATTCATATGATTGCGCTATTGACTTTTACCTGGCACAACACTCCCTAGGGCATGCCTCTATTCCCTCTGTGCTCTGGAAAGGAAAGCTATGGACTAATACGTTAATGGGGCCCTCTGATCAAGACTCATTTACCCTTTTCTCTTCTCTTGTGGGGGCGGGGTTCTTCTTTGTAGAGAAGAAGGATGGATCCCTTCAATCCTGTATTGATTACAGCAGTCTGAATGAAATTACTGTAAAGAACCGTTACCCCCGACGACTGTTGTCCTCTGTTCTAGACCTCCTTCAGGGTGTCAGAATTTTCACAAAGTAAGACCTCCGCAATGCTTACCATCTCATTTGGATTAGAGAAGGGGATGAATGGAAGGCCACTTTTAACACGCCCACTGTTCATTATGAGTATTTAGTCATGCCCTTTGGGTTAACTAATGCTCCGGCTGTATTCCAAATTCTGATCAATGATGTCCTCTGAGAGATGTTGAATAAACTTGTCTTTGTGTATCTAGATGACATTTTGATTTTCTCTCCAAATGAGCAGGAGCACCTTCAGCATGTCCGAAAGGTCCTTCAGCATCTCCTGTCTAACAACTTATATGTCAAAGCTGAGAAATGTGAAATCCACAAGCCTATCTACAAAACTATCTCCATCCTAGGCTTCATAAGAGCAGAAGGATCAATCCAGATGGATTCTGTGAAGGTGCAGGCCATTGCGGAATGGCCCCAACCATGGACTTGGAAAGAACTACAACGATTGTGGCTTCGCCAACAGGTGTTTTATGCCTGGATACAGCTCTATAGCGGCCCCTCTTAATGCTCTTACCTCTGCTATTTACCTTACTTTTCATGTTTCCCTGCTGAGTCAACATGCTGTCAGACCCCTGGCCTCTCCTTAAGATTCTAATAGGTCTGGATGCTGTTCAACTAAATAGTTACTTCAGTATTAGTTGAAATACAAGAACTTGAGCCAAAAGTGAAAATTAGTGAGAGAAAAATTTTAAACTGGATTTGAGAAAGCTTTTCACAGCGTGTAGTTAGAGTATGGAATAGTCTTCCTGTTAGTGTAGTACAAGCTAAAACTTTGGGTTCTTTTAAATCA
>JAAGVU020000049.1:10295065-10317050 GCA_011763525.2 Mormyrus iriodes
CTCATTGTTGGACTTTGGCATGGCCATAATCACAGCTTGCACCTTGCTTTTAGCAAGCAAGCCCACTCTTTTCTGTGTAATAATGTTAGCATGCCCAGGGGGGTTGGGCAGCCAGTTGACCTTGGACCCCCAGAAGTTTTTTTTCTCCTTACTTGGGAGTTTTTGGTTCCTCTCCTCCGTTGTCACCTGGCCTTCCTCCTTTCTTTAGTTAAATTCTTAGTCTTAGTATTCTCTAAAACATAATGTAAAGCGCTTTAGGGCAACTCTGTTGTGAAAGGCGCTATATAAAAATAAATTGAATTGAATTAAATTGAAAATGATTTGAAAGATTAATTTCCATCCATCCAGCCATACAGTCATTCATCAATTATCTGCTGCTTATCTGGGGGCAGGTTGTGGGGGCAGCAATCTAAGCAGGGATGCCAAGACCTCCCTCTCACCAGCTACCTCCTCCAGCTCCACCAGGGGAATACCAAGGCATTCCCAGGCCGGCCGAGAGATATAATCCCTCCAGCGTGTTCTGGGTCTGCCCTGGAGTTTCCTCCCGGTTGGACATGCCTGAAACACCTCCCCAGGGAAGCGTCCAGGAGGCATCCTAGAGAGACACCCGAAACACCTCCCCAGTGAGCCGTCCAGGAGGCATCCTAGACAGACGCCCGAAACACCTCAACTGACTCCTTTCAGTATGGGGGAGCAGCGGCTCTAAAATTTATTTGATAACGAAAAATACAATCTTTATAATATGGCTAATCCTAAATCCAAATGAAATAAATCAATTTATTATAAATTTTAGCGCTGAATTACAGTGCAAATTTGTTATTAAATATTAAACACCCAGGTACCCATTCTATATCCATCGAAACAGATTTACATGTCACTAGCAGTGGTGAGTGAAAAATGTAATGATAGAGACACTCCTGATGTTCACAACATTTGTTTTAACAGCTTTGCACATCATATAATGACCCTCATTTTTCAGAGACACTGATTTTGTTTTATATATTCAATATTCAGCTTTATTTCTGTAACAGCGTCAGTTGAACTTGTGTATATTGCAAATGCATTAAGAATATTTCAGTGCTTATCATGGCCAGGGTCATGGTCATGGACAGGGCAATAAGCAGTGGTACAGCATACCAGCCCATCACTGGGTACCTAGATACACCTGCCATCCCCTTTGTCTGCTCTCAGTGACAATGTGACTTTGCCCTCGGAGCTGCCATTGACTGGATCATTTTTTTTATTACGCCATCCTCTGTAAACTGCAAACACTGTACTGCATAAGAAAATGAACCACCATGCCCACATCTGGCATCAACAATCACAACATGTTCAAACTTGCTCAGATCACACATATTGTTTTAATGACCAGTTATTGTCCCTCTGGTTAGTTATTGTGAGGTGTAAATTTGTAACTGTTACCAGAATTTGGTAAATCCAGTCAAAGTTAAAGATCATCTTTAATCTTACCAACAGAAAAGCTGAGGCATGATGTTACCTATTGGGATTAACAAATGTGTCTGGTCTTTAATGGGATATATAAAGATTTTCAGAGCATGTTGTCCCAGAGCTGAAAAGAAGATGAAGCTTCCAGAAGCACCATTCAAAAGGCAGCCTGATGCCACAGATCGTCTGTAGATACTAATGCCATAGAAACACTTGGCTCGGTTGCCTTGTCCCCCCTCCCCACTCCCCCGCTGGCCTGCACTCAAACTGGACTTAACGATCCTGGCCCAAGCACACTTTTGTCATCACCGTGTGACTTTTTGAATTAAAGAGAATGTAGGAGAAAAAGCACTATTGCACAGCAGAATGGAGCTAATGAGTAATGTACTTATTTTGTGGTTTATTTAGTGTCACTTTGGGCATGATGACACACAGCCCTCATATAGATTTATCTAGTACGCAACACAGCAATTTTCATTTAGTAGTGTTGCATTTATAAGACAGCTCCGTATTTGACCAAATTTCTTGGAGTTTTTGTGTGTTGCATCCAGATTTTCAGCAACCACTGCACCTCTGTCATAGACCAAAGTAATCCTTTTGCCACAACATTTCTTAAATATGTCTCTCTACCTGATCTGTACAGCCTGCCTGATCCGTTCCATCCGGGTCTGTTCATGTATAGTGTACATGTACGCATGCGTGTGCCAGTCACATCATGTCTGTGTTCCGTGCCCGGGCACGTTAGTGATCATGCTCCAGTCCAACTAAACCGTGCCTCTTCAAGCAGGCCTATGTACGGTATGGAATGACCACACTAGTCTAACAAACTAGACTTTGGGGGTCAAATGTGCTTGGACAAGGTAAGGATCACCTAGTGTGAATGCATCCTAATTTTAAGGTAAAGAAAGCAAATACAGCCGTAGCATCATGGAAAACGTAACGTTGCTGACAAACAAGAGGGTCGAGCTCTCAGTGATGATCAGGAGCCACGGGAAGGACAAACACTTCAGCCTCAGAAACCTGACTATGGACTGAAACTTTGGAGTCCGCAGTTGAAACAGAAGGCTTAAATATTGTTTGTTCTCATAAATGAGAAATGATGCAAGCCAGGACACATTACAATAAAAGGGCAGGATTGCAACCTGAGTGTGGAGCTTCTCTCTGTGGGATTATGGCCATATAACATGCAGCTGGAGTATTTGCAAGCCATTGTTTTGGCCATGTATATACCCCCATCAGCAGATGCTGCCGCTGACAAAATAGATTTTGTAATTAGCAAACTCTCCAATGAAAACCCCACTGCTTTTATTACCAACCACATTTCACTCTCCTCTACCCTGACTAATTTTTATCAGTTAGTGGACTGCACCACTAGGGGAAACAGGACCCTGGACGTGTTATAAGCTAATGCTAAGGAGGCAGACAAGTCCGGCACTCTGCCAACCCTGGGCAGCTCCAATCACAGCATGGTTCTTCTTACACCAACCTTCAAGCCAGATATTCAACAACTACCAGTCACCACCAGGACCATGAAGAAGTGGACAGAGGGGGCTGAGGAGGGTCTGCAGGATGGCTTAGAGGAGACAGACTGGGACATGCTCTGTGCGTCATACGGGGAGGACCCTAAGGGACTCAAACACTGTATCACGGACTACATCCATTCCTGTGTGGACAACACAGTCCCCACAAAATCACTGCACTGCTTTCCCAGTAACGAGCCCTGGATCACAAAGGACCTTCTAAACAATGAGAAGAGGGCCTTCAGGTCTGGGGAAAACTGAAGATTCAACTCCACCAGGGGAAAAAAAACACTTCAGAGAGAAGCTAAAGACAGAATAAGAAAGCTTTATTGTCATTATACTGTACTACAATGAAATTTTGCTGACATCTCTTCTTGTACAACTATTTTTAAGCAAGCAACAACAGAATAACAAAGGAAAACCCTGATTTAAGATGGAAAAGTAAAATAGACAATTGGATTCGAATGCAGATGATGGACAGGGCAAAATTATAAACCAGGTGAAAATAAAGTAGATATGAAATATAATTATGTAGACTTTAAAGTGGCAGTGACTGTCTCTGATGGTGCTGCTTAGCCTTCTTCCTCAGTCAGCTAGTGTGTCCAGGTTCGGGAGGCCAGCCCGGATCATTTGCTGGGCAGCCTTCACCGCATGACGTAGTTCCTTACACTCTGCAGCTGTGCAGCTGGCAGACCACGCAGTCATACCATAAGAGAGGATACTTTCAATGGTACTGCAGTAGAAGTTAATCAGGAGCTATATGGACCTCGCTCAACTTCCTGAGAAGGTATAGCCAATATTGGTCTTTTCCCACCAGATAAGTGGTGTTAGGAA
The DNA here is from genome assembly GCA_011763525.2 of Mormyrus iriodes. Classification (NCBI taxonomy): domain Eukaryota; kingdom Metazoa; phylum Chordata; class Actinopteri; order Osteoglossiformes; family Mormyridae; genus Mormyrus; species Mormyrus iriodes. The sequence continues at coordinate 10,298,866 of JAAGVU020000049.1, forward strand.
ACCACATGAGATTCTTTGATATGTAGACTCCCAGTAACTTGACACTCTTCACACGTTCCACTTTGTCACAATGAATGTAGAGGGGAAGGTGTTCTTTTGTCTTTGTTCTTCTGAAGTCTACGATTATTTCCTTTGTTTCGCTGGTAGCGATGGCAAAAACAACTGTTCATGAACCATTTGTGGTATTTTTTGACCCCACTAGATGGTGCTGTCTGTTCAAAAATGGGCTCAAAGCATGCGCCAAAGCAAGCCAAGAGCATCATGTGAAAATGCGCTATACAAATAAAATTTAATTGAATTGAATCACTATTTGCTGGTGTTTATAATCAAGGTTTTTTCAGGGCAAATTCAGTCAGGTGTGCCACCTCGGCCCTGTAGGCTGCGTCATCGTCATCAGTGACACTGGGCTCAGAATACAGTCTTGTGGGGAACCTGTGTTCAGGATTATGGTGGGTGAGGTGTGCATTACAATCCTGACACTCTGTTGTCTGTTTGTTAGACCTAATCCAACACCCAGGAGCACAGAAAAGTGTCCATTTGATTTGCTCAGTTTGTTGACCAGTTTGTGTCTGCAAATAACATCCTCACGTATGTGTTTGGTTGTTCCAAGTAGGATAAAAGTGTGTTACAAAAAAGATAGTGACAATCAAGACAGTGTCATCCATCGGTTTGCTCAGTGAGCAAATTGGTGTTTGTCCAGACCTGAGGAGGGGATGGATCTGATGTATGAGAGCACCAGTCAGAGATGCGAACCTGGCAGCTTTTGGCGAAATTTTCTGTTTTGAACCCAAAATAGGTCATTTGTTTGATTCGTGTAAATCAAATTACTTTTTAAATTTGGGGGGGGGGGCATGGGGAAATCTCTCTCTAATACTGCCGTGCGCACCCAATGATATACAACATCCTTAGCAACCATACGTGCCCCAGGTGCGTAATAATGTAACAAAGGAAACTGTAGGATGGAGGAATGTGACATGGTTTGCCTGTTTGACTTGTTAATCGCTTGTCAGTAATGCAAATGAAGCTCTCGGTGTTAGCTCACACACACACACACCAAGAATTTTCTCTGTTTTTCCCTATGTGTATATGAATGTAGACGGGAGTGTGTGCACATGTGCCCTGTGATGAACTGAAATTGCATCTAGATTGTCCGTTAATGCATGCTTCATTGGGTAGTTTTAAGTCTCACTATGAGCCTATACTAAAAAGATACCAAATTTTTATTAATTGTCTTTCTCCTCCATAACATCAAGAAAGAGCCCGTAGATAAGCAGCAGGGCCCCCCACACAGTCATATTCTGCAGGATGCTAAGGTATAAACAACATATGGATATTGAGTCAGTCCAAATATGCTGACTCGCTGGAACTTCTTTGTCTTTACTGGACTAGAATAGAGTTCAATAATTTAAAGAATAAATGTTTATTGATTTGTGAGAATTTAAGTAGTTTAGTGTCCCAGTTATCATATGATTGTGTGAATCAGACATAATGTCTGGATGTTTGTGTTCATAAGATCCCTAACATTACTTGCCGAGAACATTACAGTACTTTAGGGATTAAGTGTATTTTACATGCAGAACTTAATATCTGAAGGGCACATATTTAAACTTGAAATTTGACTGGAAACATTACATGGAAGGAACACTGAAGCACATAGGACATACAATAGAGACGTTTGAGATCTTCCGTTTTTACACCAGTTGCATGATAGAAATATTCTTATCCACTCGCTTGTGATGAATTCTCCGGAATGCTCCCTGCTCCACTCACACATGAGGGGGTGAATTGGAAATTACCTGGACTTTGTAGTAGGAAGCTAGCAGGGTAAAGTCCCCCTCCAGGTAATGTCTAGAAAAGTTCAAGGTGGCAGTGCATGTCTGAAAGGGGCTCAGGTAAAATGTCTGCACACAAGCTGCATATTCACTCCTCTTCTCTAAGGCTGTTTCTGACGAGTGCACATGGTTCTGCTGCCCAGAGGATTCAACAAAATGGGGACTGCTGGCCCTCCCTGTTCGGGTCCCTTTGAGTTAATATTGGTCAATTTGAGAGCTGTTCCACAGCTTTCTTGGAAAGTTTATATAAAAAATCTATTGATACAGGGGCGTTGAAACTTGCCAGACTAAGCTAAGTAAAATACTCATGTCTGACATATTACTTCAAGGGAAACATAAGTGAATAATCTGGCCGCAATGACTGGAAATAAGACATTGACAAGGCAGAGTCTGAAACTCAACACCTGTTCCTCATCGCATTTGGTTCTCATTATGCTGATTTGAACAGTGAACAAGAGCAAGTGGGGATTAAGTCACTGGGTGGGTCACAGCCAAAGGAAACATCCTGCCTCCATCACGAAAATGAAGACAGATGAGGGAAGAAACAGGTGTAAGATGGGGACTGATTCTGTTTCGTGATACGAGATGTCTCACTCACGGATCATCCTGTGGAAACATTTCTGTGGGGTTCCAAAAAGCAAAGTCAAGCAAAAAGGTAGATTTTTCTAATAAAAGAGCAAAACATTTTCAAGAGAAGGAAAAAAAGCACTAAGTTCACACAGACATATTTTGTAATGTTCTTTCAAAATCACAGAATTTAAATTAAACATTAATCTAAGTAATACAAATAATGCCCTCCTGAATTAATTGGGCACAAAATGCACACTGTACTAATACGTATACTAATTAAAACTATGTACTTGTGTAAAACTACGTATAAGTGTAAAATGTCCAAAGATCCACATTCAATCCGCTTTCCTGATGAGGGTCATGGTGCTAGCGTGCCTACAGATCCATCCAGACACCTGCCTTCAGGGTGAAAGTCTCTCAGGTACTTCTGGGGATTCCCTGGTGCTCCTAAACTAACTAGGAAACATAATCTCTCCATTGTTTCCTGGGGGTGCCCAGAAGGGCTCCTCCCAAAATAAGAAACACTTAAAAGCTTTGCCTGGTTTAACTCGTAGCTAAAAAGAGGCCAAGTGTTCCACTGAAAAAGGAAAAAAAACATATTTTCTGTTAGCATTTTAATACCTGGTACGTTTATTACTTTTGGAATGTCTCCTTAGATCAGTTATGTTAAATTACCATTGTTTTTTTCTTGATAACTTTCGGAAATTAATAGAAGAAGATCATATGGCCGAATGAGCTGATAGTCAGTGTCACAAATTTATGCCATGCTACCGATGTCTTTAGTAGGGATACACTGCACTTAGTCGCAGGTGAATACAAGCTTGTGTCTTCCATGTTGATTGGCAAAGGTATCTCACATGGGCTGCAGGAGAGCACATTGCAGGCTGAATTAGAAGAGAATGTTCCACTAAAGAGTGTTCAAGTGTAAATGTTATTGTGCTTTTGTCTTTCATTATTTTGCTGTGGATGCACTTGGAAACTGCCGCTCCGAACACCGTGCGGTGTGTGAGACAGAGTCCGGGTTATAATGGCACTGAACAGATAGCAGAATGGATCAACAGACAAGTCAAGTTTAAAATGTAATGCGACATGCATGACTAAATATAAGCAAAACTGTCCAACACATCAGATGTGGTCAGTAATATATTGAAACATTATTATCAGATACATTTTTAAACTACCTCCATGTTGAATTGAACTTTTATATATATACACACACACACAGACACACACACACACACATACACACAAACACATACATACATATATAAAATGACATATATACGTGAATAATATAACTCAGGTTATATAAAAATAAAACATCCTGAGTATAAAATCAGCAGGAAATTGTTTCCATCCATCCATTTTCTGTACCTGCTTGTCCTATTCAGGGTCATGAGGGTCCAGATCCTATCCTGGAAGCTACAGGCACAAGGCAGGGAATAACCCAGGATGGGGCACCAACCCACCACAGGGCACACGCATCATTCACATCTACAGACAATTTGGTGACTCCAATTCATCATTCATGTTTTTGAATTGTGTGGGAAGGGGGGGGAACCAGAACAAATTCCACGATGACGCAGGGAGAACATGCAAACTTCACACATGGAGCCACAGCAGAGACTTGATCCCAGGTTCCAAAAATCGAGACGACAGTGCTAACCACTGCACGACCATGCCGCCTCTACTGATTTACTAAAAATCCTTAATTAAATAAAGCCACAGCTCAGAGGCTATGGAACCAAGGGAGCAGCCATCATAAATCCACTGACATCAAGGAACAAGGTGCTTTTAGCCTCCTGGTCTGGTTCACAGGACACCAACCAACTGGGCCACATACAAGGAACCATGCTGAGGTGGGACTGCGGGGTGGGTGATAAACAGAAGAGGGCAGACTGCTGGCCAAATCCTGGGCAGCCAGCCAGGACAAGGGGGCGAACCAGGGAACACCCTGCTAATGAATCATCGGAGAATAAGGCGTATACGGCAGGGGCACGTCTAGCATAGAGTGTCCGTAGGAGCATTCCAAGGTACCTGATAATAAAGTGAAAAAAAAGATTTCAAGACTGAATGAGTTGCATTTTTGTAATTATATTGTACTAGATAGGTTTCAATACAGTAATCATCAAACGTAATGGGTAAATGCTTTCTTCCCTTAATAACCAGTACTTATGTAATATCAACACAATGTGCAGACCAATTTCTATACGGTTAGACCTGTACAGTAGTGCTGGTGACATTAAGTAAAATTCAGTCCTTTCAGTGTTTAAATTCTCAAAATACCATGATCCTTACCTGGGTAAACATTTTCAAAAATGAATAAAGAGTCATTCCTCAGGACAAATGGAGATAATGTACGTCCTCTGGCATCAAACAAATCTTTTGCCAATAGCAAATATCAGATGGAGTGGATCAGAGTTTTCATTATTGCAGTTTTGTAAGAAGATCCTGTACTTTTGTTGGCCAAGTGTTCAAGGGTACTTGAAGCATCGCTTTCACCATACCACGGTTTTACGTCGCAAGTGTGTCAGTAATACTGCTCACCAACCTACAGAGCTCTGCCCCGTGACCTACTATTAATCACCACTAATTTATCAGCAAAGGTACAAAAAAAAGGCAATATTGTGTTTAAAGCAAAACGGAGATCTCCAAGCCAAATGAAATCTTTATTATTCAGTTTTTGTACAAAAGCATTGGGTCACAGAGAAACATGCACTTATTTACAGCAAGGTCAAACACTTTAAAAAAGAAATGTATTCCATAATTTTCATAAAAAGAATAAAACATTGTGCTTTGATATAATTTGATGATACAACATTCTATATTGTACAAAGATTCACTAGGCCTTCTGAGCGTTCTATGCAAGAAACATGAAAAAGACATTCTGCAGGTTCGAACCCTCAGAGGTAAACTCGGAGAGTGATGCTGGCAAAGACGAAGTTTTTACAAGTGTGAAGAACATAATAATTCAGTGGGAATGCACTCAGTAAGCCAAATGGGGAAAATGGTGACAAGACAGCCAAAATGTGAATAGAGAATTTTTTGGTTTTCTTCTGATTGCAAATGGGCATAGAGAGCAGTTATATTGGATACAGATGTTTTAGTGTAGGAATGCATTGCTTGTCAGGAAAGTGGGGCAGTACTATAGCACAAGGGACAGAATATTCCACGCTGTAACCTGCTTTTTTCTGAAAAGATGAAGTTGATTCACAGTCTTGAAGTTTCCAATGACTACATTCAGGTTCAGTCCCTGTAATATTTATCTAATTTTCCCGCAAGTCAAGCTGAATTTTATATGTTATACTTCAGTATAACATAGTATATGTGGTCGAGGTTAATATTTTTAGTTTAATTTATCTGTATTTTACCCTCAAATAGTAATTATTTATAACCTGGAAATGACTATACCACGATTTGCTTCTTGGTTATTTTGCACTGCTTAACCTAATGGAAAACAAATTAATACCATTCCACACAGTTCAATAAATCAACCATCATAGCCATCTAATTATATCTATCAAGGACGATTTTAGCATACAGTCCATTTTTTGATTCGTATTGCTTTTTTGCTATATACAATAAATAATAAATAAGAATGTACATAAAATGTGCGTCGTTTTCCTGAAAGAGGACAAAAAAATGTAAGTCTGCACAGCCTGTAGGCCTGCTGTTAGATATTTAATGAGGAAATAATGCTCAGAAACAAGGATGTTAACAGTGGTAAGCACAGGAACGATAATGTTCAGCTACAGGAATGTTAAAGTGGCAAGTAGCCAAAATGTTAAAATCAGGATAAACAAAAAAAAAATCATTTTCTGTAAGCCATACATAGCAAAAACCTTCTCAGTTTGGGTTTGAGAAATAGTTTGATTTTAAATTTTAAACATAATGGTTCTCAATGCAAACGATCCCGTCTGGCAGCTTTATTTGGAAAAAAGCTTTGGGTTTTCTGTGCCCTGGAGTGTTGACGGAGTAACGCATTCATTAAAGCGAGATAATTCTGGTCCTTAACACGCTGCATTTGTTTTCACAATCAGCTGAAATACAAGAAGAGATCTTCCAGTATCTGTGGAGCTAATGGAGGTAGCGAGGTATAACTCTGGGAAGCAAATGCTTAATGATTCTGTGTGGCCCATGGACAAAAGCTGTACGTTATTCTCCAAAAACTATAAACATTTTCCTTTGTTTGACCAAATATTGCACATGTATGTCATAGATTTCATATATCAATGTAATAAGTATCAATAATTGAGAAGCTGGGAGTCCATATATTAATTCAACATCAGTAAAAAGAACTGGACTTAAAAAAAAGTATTATTATATTTACTTTGTATAGTATAGAAGAGGGGGCATTGTCATTTAAACTGCAGCTGAGTAACAAAATAGTTTTTTTTTACAGATAAAAATAGCAACATGACAACATAACACCATAGAAAAAAAATCCAATTTATTAATTTGCCATCCGTTTAAAAACAAAAAACAGGTTAGTTTTGTGGTTATTAATTTATGTTTATATTATTCTAAATGAATAGTGCTTAAAAACATTGCCTTTTGTTTTTCCTATTTGCATAACTAACATTATTTAGGTCATATATTCATACTATTACATGATACACATATATTTGTTATACATTAGTACAGGACACAACCAATGCCTGCAGTAAGTAATGTGCTTGCTTCTTGAAGTCTGCGACCAGGCAAATCAGCTGTGGTACTGGAAATGTACTGCTGCTAGCCATGGTTTTTTTCTCAATACCGTGGACCAAATATTCAGAACTTGATTCAAAGCGAAGAGATTCTAGTCCAGTCTTTACCTATTAATATGGACACTTAGGAAGATGTTATTTTGTAAAATGTGATTGTTTTTTGGAACTCATCACATTAATAAATACACACTTTAGTAAATTGCATATTTTGATTTATACATGTTATTTTCACTGTACAGGTATCCCACAACAGCATGTGGAATTAGGCCTATATTTGATTTGTGAATATAGATTGAAGTTTAATAATAAGACTGTTCCAAAAACAAGTCAGCGTAATTGTAAAATTCTGGTTTGCATACACTTATTGTCACTCTAAACAATAATTTTGAGAACTGAGTAACATTTGACACGATTTGCAGGATACTTAGCTTCATTTACTGGATGGTATCAGGCTGTGATATTGGTATATGATCATTTGGAACTGGGCGTTGTTTATGCTTTTGCTGTGAATGTTGTCTGAATAATAACTAATGGGTAATGGGCACAGGAGCAAATCTCCCGAGAAGCAGGAGCTCTGACCTCCAAACTAATGAAGGTAACCACACCCCGGTGCCCATCTGTACTTTCATTCTTAGTCATCATATTTTTTATTTGTGTTTCTGTGTTCCAAAAGTCAGCTGTCTCCTGGAGCGCAAATAAATCACCGTTTTCCATGATGAAACACATTCAAAACATAAAAAATAATCAAATAAAACCATGATTTATACAAATAATAAAAATGATGGGGAAAATAGGTCTTCGTGTTTTGAAATTAAAAAAGCCATTTTTCCATTCCATATTAATCTTTTCCTGTTTCTGTACAAAATACATTTTCTGTGTTTTCATTTTATAGTTTTACATCGATTCTAAAATGTTTCAGGTGTGCTCTTTAAACTTTCCTTTAGTATTCATGCCTAAAGCACTAAAAACCAAAACACGCCTACAATATGCATATTTTGGACAATTAAACCTTTAATAAAAACCTAAATATTCATTACAAAGTTATGATCTCTGATTTTAATAGGTGGTCAAATCATTGAATATATTGAAGAAAACTGAGTGTTCAGTTAAAAGACTTCCTACTGGTTTCAGAAAGACAAATGCCTTAGGATTTAAAATAAATGAGAAAACTGCATTTTTAAAAGTGCTCTCTTAAAGAACATCAACATAATAACCTTAAATTGAAAATATATTACTTAATAACTCATATGTATAATTGAGGTATACGTTATATGCCTGCAAATTTACTAGAGGCTACAAATTATGAGACAATTAATTGGGAAGTGACACTAATGTATGATTTTCAATATAACATTTAATAGTCGTCTTAAAATGTATTTACATTAATCTAATAATTTATAATTTATTTAAAATTACATTTTCACAGTTCTGGATATTGGATTCAACTGCAGTGAAAATTTCTGAAAATTAACAATTTAACAATTGCTAAATTAAAACATGCTCTGGAAAGAACCAAGAGTTCCTTTCTAATCTAATAACAAAACTATGTCCATACACGATAATACAGGAAACCAAAATATTTATGGGAGTCTTAGGGGGTGCACCCTTTAAGCATGCAAACTAAAGGTTTTTTTTTTCCAAATTTGAGAGTACTCAAAAATTCTCTAAAACTGGTCAAAAAAGGGAACTAACTGGAAAAGAACATTCTGTATGACAGTCATACAGAGCCCTGAATAAACAATTCAATTGATATTCTATTTGTAATAATGTCCAGAAATTCTAGGTACTGCACATTGATTCTCTTGTTGAAACATCGCTGATATTCTTGCTATGTTTTGTGAATGTCTAAGTTCGACACTATTAACAGTGTTTAGCATTGCACTGAATAGCAACATTTTTCCAATGAATTTCTGTCTTCATGATAAGTTGTCCTTCAATCTTGAGAGTATCTTTGTATCCTCGAAACAAAGAAATGCCGCTGAAGGAGCCAGGTTGCCACGTTCATGAAATGAAAGTGATTATGAGTTTAGGAACACCGGAGAACACAGGATGATATCGTTACAATGGCAGTAGTATGTGACGATCCAGGGAATGTAGTGAGCCAATCGGATTTATAGCGCTGATACGAGAGATGCTGCCCAAAACATTAGATAGCAGAATGGATGAAGTTCATGCGGTCGTAAAAAACAAAGAGCAAGGAAGTCGCTCCTCACATAGGTGGAACTATCAGCCCGGCCATAGCTGAAAAGACAAGACCAACATGTAGCAAGATATTCAGTTTGATATTTGCAGAAGGTTTAAGGTCCCTTACCATCAGGAAATTAGACATGTTAGTTAATTGCAGAGAATATTACTCTTTGACCTGCAGGCATTTTCAGAATCAGCACGAAGTAGCTAGAGGCGTATGAATCACTGTCGCGAAACTCTGAGATGAAGGATGATCTTGCAGATGGTTCTGGTGAAGAATAATGTGTTTGTTCTTGGTAAATGCCCTTGAAAATGTATACATGACTCATAGACATGGCAAGTCATTTAGTGAATTTTCAGAAGCAACCCTTAAGTAACTTTCACAGAGCTTAAAACATGCATCAGAATGTCTGTCTAAAGAATCATACCAGCCACAGGTCAGTACTGCAGATCCTTGCCTCACATGAATAACACAACAGGTATTATTACAGTGACAAGAAAATCAGACAATAAATCAAATGCTGCCAAATACTCGTCTTTTTCTTACAAGGTGAAGCACTAATGTTGTTATTTTAATTTTGAAATGCCTGGCTTAGATTAATGTTATACCAACTGATAGCAGTATGCGGATTTGATTTAAAAATGTACAGACAGTCCCTGGGTTAAGAACGTCCGACATACGGACAATTTGTACTTATGAATTGACTGCCATAGAGCCTGTTATATTAAAAATTAGAGTTAAATACAATGGTTCATGATAATGAACGTATGCGCTACTTTGTGTCATTTGTAAAAACATTGCGCGGCTTCAGCGGTTTGTCGGCTTGAGGTACAGTGCTGTATCGTATGTAGTTACTTTTATTATTACTTTATAACTATTACCACCTTCATGTGCTGTAGTATTATTCTTTATAACATTATCTCATTTGTAATCTGGGGACCCCTGTATTGAGATATCAGTCTGATTGCATATTGTATAGCAAAGGAAATGATTATGTATGTTGTTTAATCTGAAATTCAATTTAGGATTAAGTATATCACTGCACACCAGTCTTTTCAAAGCAAATCTCTTTTTTCGAACAGATAAAAAGGAATCCATGCTACTTATTGCAATCTGTATATGAAAATTATGGATCAACTCTGAACATGCCTTTATCTACCAGCGCCCATCAGTGGTGGGTAGGGCCTGGAGGAAGGAGGGGGCGGGGTCCTCACCCTGCAGGCTGTTCCCATTGGTACTGGTGCAGGTGGGGGGTGGGGAGTTCGGTGGCCGCATGACAGGGGCGAAGGCGCTCTTCTGTTTGACTGCGGAGATCATATTGACAGGACAGAATGAGAACGTGCCGGCTGCACCCACGGTGGAAGTGGGGGGGTGAGCAGTAGAGGACGGAGCGATGGAAGGGGCCCCCAGTGGGGGGCTGGAGGTGATGACTGCAACGGACAGAGCCAGACAGGCATATGAGTGGGCAGGCAGGAGATGGACCCTGACAGGGCAGGCAGGCATGCATCAGGGCTGCGCTCATGTTATGTGTCCTGGCATTACCATCAGTGACAGGTGACATTTTACTGTTCTGCCCCATCCAGAGTTGATCCATAACGTTGCACTTAACATAATGTCACAACTATTCTGTTAATACTACTACCACTACTACTACTAATACTACTACTACTACTACCACTACTACGATGACTACTACTACTACTACTACTACTACTACTAATAATAATAATAATAATAATAATAATAATAATAATAATAATAAGCTGTTCTTGTTCCAAAATATTTTTACAAAGTTTTGTTCGCTGCCCCAGTTTGACCTGTAAGGATATACTCAAAACCAGTTTTACTGCCATAAAACCACATTCACTGTTCAAAGTCGAAAATTGCTTCAAATTAAAAGGGAGAAATGGCAATGGCATATATTATTATTTGAAAACGTTGCATAAGGGGCTTCTCTTAAAAATAAACATCTAAATGATTTAATTACTTACACCTTTGGATTGCATTAGCTATAGATATCAAAGAAAAGTGATTAAGTGATTAAAAGGTTTGACTCAAAATAGCACTGACGGTGAAATTTGGGTATAAAATTACATTTACACTATTCAGACAATATTAAATGACAAAGACGATTTGCAATTGAGTAAATATGGAAAAAATAGTAATATAAAGCAAGAAATGACTGGAAAATAAGTAATGTACTGTAAGATACAAATTTACCTTTGGTTTATATTGTGATTTTTATGCTTATCTGCTGCCAGCCAGTTTAACACCACTTTTAATCCCAGCTGATTCACAGGCAAATAAAATCGGATAAGTTACATCAGAGCTGCTACAATATCAGGTTAGCCTTGAAGGAGAAATAGATAGTATTGCCTTTGGGAAAGATTCAGCCCAGAATCCGCAACACAGCCAGAACCTCTCGCAAAAGAACAGATTTTACTTTTCCACGCACAACCGGCTTACTTGCATAGGGGGAACTTGTGGAGGAGCCACTGAGGAAGCTGGGCGATGCAGCCATAGGCAGGTTGGTCATGGTGGAGGTGCTGTAGCCATTCATGGTGGAGGTGATGGTGCTGTACCCAGACTGCTGCGGGGTGGAGCTGGGCACGTAGCCGCGTGGGGACACGCTGCTGGAGTTACGGGAGTAACCTGAATAGGTGGAGCAATGTTTGTGACCAAAGTAAAGGGTCTGATCCTGTAGACGAGCAAAGTGTCACATGACCAATATCAACTGAGTAACAGCGTGACATTAATTTACTGCAGCCTGCAGAAGGTGCTTGTATTACAGATCGAAATACACTAACTTTATGAAATTGTCAATATGGACACAGGGTTTCTGGGCAAAAAAGGTTGAATGCAGGTAGTGCTCAGGTTATGAACGAGATACGTTCCCTGAGTTCGTCTTTAAGTCGAATTTGAAGATAAGTGAGAACAATAATAGTACAGTACATAACAAGAACAATATCAATACTAATTAATATTATTATTATTATACTGTAATAATAAAGACGTAACTACATATAGTACTGTACTGTACCTCAAGCTGACAGACTTCTGAAGCCATGTGATGTTTTCACACAATCACAGAAGAGTGTTTTCCTCACTGCGAACCAGTATTTAACTCATTTTTAATAAAATAGGCTAGTCCAGTATGAGTTGTCCAAAACTCAGATGATATGGGGGGATTGCCTGTATTTGAGTTCTCCATATTAAACATCCTTTTAAAACAGAAAAATTCCTCTTGAAATGGCTTGGAATGGGAATGGGAGATTAGGGTATTATTTTAAAATCTCAATTGTCATTGTTTACAATGGTGCCTGATAGCCTCTGGTCATGTGGTGGTCTCTTATTACTTCAGTGTCAAGGCAGTATTGCGTAAATCATCATCAGGGGGGTAATTTGACAGGATGACACATACAAAATGAGCACTGGGTACGAGTGTGAGTTGGTGAATAGATGTCAATGATGTGGGCACTGCTGATGTGGACCACATCCCCAAGGCTCTGGCAGTAGGCTGTGCCGCCTGGGTCTGCATGCAGTTTCATAGTCACCATGGCCAAATGGGGGGGTAGGGTTAGGGTTGGGTGATTAGAGGGTTGAAGCACAACCTTAGGCTCCGTTCGACCTGCAGAAGGAGCATTTGTGTGTATGCTGGTGCACAAGTGGCCATTTGCCAGCAAATACTATGTGACCTTTCATAGCTTTAGCCCTCCCAAAATGTCCCATAAATAAACATATGCTAATTAGTTTAAATACAGTGGGCCCGTTCCATCAGACCCCCCTAGTAACGGTTTGGCCCCCCTTTTCTTAACTTTCTAGTGATGATCCTGCTAGTTATTATAATAGTTTACATCCTGTTTACTTATCTGACAATCATCCATGACATGGAGACAAGCCTATTGTATCATGTTTATTCCAACTCCTGCAGGTACTAAGCAGGAATAAAATACAGGTGAAAGCATTTTCTCTTGTCACATTACTGGCTTCCTTTCTCCTCAATAGATGAGCTGGGACTATGGAGTCAGCACGCCATTTCTATACAGCCAGCAGCTAACAGCAGGCAGCAGCGAGATACATTGTGTTTAAAAAGTCTGAATCCAAACGTCGCCATTTCATACCAGGGGAGGTGCCTCCGCTACAGGGCACATAACCTGAAAATGTTCCAGCAAAACCTACAGTTATATAAATGGCTAAGAATTTAATTAAATGTGTCAGTGAAGGAATTAAGTGCAGTGTAATACATCCAGCAAGTCTATGTAGACTTGTCCGGACCTTCGGATCTGTAATACACAGCAGGTGACATGAAGCTCTGCTCAGGCTCACCCTGGTCGGTAGGGGATGCCTCAGAGATGTTGACGGCCAGCTGGCTGCTGAAGGAATTGACGCCCATCATTCCTGAATGGGTAGGGGTCAGAGAGGGCAGCTGGGTGTGACTGCGGGGTGCGCTATAGAGAACCTCTGTCAGATCGGCCGCCCGCTTCAGGATGATATCCTGCTGGGGAGCGGAGAATATACAAAAGGAGAAAAAAACTTTTGGAGCAATTCCTTGGAGACTTGCGTATAAAATCCCATGCCTGCTGGCCTCAGTCAGTTAAGCCTTATCAAATCTGCGATGTCTGCAGTGTTTATTATGACCTATTTAGACTTATGTGACACACAGAAACGTTCCTTACTCATAGGTGCACCCCTGGCTTTATTCTGAACCGCTCTCCCCTTGCCTGTCTCTGTGCCGGTGTCACGGCCCGCACTGTACCTGGTTGTTGTGTGGCATTCCGTACAGAGCCTCTACCAGGTCTGCAGCCCTCTTCAGCAGCACCTCCTGCAAAAGACACACGAGGCAGCACCTTAGCCACCTCAGTTACACTTACAAGGACAGGCTATCGTCACAGACCACAACAAAGGTTAGAACACATTTGCTAAAAAATAGAATAAAAATTTGCTAAATTCCAAATATTCGATTTGACAGTTAAAAATGAATGATAAAATACCACACACCTCAATTAAAATGCATGGTATGCAAAATAGCAGTGCCACTTATTGTTAATTCAACCTGGTAACACAATCCACTCAGTCAGAGGCAGAATGATCGCCCGAGGCAGCTTTTCAGTGTTGCTGGGCTCTTTTCACTCTGCACTGGGCCTCTGGGAAAAAAAGACCACCTGAAGTGCCTGAGGGCCTTTTGCATTTATGGCCATAGTTTTATGCTGACCAGCAACTACTCACATACATGTGTTTATGATACTAAGCTAATACAGAAATATTCTGTGTTATAATCTTTAATGTGATTAATGTGCTTTATTTGATGGTGTATATTTTGAAATTGTGGTGGCATTTCATGAGTTCATTATAATATGGTTACACTACAGATTTAAAATAACCATTATGAGTAGGAAGTCTTACACTGCAAGTTTTTAGAATTCTTAAATGTAACTTACCAGACTTAGCCAAAGGATATAAAAAACCTCACAAACATTTCTGCACCCAATCTAACCCTCTGCTCCATTCTAGTGTCTCGGCTGAATCATTCTGACCCTCAGGTGTGGATCCCTTCACCTGGACTTATGTAAAATAATATACCAACTACGGCTTGAACGAGTCCTACACAGCAGCAGCCATGACCTCCAGCTTGGTAAAATATTCGTGATTTCAAAATTATTCATAAGCTGATACCTTCCAGTGACACTTCCGTAGTGTGACCTAGGTGGGCTGATATGACAGTCTGACAGTGAAACATCTCACATGTACAACCGTATTGAGAAAATCAGTAAACAATCTTTTATAGCTTAAACTGAAAGGAACATGAGACAGACATGTACCTGTACACTGTGCGGACAACCAATAATTTTTTTTCTCTTACTGCAGACAAATATTTATAACCCCCCCTACTTCCTCCAATCAGCTAAACATGAATGAACTGTCCACTCAGCAGCAGTTGCTGAACTGCGTCTTGGTTCTGCTCATTAGCAACAATAACCACAACTATCGCTCCCTTGTAAACAGCACTTTGCCATGGCGACAGTGGAGGCCTATTGTCAGGGGAGCGGGGCAGACAAACAGGCCTGGCACAGCTCTCGATGGGATACTGAGTGTGAGAAGCACCAGTCTCCTGGCGGAGGGGCCAGTTGAGACCTGGAGCTGTGGAAGCCTCTGCCGGAGGTCTCAGGGGTATGATACGTGTTTCGGAAGACGGGCTAAGTGAGGGTGTCATAGGTAGAAATGGGAACAGATCAGCATAAGAGAAAGGTGAGGAGTAACGGTAAACAGACAGACAAAGTCAGGCGGAAAGCCGTGCTGAGAGATATCTATCCTATCACTGACACATAATAGTCATCTCCCCAAAGAAGGCCTTCACCACTGAATGAAACTCTGCCTACTAAATTATCATTCTCATTGGTCCCAGCAGGTCAGGACCAATAAAACCTCTGATTCTGATTTGTCACCCATGTGTTGCCATAGAAACACCAAAGTAACAGTGCACGCTCCGGCTGTTCACAGGCACTCTCGTTTTCCCGCATTCCCCAATGCCTCATTCATAAGTCCTTCCATCAAAGAGCAACAGCATCCTGTTGTGCTTTCCTGCAATCAAACAAGGCCCCCATGGATAATGAGCCGACCATATGGCTAACACTCGCACAGCACTGCAATGGCTACACTCATCAGTGATTCTTAATGAACACAGATTCTAGCTACGGATATTAGGGTAAGGATGAAAAAAGTAGTTTTTTATTAAATACAGCAGATTATTAAAAGAAAAGGTTTCACACTGCTGTGTTTTACATAAAATGACGACAGGATTTGGTACTGAGGTTAATGTGCAACATAACAGTTACACAAATAAGGAATCAAAAAATCAATAAAGCAACAAGACTAAAATAAATTAAACTAATTATAAAATGCTTATAATAAGGTAAAATGTTATTAATGTTATCTGTATTCTCCTAAAACTGCTGGGCTTAAGCTTATGTATATATCTTGGGTCGAAGTATTGGGTCAGCCATTTTTTCAGCACCCCTGGAACAGTTTTTAAGGTTAAAAACCTTATTCATTGCCCCAACAATAAAGTAATTACTCTACCGACCACTGGATTCAAACTGGCGACCCCCCTCATGGCATAGGCTCTTAGCCCCAAAAGCCATACAGTACCCCATTAATATAGTTTTACAATATTACCAGCATCTCAAAACAGCTAAGACATAACATCGTCTCTGCATTGGCTGCTAATCAGGCATATGGACCCATGGAATTCATTTGGGCTATAAAAGTGAAAGACGGTTCTCATAACAAGTTTGGTATGCAAGGGTGACTATGCTTTCATGGCTTTGATGTTTCCGCACTCCCATCATGCAGTGCTTCTCAGTGAGGCTAATTTGTCAGGGGTCCCACCATCCTTGTCAGCAGAATGGGGATGTAATTTCTTGGCTCTTTCCATATATACTTACAAGCACCTAATGAAGTCCACATCTCTCTTAAATAGGACTTGGGCCTAAAGTCAAGTAGTCAGTACATATCAGTAAAGGCAGATCTCAATTGAGGAAGTACGGTCAGCCACAGGAGCTGCTGAGACACTTCTAAACCGCAGCCATGAAATCCATACTGTGTACATCCATCACGGTCTAGTTCCGAACAGCCATAAAACAGGCCCCGAACAGACTGCAGCGAACAATAAGGACAGCAGAAAAAAAAATCATTGGTGTTCCTCTGCCCACCCTTCAGAACTTGTACTCTTCGCGAACCAGGAAATGAGCAGGAAAAATCGTTACCGATTCCTCACACCCTGGACACAATCTTTTCCAGCATCTCCCCTATGGCAGACGTTACAAAACCCTGTACAGCAGAACCACACAGGAGCAGTTTCCTTCCCCATGCCATCACCCTCATAAATAACTGGTCATTACTGGTTTCGGCATTAATGTATTTAACTTGAGAGATGACATCGGCCGGAACCAAATTACTTGTGTAACTTAACATACTTGACCAATAAATGTGAATCCGATTCTGATTTGTTTATAATATATATCTTTGGTCACATCCTTTAAAAATGTGACTCTAGTGCTTCAGTACTATTTTCTAGATACTAATTATATAATTATACCCTAGAACGTTGTTAAGTTAACTTCATCGATACACAACCACTGAAGCTGCACAAAACAAACATATAATGAACTGTTTTTAAGCAATACAAAGTACATAGTCACAATTAGATAAAATCTAATCAATGTGAAGGTTACAGTGCTGAATAATTATATCGAAATTAGATAAATTGTTAAATGTGATATCAAGAAAGAGAACGAGGTGCACAATATGCTTTTAAATTATTTGATTTTATCAGATTCATTATAAAAAATTAAAATAATTCATTTAAAATCTGCTGTCAATAGCTACAGACTATGAGATGTTGGTAAAAAACAGTCGATAGCTACAGGCCTCCAAATTTCTTGTGGCCTTCAGATTAGCTCAAGAACAGTCCGTAGAGAGCTTCATGGAATGAGTTTCCATGGCCGAGCAGCTGCATCCAAGCCTTATATCATCAAGTGCAATGCAAAGTGCCGAATGCAGTGATGTAAAGCAGACGTGTTCTCTGGAGTGACAAATCACACTTTTCCGCCTGGCAATCTGATGGACGAGTCTGGGTTCGGCAGTTGCCAGGAGAATGGTACTTGCCTGACTGCATTGTGCCAAGTGTAAAGTTTGGTGGAGGGGGATTATGGTGTGGGGTTGTTTTTCAGGGGTTGGACTTGGCCCCTTAGTTCCAGTGAAAGGAACTGTTAATGCCTCAGCATATGAAGCCATTTTGGACAATTTCAAACTCCCAACTTTGTGGGAACAGTTTGGGGATAGCCCCTTCCTGTTCCAACATGACTGCGCACCAGTGCACAAAGCAAG